>JAQPZY010001639.1:4402500-4750000 GCA_029931535.1 Margaritifera margaritifera | reverse complement strand
TACTACCACCAAATACTTAGCAATCCTCCTTATTTTTATTTTACAAGCACAGTTATGGTCTGCAGTCATATTACCTTAACTTGATAAATGGTATGCTAAGACTTATTCATTTCTATTTTTGTTTCTTCACAAGTACCGAAAAGTTTGGTAATTCATTCAAATTAAATATGATTTATGCGTATATTATGTCTCAATCTGTCTTAAAAGACGCGCAGTCAAACTTTTAAAGCTCTGAAAATGTATAGAATATCTGTGCACTACACGGGTGAATTTGCATCTGTTGTGAATTGTTAGATGTCGCTCAAGTATAAAGAAACACACAATAAACACAAACGAAAGCGTTGAATTGACAAAATTTTACATGACTGTATATCTAATGGAAGCATTGTTCGAAAATTTTAAAATTCTCACCTCATTGGTTTGAGCTCCGATGACTTATATTACACAGTACAAACGGCTTGAAATATATCAAAATGAATGCCCAAATATGAAAATGAAAACAGTTATGAAATTGATTTTGCAAATTTCTGTATATACAATGTTGATATTATAAATATTTTGTCCTCCTTGCTTTCGAATAGTAATGACAACATTTTCATGAGTTTGTGTGTCTGTGTGTTTGCTTGTTTCCTTGTACTTTCGTTTGTTTATATGTTTTAAGGTTTGAATCTATGTTGCTAAGTGTTCAGAATGGACGGACGCACCTATTCCTGCAAATAAGAAGAAGCATTGATAGAAGTTATCGTGTGGTTGCAACAGAATTCGACACAAATAGATAAAGTCTAAGAGCCAACACCGATTGATATTCGTTTAGACAGCATATCTAACTTTTAGTATATAGTAATTATTACACAGCATATCTAACCTTTAGTATGAAGTAATTATTACACAGCATATCTAACTTTTAGTATATAGTAATTATTACACAGCATATCTAACTTTTAGTATGAAGTAATTATTACACAGTATATCTAACTTTTAGTATATAGTAATTATTACACAGCATAGCTAAATTTTAGTATATAGTAATTATTACACAGCATATCTAACTTTTAGTATATAGTAATTATTACACAGCATATCTAACTTTTAGTATATAGTAATTATTGCACAGCATATCTAACTTTTAGTATGAATTATTACACAGCATATCTAACTTAAAGTATATAATAATTATTACACAGCATATCTAACTTTTAGTATGAAGTAATTATTACACAGCATATATAACTTTCAATATAAAGTAATTATATCAAAGGCACATACATTTCAGATGAAATCCTTCAAACGCGAACCGACGCCTGCTGTATATACGTGTATTTATGCTTTGGCTCAGCCTTCAAGGCGGCTTGATATTTGAAACGAGAGTTGTGATGGACAGGCTGTCAAATTAAGCTCCACCCTGCTGTTTGTAAACAGTGACGCCTACTTTTTCCATGAGAATGTCTACCACACTTTAATCTGGCTTCAAGATTGTCCATAAACTGTGAATAAATTCTGTATCTCACCTCCTCAAGTTCAAGGGAGATTAAAAGTTCGCTCCACTGCCCTAGATATGATTTTAAACTGTGTTTCAAATGATGCTGACCTGTCAAAAGTGTGAAGGACATAAGAGTACCTTGCCATCATAGAAACCTTTGGAATTATCGAGACATGTTTCTCTATCAGTGCTCAAAGAAATCGTATCTCTTCTTAAACAACGAATTATTAAGAGAATGTCACCACGCTTGTGTTTTAAAGCGACTTTTCAACCTTAATAAATCCCGATAATGACAGCAGTAACCTGAAATAGTGAGTAAAGCCAATGTATCCATAGATTTTACAACGGAAGGAAGAAAATGAAATCAGGAAGATACAACTGCAAAACGTGTAGATACATATGTAGGGGGAAAAGGCAATCAAAATGGCAAGCAGGATTAGAGTATGTGTCTGAGCTGAATTCCTCTGCCTATTCCAGAAACTGTTCCAGTATCATGTTTTTGGAAAGATTTTGCATGTCATGTGTGTGTAACGTTCCTGTCATGGATTGCTCTGAACGAAATATATTTTGCAGTAAATACAACCAATATGCAATAACAATTTCTTGAGGTAAGATCTGATTTGTTTTTCTTTGACTAATGCCTGTTTCATTCAAAGCTGTTAATTATAGAGGCTACAAAATAAACCAACATGGACAAACAGTTGCTGTTTTTGAATTTTCCTTTATTATAAATTGTGTTAGTACTGAACACATGAATTGTTGTCTAAATGACGACAGAGAGTTGGTTTGGTACTAATAATACAGCATGTATCCGGGTCTGTATAAGTTCGAATAACTATCGTGAATTAGTAACAAATACTTGAATTCATCACTACAGATTAAATCGTTCCAAAAAGCTACTACACATTAAGTCCTTGTATTTTACATCTCTAACGTGTTTTGCACGTTTTACAAACCTAGAAAAAAAAATACGATTCCCACAGGATGTTACCTTAGGGCGAAAACAGAATTTTTACTAATAATTACTAGAACAAATAATACTGATACACTTGAATCTGCCACTACTGAAGGATATTTTAATTAATATGAGAGCTCAAAAAGTCTATTTTAATTTATTTAGTGTACATTTTTAGGAAACAGAAACAAAGAAATACATAATACTTTTAATTTCTTCCAAAATTGATACGAAATATGGTTGCACAGAAACAAGATAAACATGTTGTAATATTACACTTACACCATATTAAAAAGTTTCGGCTTTGAATTCAGAAAGAATAACACACATATATTTAGCAACTCTTTTACTGTCAAGTAAAAAGGAAACCAAATATTATTATAATTGCATTATCCGATTGATGATACAACACGTTAACCCAAGAAGTAATAATCAGTATTATTCATGACTATATTTCGAAAAGAAAAAGCTTTAATTCAATTATTTTCAAGCAAGTCGAGGAAACTTGTATGCCAAATACTTAACTCATTACTCATCTTTGTCTTCATAAAATATCTTTTACAAGTATATATTTTTTTTCAAGAATTTATATCGAATATACATATCCTGCAATTATCTCTTGAAGATTCATTAAACGGTAATGTATATTTCAAAGAGCGGTTTGTATTCAATAGAAACAATGACAAAGGAAACATTTTCATATTTGTTCCTTCCCCTCTCACTACGTTTTGGTGTAATATAATATATCAAATATATCAATATATATATGAGTGATTATTATTCATTTAATGTTACACAGCAATTACCATAAGAATTGGAACATTGTAAGACAATGTATGCTAATTTGTGAGAGACTTCTGATCTTCATATAAGGTTCTGAATATGTAGTTACAATATCCCATTGTCTCTTTTCTCCATTTGATCTTTTTATCTATGCCTATCTCCCTGTCTGAATGCATGCCAGATGCATGTAGATGTATACTTACCTATCTATTTTATTCTGTTATGTTATAATTTTAAATGTAGATCAAATTAAACTTTAATCTCTCTCTCTCTCTCACTCTCTCTCTCTCTCTCTCTCTCTCTCTCTATATATATATATATATATATATATATATATATCTATGTGTGTGTGTGTGTGTGTGTGTGTGTGTGTACTTTTGACTAGTACAAGCATTACTAGTCTAATTATCACAGTTCGCATCTGTTGTGTGGAAAATATACTTATCGGTACTATATTTAATAACAGAAAAAAATACTGTGTGAGAGACAAACAAAATCAAGAGAAGGACTTTCGTGTTATTGTCTAACACCTTTAAGAAAGAAAGAGGTAATAATTAATATTTTTTAAAATAGCAAAATGCAAAGTATTTTCCATGTGGATTTCCATTTGAACATAATAGAAAATGAATGCATTCTGTAAAATGTTCGGGAGTGAAAACTAATCTTTCGAGCTTAGCGACTTTTCTTGCTTGAGATGACCTAGTACTTGTAATGTTATCGCAGTTTTTACCAAAGAAATAATCACATCTCACTCTCTACGGTGCAAAAGAGAGGTATCCAAATATATTTTAAATATTTTGATAAAACTGACGGGTTTTGAACCATCAATCCATCCTTATTTTCAGTAGCCAAATGGCGATTAATGAATTAACGACGCAACCAATACAGCGAACATTAAACAAACTAAAATGAATAGATAAATGAATCAAGGGATAAATACAAAATCTTTAATATTAATTCATTGCTCTAATATTAGAGACGTTTATAAATAAAAAAAGTAAAATGTAATAGAAAATTAGATACCCATTTTTTTCCTCTCGAAGAACAGAGCTGTACCTACTAACGACTTTGATAACGCAACAAGTTGAAAATGTATTAGGGTAGACTTGTACTAGGGCCAGCTGGTTCATTGCAAGAAAGAATTATTATTATCAGTAATATTATAGATACGAACATAATATTACAATGCGTCAAAGTCAAGCTAATAACTGTTACAGAAATTCAAGAAATAATCGTGATAGACAAGTTGATTGAACCGCCATGATCTGGGGAATAAACTGAATTTAAATATAAATAGAATTCATTCTTAAAAACGTGAAAGGAGATGGGGTCGCTTACTTTAATCTAAAGTCCCAAAACTACTTTAACAGTCACTATTTACAACAACAACAACAACAACAGCAACAACACCAATAATAATAATAATAATAATAATAATAATAATAATAATAATAATAATAATAGTTTAGTAATTATAAATAATGATGGTAATGCAGCTGTTGATGATGATGAAAAGGGTGCTTCTGTTGACATCACTGTCACCATTTTAGTTGTTAACTGCATTATTATTGTCACATGACCTAACGCAGTTCGAAGACCACGTGGGGACTGCATAGTTCCGTCTCAATTGCGTGCATGCATAATGTCACGCCACCCATTCAGGCTTCAGGTTGAGACCTCAAATTCCATGGAAAACGAATTGTGGCGGATCTGTCATCGTGCGGATTGAAGGAAGTAGGGGAACAAATAAAACTGCTTGGAGACGCCCATGTATTTTTTTTTAAAGAAATGTGTATTTAATGACGTGTTAGAACTTCTTTATGAAAGTTGGAGGAAGTTTTTCACTAATATAAAAAAAAGTTTATACAGTAGGAAGAAATAAATCAACAGTATTTTTGACATGAGAGAATAAACAATAATCTCAATATGTGATTCAGCATAAACCTCAAAGGCGTTAAGTTTTATATATATATATATATAATCAATATGAATTCCTTATTTAAGATTATGGGTCGAGCAGTCGTATATATTTTGTTGGCACCCACGTGGTGTTCATTCGTGGTTTCCCAGCTCCATTGAATTATCCTGACGTGGAAATCTTAGTTTGAAGCGTTATTTGATCAGTGTTAATTTTTCACCTCTAGGATTGACTCTGACTTCAAATAAAGCATTGCTATCTTAGCATGACTAATATTAACATGTCATAAACATTATAATTAAATACCAACGGAAAGTGCATATTGAACAGTCTGAAGAGTAAGTGACATTTGATAAACTTGGTATATTCTACACAGTTCGACAAACAGAGATTGAGGAAAAGGAGTTGGAAAAAATACGTTGGCGAAACCCTTTCCTATCTAAGCAATACAATTACAGTTAAACTGGACAATTCTTAATACTAGTGTCCTATTATATATATTTTAATTTTGATCTAAAATCGAGTTAAACAGGCACGTAGCATTAAGTTTACATCTATACCTGCATTTTTGTTTTTCTCTGTATCACCGGTCTTATGTGCTAACTCGTTTTCTTGCAATACTGTGAAAGTTCGTATATGTATAGTGTCCTTGTGGAGGGTTCTACAAAACGCATTTTCTAATTGAAGGAACTGTGTGAATCTACAAGTCTGTCCAGTTTGCTTCTTTTGTATTTCCTATATTCTGATCTCTTATGGAAAATCACAGCAAATGTTTGTTTAGAAAATGAACATGTTGGCAACATGTCTATTAATTCGCTGGCTCAGTCGAAACCGTTTTAAGTAGTATATAAGGCATATGTTGACCACCACTACCACCACTATTCTTATTTGAATATTTCAAAAAGCATTATAAATTTATTATGCTTCTAAGTACGACTTACGACTCACCTAGATGCGCTTCGAAGCGCAATAAATGTTTCTAAAAAGCTAGAATTACTATAAAATAAATTCAATGCCAGCATAGCCATCATTTAAGTTTAAATCCAACAAAAAACAAACAAAGAAAAACAAAAAAAAACAAAAAAAAACAAAAAAAAAAAAAAAAAAACAAAGAAACTCATATCAATTATAAAAACTATTATGTTTAATAACAATAAATCAATTTTGTTTCTATATCACCACAATTGCAATATTTTCATACACAAAATATCACTCGTAAAAAAAACACACGCGTAATAAATTAATAAAAATTAGATAAACGTGTTTCTAAGTACGACTGACGCCCGCATAAGGTTGGCTTCGTAACGCGATTATAATAGTATACAGTATGAATATAGATGTAAAAAAAAGTGCGACACACATAAATTATCCGTTCTTATGCTCTACACATTCTAACGAAATCAGTACCCTTACTTACCAATTTGTTCAGTAGTATTACGAGACTGATTCAAACTGTGTAAATCAATAAAACAGTAATCCATTCTACGTGATTCGTTCTAGAAATATCTGGTCTATTTCATCAGATGTTTAATATAATAGGTTGATATTTGCATTACCCTTATACGATAGACAAATGTAAAGTTTTTTCAGTACCATAAAGGAATGTTCAGATTCAGTTTCTAGCTATAACAAATTTAATTTATTTATCATTTACTAATTGTATCTAATTAAAGCGTAGGATTTTTTAATCGATGTTAGCTTGACTGTGACCTATATTTTCATAGCCTTGTCTGTTTTTTACCATTCGCAATTTCTTGCCATTGCAGTTAATTTTTCTTAAGTGGTTAATATAAACAGACATATAGTGTATATATTATTACTTAATTTATACAAGAATAGTAGGTTATCAAACAAAATGTGTTTCTCTGTACATTTACACAGAAGGCAAATCGAAATCAGAATTTTAATGTGGGCATTTCATCACCGTTTATGAGTGCTGTGATGTAGCAACTCAGATCAAAATAATGTTAGGGTTTAAAGTTGAGTATTTCATCATATATGTGCTATTACTGAGGACGCAAATAGAAATCATGTCAAGATTATAAGTTAAGTTTTTCATTACAGTTTATGTATAGTGTTGCATAGTCGGCAAATAGATATTATGTTAGGAGCTTAAGTCGAGTATTTCATCCTCCGTTGATGAAAACTATTACGTAGTAGTTAAATTGAAATCATGTTAAATTTGAAGTTGAGTATTTCATCACTAGTTATGTTTGCTGTGATGTAGAAATCAAATCAAATTCATGTTAGGTTTCTGTGCTTTTTTTCATCACCGTTTATGTGTGACAAAATATAATGACTTCGTTTTCTTTTTCTGTCAGAAATGGAACTTCCTGATTTATAATTTAATAATTATACGAGGTAACTGGATACCTTCTTAGTACAGAATAACTTAAAAATCGGTCTCAAAACTAAAGATCTGGCAGACAATGTGTAGAGATTAAGGAAAACTGCATAATAAAACAGTATACAGTCTTGAGAGGTTTCAGCTTGTTCCAAAGTATACAAGAATCATCATATCTTGTACATTTCATAAGTACATAACAAATACATAAAACAAAGATACCACAATGACGAAAACTTCATGATATCTCACTTAGCAAAAATTAGAATTTTAAACTCAAAAAATTAAAACATCAAATCAGATAAATTATTAAAAATACTTTTTGTACCATCTATTTACTTCTACATAGATGCCTAAACGTCACAAAACCTGAATATGTGGATAGTACTAATCATTGATATAGATTGTCTTATTTCCTGCTGGTAATTTTCTTTATCTGATCAGGAACAGCAGAATAAATGCTTTCATTGATCGAATATGACATACATGTAGGCTGGTGATAGCGAATATAAAGGTGTAAAATGCTATAGAAAAAAAAGAAAAGAAATAGAGGCGCAATGAAAATGTTAAACTTTTTAAAACCTGCTACTTCATTATTAATCAGATCTAAGATAAAATTCTCAGTTCTGTTTAATTTTTGTCGCTACTTTCACTCTTAAAAAATGTGTGACAAGTTAATACCGTACTCAAGATTTAAGAAATTCACAAGCAGTTCTTCTTCTCCTTCTCCTACAAATCCATTTAACACACCGGTAAACAGAGACATTGCACACATATTTAAAGAGATATAGATTTACTACACCGAAACTACATTTTTCGCATACAAATTATGACACATTTTTGATGACTACAATTGAAGATTTGACAGTGGTGATACAATGAACAGATACAGAGCACAGTCTGACATGAAATTCTGGCACAATCAATTAAAACGCACTGTAGATGGCAACAGCTGGATGTGGGATTTCTTATTGGCATTCATCATATTAAAATGTGAATTTGTAAAATCAGTGTACAGCTTTCACGTCTATTCTTATATACGAAAACTATTACATGAATTAACACTAATATTACCTGATGAATACGCTTTGAATGCAACTACTAACAACAAAGATATGAAACAATTTAACGTAATCTGCAATAACACTAACATTCCACAAACTTATAATAACTGGAGATACATTAATAGGAGAGAATAAACCGATTGATGTGCTAAATGCTTACAAACCTTATTACCTCTGTTTAGCAGGTACTTTTAAATACTGGATACAATTGTAGGTTGATGAAATTAACTCAGTGGTAACAAGTGATGAAAGGACAGCATGGACTTGTTTCTTTCTACAAGACAGCACAAGTCTGAAAGATGAAGGTCATCAGGTCTTATGTGTTGTGTATTTTGAGTAGTCGAGTTTAAAACAGAACATCTATTATACAGTCTATTTTAACTGTTGAAGACACTTTTTAAAAGTTGTTGAAAAGAATAAGTTTATGCGAACACCGCTATATATCAGATAATGATGTTAGTGGTGATGGTATAGTTTAATTGTCTAGAGATATGGTTATGAAAATGTGTAGCGTTGTTGGGTACAAAAATAATTTTCAAAAATTCACTGATAGCTTTAACTAGGACTGAATATTGCTGTAAATACATATGTTGTAAAAACTACGATTTCCAGTACTTTATAAACAGTCTATAATAATTTGTCAAAAACAGAGAATGAAATAAAATTAAAGAACGTGGGTACTAACTATCTAGACAAGTGAGACAAAAATAACAGCATTAGTATAATTGCAAGCGCACATATGTTATGATTTCAAAGAAAAAGATTATGAACAAATTAATAATCCGCTATATATTGGTGTTGATGGTTGCATCAACTGGCTTAATTTATTTTCTTGTAAATATGCTATGAATTTCTAACTCCTTTTGTTACCGTGTCTACACCGTTGATAAAAAGAATGCATACAATAGACCTAGTGCTAGAACAAGGAAAATGGCTTGATCTGGCTCTGAAAAAGCAATCTGTTCAGCTGTTTCTTTTTATAACACTCCACTAATTCCAGGCAATGATGTTGCTGCTTGTTTGGCTAATTTTAAAAACAAATTGACAATATTTCTCAAGCCCTTTTTGATCATGCCAAAAAATTATTCTCTTGGGGCAGGTGGAATAGGAATCTAAGCAGGTGGAGCGCATGGAATAGGAGCAGTTGGAGCAGAAGGAGCAATAGGAGGATACATGGGGCAGAAGTAAATGGAGTCGGAGCAGGAGTAGGAAAACACTATTTACTAAATTTGCTACAGACAGACTAAGAGTTGTTGCAATCACACCTATAGGAGTATTAATAGTATATATATATATATACCTCCTTAATTATTTTTCTTTTTGCAGAGTAAATAATCTTAACTCTGCAGGTGAATGTTCTCCACATTGAATTATTTCGTGGTAATCATCTAATCAAGTTTCTGCTTTTCTTACTTGCTCTTCAAACGGTTCACTTCTGTTCATTACTTGAATCTCTATTTATTCACAAACTTTTATTGACTGTTTGGTGGTAACGTTAGGTTCAAAAGACTGTTGTAATGCTCTGTCTAGAGGTTTATCGATTGGTGATGTTTATTTATTTCCTTATTTCGTACAGCCTAAAGAATTAAGAAAGTTACGAATACTTTTTTATACTATTGAGTTAGGAGCTAACATCTCCTTTAGTTTAACCTTTACAGGAATTTGTATCGATTCTCTGCCAATTTCTTCGTAATAAAATTGTTCCATCAATTTTTAAAAATGAGTCTTTATTATTCGATAATGTGTATCAGCTATGGTTAAACTGTGTTTAACATAGTCACTGTATGCATGTGGTAAAGCTGTAAATAGAGGAATCCGTTGATGAATTTCAAACCCCTTATTAGATAAACTTGTCTCAGCGAAAGGATTTTCAATTGTTGCAAACAGTCAATTAGTTTTTCCCAATTTTATTCATCTTAAACATGATTTTCAAATGTATGATCAAAATATACACCACCTTCTGCAAAGTTCACACTATTTAAATGATAGGTAAACACAATCTCCTGAAATTGAAGAATACAAATAAGAATTAAAAATTAGTATTGAAAATGGAACCTATAAAGAGATAACTTTGACAGTTTCAGCAACGAATTGGATAAAAAAGACTAAAAACAAATAAAGAAAACCTTTGAAATCTTTGTCAATGCAAGATCAGCAAAGTATCCAAGTCATTGTCAATGTCGTCATCCAATCAGTAACAACTTTAATTAGTAATGTTCTGCCCGTTGATGACTTGGATAAATATATATATATTTCACTGGATTTGTGCCCTCTAAGTTAGAAATATTCTATCAGAACTAAATGTTAATTTGATAGGACCGAAACACATTAATTTAAAAATAAACACAGCATACAAACCGGAAAACACAGAAAATAATGCTAAATAAATGTGTACTGGTTGTATTATGATCGATGCGTTGTTCCATTTAATATAAACTGAAACAAATAAAGATCTTAATAGCATTACGAAGCTCCGTGCTCGAAAGTCAGTTGTGCTTAGAAACACTTTTACCTAATCCTGATTATATTTTATCTAATCATAATTATACTGTATATATTTTTACGAGTGATTTTTAATGGTGAAAATTGAGATGGTGGTGGCCAAGAAAAGAAATACTATTTTTTTTGTTTTAGTTTTGTTTGACTTAATATTTTTGAAAAATTATGTTTTTCAAAATTTCCTAGATGGCAATGGTTGCTTAGAAACAATTATTACTCCTATGTTTTCTAGAACGTTATAAAATATTACACATTTATAGCGCTTCGAAGATCGCCTAGGTCGGTGATTATTTGTGCTTAAAAGTATAATAGATTCATAACGTTCTTTGACGGTAAAATATGTCATACACACTACTTATTTACATAATCAATTACAGAAGAGCTATTAATTTCTTCGCTAACCTTTGATCATGTTACAAAAATATAAAAGAATGGCCAAAGCTTGCTCATGTATATATCATTCTCTGTATTTCATTACAATGCTTATCCACACAGAATGGCCACAACTTGTAGGAACTGCTGAGACGGTTTGCATCGTCGACCTTGAGTAACTCTCTCTCTCTCTCTCTCTCTCTCTCTCTCTCTCTCTCTCTCTCTCTCTCTCTGTATCTCTCTCTGTGTGTCTCTCTTTGTCTCTGTGTGTGTGTCTCTCTCTCTCTTTCTCTCTCTCTGTCTCTCTCTGTGTCTCTGTCTGTCTGTCTCTCTCTCTTTCTCCGGTCACACCTTCCCGAAGAACTGTTGTTTAAATAGACTTGACAGTGTCCGAAGTCAAAGAAGCCAAAGGTCAAAGGGTCATTTGAGCAAATGGCATCGTAGGGTTGAAAGTGGTTTTGTTTTTCAAAATGAGGTAATAAGTTTATATAACTATTTATGATGTGGCACTCGAGGCCAGAATGTTGTAGAATGGTCATTTATACTGAAGCCAAAAGGAAAATAGCATGAAAATAGAACATCTTCAAATTCATGCTGACTGCAATTGAAGTAAACCGTCAACGGGTCAATTATTTCGCAAATATATGTTTCACGTGGGCATAACTCCCTACAAACATATGCAGCGTTCCCATAAAGTGACTTTCACTGCATTTTGTTCTAAATAAGCGTTGGGGGTGGGGTAGGGTGCTTCCTGTATACTATATACTGGTATATGGGAACGTTCTGCCAGATGGCGTACATTTTCTATGCCTGTCGGTACATACACTTTTAAGTAAATTCCAGCTACACGATTGGGTCCTTATCTTTTATTCTCAGCACATGAATAGGTCAGTAATTAGGAATCTCAAGTTTATTATTTCAAAGTTGGTATATGACTCTAAATCAATCTTGGGAGCAAAATGAAAAACTTAGGACGTCTGTTTTGACATTGACATGTTTCAGTACCCTCTTAATGCACAGGCATGAGGGACGTTTGTCCAGGGCCCACTGCTGAAGGGGGGGGGGGGGATCAATGAAATTTTATTCTGCAATATACACGTATCAGTTTTAATTTATTGTGACTGTTTTGCTTCTGTTCGGGCAATGAGTAGGTCTACCGTTGTGCGCGTTTCTGAAGAAGCAGAACAAATGTCCATGTCTAGCCTTCGAAGATGAAGACCGCTAATTGGAATCCACATTCTCTAGCGTTGAAGTTGCTTGGAATCTACATTCCCAAGCATTGAAATTGCTGTGTGAATCTTCTTGTCTATAATAAAAAAAAAACTGCAGTGGTGAACAATCATTTTCAAACTTGAAGCCGAAGAAAAATGAGCAACATACTTGTGTGGTACAGGTGAGATTGCATTCTCTGTCTCTGAATAACACTGAATCCGATGTGCTTCAATAAATTTAATTTTCAGTTATAGTTCCAACTTTGCTGCCCGCAAAACAAGAAAGCGTTGTTTGTAAATGTAAATACAATTTTGTTTTAAAATTGTATAAAGGTACTGTCTCGCTTTTATTGCAATAAAAATTTCATTACAAGAACCATTGTTAAGTTTTGTCTCATAGCTAACTTTTATGTATTCTTACTGTAACATAACATGAAAGCCCCCTTCCCTATCTTACACTGTGACCAGGGCCTCCGAAATCGTTGAAACGGCTTTGACATGTTTACCTAACAACTGACATTACATGGTTATAGTAATCTGGGTATATCAGTATATTGTTCTCTGACTAGTACATTAATATGTACATAATTTAATATTGTGATATACGATTGGGTACATTTTCTGGAACCGTGGGCTGCACATCCCTACGCAAGATACTAGTTCCCCTCCTGTAAAACAATAGCCGCAAAATATTTACAAACATAAATAATGTCAACAACTACCATTGCCACCACCAATGCAAACACGGTTTCTACTTTTCAGCAACGTCGCCATCATCATTATTTTATTTTCAGCAGGCAACTATACACAAGAATATCTCAAGGCGTATTGGTGATCGCGTTTGTTGGCCATTCCAGCCATATTATTTATTAGTAATATCCAAACCGTTCCAGCTATGAGTCTTTTTCTTCAAAGATGCAAACTTGCCCAAATTTCAATGTAGTATGGACAAACATTAATCCTCAACAATCTGGTGATGATGTTCTCGAATTTAAAGGAAAACAAACACATATTTTCATAGATGCATTGAATGAATACACTGAGTGAATGGAAGTACATTTGACTCAAATCCACTTAGGAGTTTTAAAGCCATGACTTATTAATTTCGAACATTCTCGTTGGTAGTCTGGGCTACCACAGGCGCCATGATGGATATAGTTGAGACTAAGTCGCATGCGGTCTATCGCCGATACATTGGTCTATAGACCTGCTGTTGCCATAAGGATCACTTAGAACTGTTGAAAATATTATAATGAACAATGATGGTAAATTACATATTAAATAGTAATGAATTTATTGAGATAAACAAGGAAGCAGTTTATAAGGCTCTCCTATTTGTTCAACCTACTCTGAGAACCTACCGCTCTTCACTACCGCAAAAAAGCTATAAATGTGTTACGTTAACTCAGAATGTTATGAAGATAATCCTAGGTAAGACGTGTACTTTTTCATACGAAATCAAATTATACCCAAATTAATTCCAAAAGTTTGTAACAACTGTCAAAACTATATCTTATAGCATAACTGAAATGGACAAAACAATGTCACATGTACGGAAATTACTGCTTTCACATTTAAAGAGCTTACAAATATGGCGACATCCATTGCTTTTTCAATGGTGTCCTTTGCGGAAAGAATATCTAGAAATTATCGTTTACAAAAGTGTTAAAATGCAAAACTTCGCTAAATAAAGAATTATCTACTTTCATTGTACATTTAATAAAATTGGTTTGTCACAACAGTTCGTTTTCCTTTGACTATCTGCGATATTCCTTTGTATCCTTAATGCAACGTCTGCCACAGTTTGGAAGACCGCCAGTGCGTGTATTTGTAACATCTCTGCCAAATTCAAAAAAGGGCGGTACAATTTGAATAGTTGCAAATAGTTGTTGCATATAACGTATTGTTGATTTCATAAAAATAACTTTTCCCCTTGTTGTTTAGAGTATGAACAGCATCTCCTTAATTCTGTTTTGCTTATTTTTTATATAAATTGTTATGTTTTTATTGTATTGTGGTGTTGTTGTTTAGACCGGCACATAAACTAATGAATATCGTTGAACTTATTTTGAGGATCCTGTTAAATAGCGGCTGATAGAAAATCACATTACGAAATTCAATTAAATATTCCTTATCTCCCTCACATACTATCGACTAGTTTTATGAAAAATTGTTTTGTATCTTGTAATTCAGTTTCGTTCAGCTCGAATGACTTGTTTCCTCTCGCTGTGTCCATGAGTTCCTCACGTTTACCCACCCAGCCCTGGATAGTTTGTATGTACTGGTGACAAAATATAGCCTCTTTGAAATTGGGTCGTAATCTGGATGTTCAGCAATAATTCGTTAAGATAGAAACAAAATAATTACTTTCATGTTTTGAATGATCAAATGTATTTTCATCTGTGAAACACAAAAGCAAAAGTCGCCTTGGTACAACAGTTTGATACATGTTCAGTTTATTTCTTCACAACTTTGACAGTGCTTATCGTCGTTTACACTCCGGAATAAATTGTTTTACGAAGTATTTGAAGCGCTTGCAGTAAATGCGGAAAACACTTGACAATTTTACAAGTTTACCGCAGGCTGATTAAGGAATAATCATCTCCAACACCCGATAAAACTGGATTATATGAACTAATCACAAAGAGTATTGATTGGAAGCTCATCCACTATTGTCCGCACCCTAATGAAGCAAACAGAGTATTTTCCTCCACAGTATGAGCCACTTGAAGTTACCCGGGTCCGCATTATTAGATTATGTGTCTGGTCTCTCATTATATGCAGCCGAAAGGGACACAAGGCAAGCTTGATACAAAGCATCAATTCGCCAGCAGATAACGTTGCATTGATAACAAAGAAACATATTAATCAACAATGGGATGAATTTAGTTCTCAGTGCCCTCTGTTTGAGTTTTCATAAAATTGTTATAGTGGATATGAATAATACAGAAAAATTATGAGTTTGTTTGTTTGCTTGCTTGTTGTTTGTTTGCTTACTTTATTTTAATAACGTTTTGTTCAGTCAATACGTGTATGCTAGTCATCGCTCACTATCGACTAGTTTAGTGCATGCCATCCCAAAAATATGATCCAGCAGTGTTCGACTAAAAATAGAGCATTACAACCAGACAAAGGGAAAATATCTATTGGTTGTAATTCACAATTAAAAACAAACAAAATAACAATAGTAACCGAAACAAAATAACAATAGTAACTGAATAGCTAACACACTTACGGATTTATGATTTTTTCTATATAAATCGCATGCATTTGGTTAAATCAGCTCAACAGTATTTTTGTACATATCCATTACTATACATTAATACAACCACAAACCTTTGCTATCTACTTTGTTTTTTCTCCCCAAATCCGAAACCAATAGATTCGCGGATTTCTGCCGGCGAATAATAAGTGAGCGATGGACGCAATTACACCAAAGGGCTCCCAAATCTTGTTATGGAACCGCATATCGTGTTAGAAACGATTTGGAAGTGCCATAATGCATTTAGCGCTCGCAAACAGCCAGTCAATGCACTAGAATTGTTTCTAAAGACATGATAAACGATCCAATAATGCACTTATGTAAAAGAGCCGCCGCTGTCGCACAAGCCTGGGATATTATAGAAATAATGAGAAATTTTTGGGATCTAATATACAACAAGGCTGTTGCCATGGTCATAGTGTGCAATGCATTTTAAATATATTAAAGGAACTGTTTACGTATTTTTAAAGAATTTTGACATATAAAGTTCTATGGAAAACTTTCTGGTAATTAAAAAAATGTAAAATGCATCATATCAAAGATTTGGTATTGGAAAGATGAAAATATTTACTTGTTCAGATATTTGTTTCGACTTACGACGAAAGTAAATATTGATGCATACATGTTAACTTCGGGTGCACACGGACAGAAATAAACAGGACCAATATTCAGCACGTGCTACGTGAAGAACAATTGGGCTGAGCCTTTATCAGTATAGTGCACGCGATCTGTATGTTATCTTCATTACCAATTAGGTCAGCGTACATGAATATTATGTTTTGCACACCTGAAATTCAATATCCACCGAGATTACTCTTTTCCAGGTAATAAAATCTGTTCATATGCTTCTGATTCCAGGTATACGCCAATATCGTTTGTTTTCAGGGATACACATGCTAGTTTACTGATTTCTTTGCGACTGCCCCTGGGGCAACTAAACACGCGCCAACATTAACATTCGGCAAAAATCGAGGACAAAGGTAGGTTACATTTTCCATATCATCAAAGTGCAGAGCACTTTTATAATGTGTATAATTAACACAAAGCGCATGAGTCCGGAGGATTCTTGAAAATAAAATCTGTGTGTGATATCCAAACATGAACGGGTCCTAAATCGATATGCCTATGTAGACGTACACGCCTCAAATCTGCCATCATTATGAACTTGAAAACTGGGCATCAGCATGCGTCTATACAGCCATGACAGGTACTTATTTGCATGATTTGTTGTTTATTCGTATTAAATGCTGTTCACGAACGCAAACAAATATCAATCAGCTCGGGGGCTATTCTTTTCAGACATGAAAAAACACGTATCAATCGATACATGTATCGGGGACTCCCAATCACAATTTATAGGATCATTTTATAAGACAATTAACACATATTTTGCCCTTTATCAAGTAAGTATTTGCAATTCTTAATCATCAGAAATAGTATGTTGATTCAATTTAAAGAACGTTCCTCAAAGGCATGTCCCGTTTTGAAAGTCAAATCTCTATATTGACTGTTAGGAAGTCTATCTTTCGGAAGGAATTAAAGAGAGCTTTTCACAATTTATTCAAATGACGTACTATATTCTGCTATGCATTGCAAAAGGTCATATGTATGTAAGGCTGTGAATGATATTTGCTTAGAGAACAAAATCTTTATTCGCTGTATTCGAAACACGTGTCAGTTTATAGGGATTGGAAATGTTATATTCCTTTTCAAGTCCAGAGAGAGAGAGAGAGAGAGAGAGAGACTTTTAATTAACCGAGGTAATTTAGTCACATTTTTTAAAACACAATGTATGGGTGGGTTCATAAAATTTGTATAAAAAGGCTAAAATTTTGTCTAAAGTTACCATGCTTCAGTATGAAAGACAGTTTTATCTCAATGACTCTTCACTTTTGAAATTTTCGAGAATTTATATTATTTAGGGAAAGTAAATGGACAAGAATGATAAAACAGACCGGAGTTTTGGAAACATTGAACACGTACACAATAAAAAATAACGTTAAGCTGCTTATGTGTCGTTTTTTTTTGTGTCATTTCTCATCCAAGCTGTCGTACACATGAGAGACAACATTAGCGTATTAAAACAGCATACAATAATACAGTATGGAGTACAGTCTACATGACTGACAGGATTAGAGTATTACAACAGCATACACTAATACAGTATGAAGTTCAGTGTACATGACAGACAGTATTAGAGTATTACAACAGTATACAATAATATACTATGGAGGACAGTGTACAGGACAAACAGTATCAGAGTATTACAACAGTATACAATAATATACTATGGAGGACAGTGTACATGACAGACATTATCAGAGTATTACAACAGCATACAATAATATACTATGGAGGACAGTGTACATGACAGACAGTATTAGAGTATTACAACAGTATACAATAATATACTATGGAGGACAGTGTACATGACAGACAGTATCAGAGTATTACAACAGCATACAATAATACAGCATGGAGTGCAGTGTATATGACTGACAGTATCAGATTATTACAACAGCATACAAAAATACAGTATGGAGTACAGTGTGTATTTTTGCATAGGAAGGATACATGAATCCGCGTCAGTTCCGATCAGTAGTTAGAAATGTAGTAATCAAAGACTGTTGCCTTTAATGTAGTTTATAAGTCTTAGAGACGAATTGAAACGGAATCCATATCAGAAGTATCTACTACTTAAACACATTTGTACAATCAATAAAAATTAATTTTGGTAAAAGAGAATGATGATAATTTTCAATAGTTTCTACTGTGAAGCATGAAATCCTGTGCAGTCTTCAGCTACGTACGTATGACTTTCTACCATTATGTTAAATACCACGAAACTTCACCTCAGTTGCATTAACTGAGGTGTTATTTACGAAGGAGCATTAGGGTCAGGTAGATTGATTTATCTTATTGAAAGTATCTCGAAATTTCGACTTAGTATCTCGAAATTTTCGACTAAGTATCTCGAAATCTCGACTTAGTATCTCGAAATTTCGAATACTTTCGACATGATAAATCAATCCACTTGCCCCTAATGCTCCTTCGTAGTTATTATATTGCGTTGCACAATCTCTTACAATGTGCATTTCATTCCAAAAATAAAATACTTTCAACAAGAAGAAGAATATTTGAAGAGTTTCATAGAATGTTGTAATTTCATTCAATCAAATTACTCAAACCACGTGCGTTTAAATTTTCACAAGTAATCTGATTGAACTATTGGTGTATCCCTAGTATATCACCGTGTGTATATCACTGATAAAAAAAGGAAGAAACTATGGATTCAAGAGAAATAGAAATTAAAAATCATTAGGAACTTTTTTTACAATAAAGGGAGAAAGGGAGAAAAACTAATCACTTCAATAAGTGCAAAAAAGGAATGTTCCAATGGTTCATCCAAAACTTCGTTGAACCTGCGCAACAAAAAAAAATCATATGCAGTTTTCACATGTTGAATCAATCGTCATAGCAGTAACACTCATAACGTTAGATGTACAAATATACTACATTACCAGTACAAGAAAATATCTATAGAAAATGGTTGCAGCAACTTGCGAAATAAAAATAAAAAAGGTATTCTTGGATGATTTTCTAAAAGGGAATGTTTTACTATATGTGGGACATGTCACATACGCATTTAAGAATAAACGTGAAAACAAGACATACGATTTTAATTAATACACAAATACACACGGGATAACAAAGTGGAAATACATTAGGGATAACAAAGTGGAAATACACTAGGGATAACAAAGTGGAAATACACGTGTTATAGCAAAGTGGAAATACATTAGGGATGACAAAGTGGAAAAAGCGCCATAAATAAATAAATAAAATTAACAAAGGAATTCTCTACATTCCATCAAACAAACCTGGGTAAATGAATCAATAAACTATTCCAAATGAATGGAACTTCACCCCATTATTGGTCGTAGTAACTACAAAAAAAAGCGATTTAATATCGACAGAAGCAAAAGTACAGTAATGGACTCGGGGGAAAAAAAGGTCACAACGAGCAATATGGAACTATTTTGGAACTGTCTTGAAACTGCTGTCAAGTTGAATGTGAACCTTCTGTATACACAAAAATACATACTAATAACCGTTTGTAATGTTACTAACACATGTGAAAATGTGGTTTTCATGATGACCGTTAATGGCGTGACATTTGTTGCATTGGAATGGTATGTATGTATGTATGTATGTACATATGTATGTATGTATGACTGACTGACTGACTGACTTTCTTTATTTCCTCTTCCAAAGAGATTACATTCAGTTATTTTCATTATTACACAATAATAATAGGAACATACATTGATATTATTGGATATGCAACACACTAAACAAGTAATAAATTTACAAAAATTCAATGATTGTCAATAGTCCTTTCCGTTATCTTCTGCCTCAATGCTTTTAATAACATAGCCATCAGGGACAGCAAAGGAAATCTCCCATGAATATGAGTTAAATAATCTTAACCGTGCTTTTTAAGAGCATTATACATTTTAGACATGTGTATAAGGTACAATATATAGGCAATATTTGTAATATACCGCATAGTTGAGTTGAAATAAAATTATTACAAGCTTGAAGAGTATATGAAACATAAAGCTATTATTATACATGTAATAGGTGTAAATAAAACAGGGAGAAGGAACAGATGTTCAGGTGTACAGTGTCTGTCTATCTGTCTGTCTGTAAGCATGTATGTATGTATGCACGAAGTATGCATATATATGGGTAGGCCAAAAATATCCTAGAAAAGACAAAAGAACAAAGAACAAAAAATAACATGCTAACGAACATGTAGACAACTTGAAATAATTGAAATTATTTACAATTGGCTGGAGCGGTTTTTAAATGAATTAACACATTGAATCACCAGTTGAACACTATGAGTCTAACAGTTGTGAATTATTTATATGGTAGTCAGAAATGAAATGGGTCCATTGCCCTAATATACCGAACAAGCATACTATCAGAAATTATGACCAAGTTCATTTGTTCTTCTGTACATTGAGTCTAATCCTTCTGCCACCAAACACATGAATACATGCCATGTTTGATCATCCATAGAATCAAAGGTTTCAACTCTCTTGCCCAAAAGGATATGAAGTAGCATGTTATTGTCCTGCGAAAAGAGCCAGTGTGAGTCTAGTATGTCTATTGCATCGATTATTTTTTCGAACATGGTATTACGTTCATTGTTTAGGACTTGGCAGTAAAGTAACGTATGCTTGGTTCTGTCTGCAGCCAATTTTTCGCAGAGTTTACAGTTATACTCCTCCTCAGACGAAATTGAACACATTGTTAAATATGCGATGTTAGCAAAAGACCAGGTTTTATCAGGAAAACATTTTCCAAGCTTCCAGACAGCAAGTGGTTGAAGAACAGTATGGACACTTGCATAATGAAAAAGTTTCGGTCTTGATTCAAGTTTCGACCTCCAAACCCTTTCTTCGAAACAATGAACTGTCATTTCAATATTCCTCTTCCAGACTGGTTTTGGGGCAGAATATAGGGTGTTCACGTATAGGTTGAAGAAACCGCCAAGCTGGTATTTCCCAAGAACACAGTATATATCTTTAACAAAACCAATGCTCTCACGCTCGTGTATCATGAAATCAAATATTCTTCTGTTGAACATAATTTTCCATGCTAATGAACCGTTAGCTCTGCAGATTTTATTGAAGAAACCTAATTTGATTTTATCTATATATCCCTCAACTGTCCACAGCCCAAGACTACTAATTGTTGTCTCTTTGGGTGAGCGCTGATCGAGCCCTATAATTCTTCTTGCAGCTTTTCTTTGGCAGACTTCTAGGTCATATACCTGAGACTGCTCAAGTTTGACCATAATTCACATCCGTATGACATTGCTGGAAGTACTATTTTAGACCAGATTTTAGCACTATTAATTGGGTTCATACCGTCCTTTCCAATGCCAATTCCAACAACGGAATAAAATACTGATCTTCCCTTTTCACAAGCACTTTTCACTGTGGCAGTATTACAAAGGTCAGAGGAGAGAGTAACCCCAGCATATATTCTAGAAGAAACTATAGGAATCAGCTTATCTCCGAGCATGAATGTATTTTCTTGCATGAATTTATTCTTTGAAAATATGACCATATTGCTTTTATCAGCATTGTACCGGAGTCTCCACTTCGATGCATAGTCATGGAGGCTGCGAAGCAAAATACACATACCATTCGATGATGAGGATAGCAGGGTCGTGTCATCAGCTAGTAGAACACATGGAATGCTTAAAGTGCCAACTTGTATTCCAGATTTTGTTGACTCCAATGACGAAATTAGATCATTTATCATGACTAGGAATCACCATGCTGATAGCGTCCTTCCTTGTCCTACTCCTTGGTTGACTGCGTATGATTTCGACTGTTGGCCGTTGAGCAGAACAAGGGCCCTAACATCTTGAAAAGAATTACGGATCAATCTCCACAGTTTACCTTTAACTCCGAGACAGAAAAGCTTATAAAAAAGGCCATCATGCCATACCGTATTAAAGGCCTTTGCATTGTCCAGGAATGCAGCATATACTTTTGAGTGACCTTCAAAATAGTGGGCTACTCCTTCTTTTATAATAAAAGCTGCAGTAATTCCACTGCATTCGTTTCGGAATCCCTGTTGCAATTGGTGAGGGAAATTGATCCTTTCACTAAATTGAGTTAGTCTCTTCAACAGTACTTTTTCAAATACTTTTTGAAAAACGGGAACGATTGAGATATCTCTATAGCTATTCATATCTAATTTATCTTTTTTCCCACCTTTGAAGATAGGTATAACATTTACAGTTTTAAAATAGTCAGGATACGTTTCCAAGGAGATGATGCAATTGTACACATGGCACAAAATAGAACTAATCGAATAATAAGCGAAAATTATATGTGCTGCGTATATTTTATCATGTCCACATGCTTTGTTTTTATTCAGCTCTCTTACAGCTTCTTCAATGTCATTTTGCATTATGGTATCGCACATTTTGCTATCTGTTTCTTCTTCACTATTTGAGTCCACAATCTTCTTCATGGCGTTCCTGATTTCATCTGCAAACGATTCGTTAAAATGAGCATCTGGTGTTTCAGTTCCTAGTGTTTCAAAATGTCGATGCCACGCGTCACGAATCAAACAAGGATCCTGAATTATTTCTCCATCCACTTTTAGTTCAGATGCAGCTTGCCTCTGTCCCTTCCTATGTATTCTTAAAGGGAGAAAATCGTGCAATTCATTAAGTCGTGTATGTATGTATGTATGTATGTATGTATGTATGTATGTATGTATGTATGTATGTATGTATGTATGTATGTATGTATGTATGTATGTATGTATGTATGTATGTATGTATGTATGTATGTATGTATGTATATATGTATGTATGTATGTATGTATGTATGTATGTATGTATGTATGTATGTATGTATGTATGTATGTATGTATGTATGTATGTATGTATGTATGCATGTATGTATGAGTATGTAAAGAATTTAAGAGCATGTCAACACAATATTGGCTACATAGTGTCTGTTAAAAGCATACTTCTAAAAATATAAACGGATAAATTGCAAAAATCTCTAGTAGCATTGGAATGAAGGCAGGGCCGTCGTAAGGGGTGAACGATACGGGCGACCACCTTGGGTGCCAAGCAGGCGCGTTATTTCGCGTAGCATGTTCTTTCATTCTGTATTTTACTTAAATAAACGTACAGCTTTATCATTAAAATACCTACGTTTAGTTATTATTATCATGACTATTAATACATTTAGCTCCCCCCCCCCCCCCCAGTTTTTGGTGGGGTTTTTGCGGGTGGGGGCGCAGAAGGCGATGCTCGCCCGGGCCACTGTTTCCTCCAGCGCAAACTTGCTACGGCCTTGAATGAAATTACGACATAACATGAAAATTGTATCGCCTTACATTAGTGTATTAAAAATCAATGTGTGCTTATGATCAAATGTCAATTCGATACCTTCCGAATATTATTGCTCAGATATAATCAAATGTCAATTCGATGCCTTCCGAATATTATTGCTCAGATATAATAAAATGTCAATTCGATGCCTTCCGAATAGTATCGCTCAAACTTTGTCAGTGTTTGTTTAGTAAAAGCTTAGAGTAAACAGTTTTCTCGCAGGACAAAAGGAAAGGAAAACATCGCGATTTCCCACCAGATAAACTCATCGAAAAGGGGGAAATTGAATAATTGTGATTGGTATTTTTAGAATCGTGTTGCGCCCTAGTGTGTAAAACCCGAAGGCTCTCTTTAAGTTTTCTTCAACCCATCGAGAATAAACAATAATTTTCATAGTCTGTAAGAATCTATTGCGAAAGCAACGAAGGTTTGGACCAGAATGACTAATTCATTTTCCAGACAGAATTTTTCTTTGCATATCGACTGTTACAAATAGTTTTTTCCCATTAAAATTTTAAGACTTTTCAATTGAAGAAAAAAGGTTTCGTACAATTCTCAACATCATGTTTGATAGCATACTTTCAATCTCACTTTGAATCATTACAGCATATTTTTGATCCAAGAAATGAACATTGGGTACCTAGGCAACCATCGGGGTACCTAGGCAACAATCAGGGTACCTAGACAACCATCAGGGTACCTAGGCGATCATCGGGGTACTTAGACAATCATATCATGAAATCAACAAATATAGTGCAATTCGTGACCTCATTCCATTGGCAAAATATACATAACTTGTATATTATTATTCTCTCTTATTGATCTCTCAAATAATGGAATCCCTTTCTGTTTTCTGAGAATTTTTGGGTTTATGTAAGGAATAATTACTCCATTGCTTGTATGTAGTTTTCTTTATCGTCTCCTCATGATACCGGAAGCGATTGTGTCAGCTGTTATATTCGTGGTTAACCACGCGTGTGTACACAGTAGCATACTTTCAATCATCACTTTCTATCAAGAAAGGAGTAACACCCGCCGTGTCGGCTGCCTCTGTGTGTCCTTGTGAAAGGCACTTTTCTTCGGTGTGTTTGAACCAATTATTTGTTGAAAATGCCAGTACAAAACCACCAACCAAACAACCAAAGATGCGATGATCAAACAGAAATCTATATAACATGGGGAGGGGGAAGAAAGTGGGGCTCGGATTTTCTTGAGAAAAAAATTCCTGCCCCCTGGCCCCCAAAAAACTAAAACAAAAATATTCTTCCTCGATTTTTCAAGAGAAAAGGAACTTATTATATCTATTATATTAGTTGGAAGAAAAAAAAATTATATTGAGATAAACGACAAAGAAATATTATGGTTGGAAACAAAAAACCCAGCCCTCATCCCCCCCCCCCCCCCATCCGAAAATGAAATGGTCGGTCCCTTACGGCCACACTATCGATTGCTGAGCATTACGGGTATGTGTGCTACTTACTGCACACGCCTTGTGCGGAGAGAACCTCCGTAGCGGCTGGGAGCAATTTTCATTTCGAATACAATGAGAGTGGTCTTTTACCTGGTCGGATGTGTATCCACTTATGAGACAATACCAGTGCACTGTTGTACGACCACAACTCACTCTCCACTTCCCTACACATACCAATGGACCTAGAGAAACAACTTCGACGGCCTACATATCTATCGATGTCAAACATGCTTTTGAATTAGAAAAGTGCGATCCTTCATCACAGCTGAATTTTGTAAACTTTGTTACAAAATAGTTAATACAATCCATTTCCAAAGTTAACTTGTCATGGACATATTTCGCAACTATGATGGTGTGACATGGTCACGGTTACCTAAGACATGGCGCAAACAGCTCTCCTGAGACCGGGTGGTCCAACGATCTCAAATCATTAAGCCTAATTTTAAAATTGCGGATCCGCCTATGGGTTTCAGTTCACATCAAGCCTAAATCTCTAAATCCGTGGAGTATGATTTAAAAAAAAAACAAACAATTATCCTCCATTTTTATATCTCCATCACAAGGCATATTCTTAAATTTTGTTCTATCATCCTGAATGATGCACTGGCAACATTCCTCCAGTTTAAATGCATATTTTGCATATATCTTATTCTCCAAGAACAGGGACGTTGATTGCTAGCTTTCGAGGCGATACTGCTTGCAGAATTTTCAGAAACTTTGGTAATGTTTTTTTCACTGGTACTTTTTTTTACCTGAGAAAATGTAGTAAGAATAACCTCTCATTCGCTACTGTAAAATATCAATGACCGAAATAATTCAAACACCATGTTCCATCCCATTCTCAGTTTTTTAGCATTGCACATAAATATGTAATTACATGTTCAGGAAATCCACCTTAATCAAAATCTGTGTCGATGAGCACGGTATTACTATAATCAAAGGAAAAAAAATTATACGTAAGACCGTTACTTCAAATATCCACAGCCTTAATGTAACTATTGCTTGATATCGTTATTGTATTGTGAGGATGAAACCGAAATATTGCAGAAAAAAATGACCATTGATACTGACAAAAATGACCGTTTTACTGAAGGATTATTGAACCGGGGACTTTGACATTAAAAGTTGTAGTTTTGAACCAGTCTTATCCAGAGAAAGGGCTAACAGAAGATTATTTTCATATTTGCATATTGTGCCCCAGTAGAGTTCAGATCAAACCTACAATGATCCTCTCCCTGGCAAACGAAGTCAATGTGAGTTTTAGGAACAAAATAAATATATTTGATATACATATAGCAAAGTAGCTACAACGATAAAATAAAGGTTAATGATGCTGCCGATCGCTCAAAAAGCAACGAATTTATTTATACATATGCAATTACTCCCCATGGGAACTTGATAATAAGAAACTATGGTTAAAGTGAGTCTATCCACCGGTCTATTCCCAAACTCATGTATATCTTCGTGATTTAACAATAGAATAAAAAGAGCGAAATTATTAAATTAATAAAAGGTATGTCTAAATGATTTAAACAAAATTAAATTAATTGGCGACCTATGCATATGAGCAGGATTCGTACTGGATGGTGAGGGTAGAATCTGTTGTTATGATAGAACTCCGGCAAGTTTTAAAGTGTTGAGATCAAGACATATTGTTGTCTTGGTGACTTTACTATTTTCTAGTTTATCATTCGAGCAACAAAGACACAGTCTCTTGAGTCATTGAGCGCATCTTAAATACTTTTCCCGAAGTGTGGTTTGGCAGTCTTTTGTCTACTAATATATAAGTTGTATCCAATTTCAAGGGTTTCCTGGGCAACTGTCTGAAGCTGCCACTTTTAATTAGCGATACTAGAGAAGCATGTCAGACGACTCGCCGCTCAACTTGGTTTGACGGGATTCCACAACCGCGCCGTCCAATCTGAATCACATGTTTAGGATATACCCCACTCGAAGTCGGTAAGACTTTTAGTGGGTTTCCCTACTCATTCTGTGCCCTGTGTTCGACAGACAAATCTGCCTTAGAATCATTCTACCTCCGTTTCGAAGCACTCCATAAATTATAAAGCAAGGATAAATTATCTCAGACCTGCTACATAGATTTAAAAAAAAAATATGAAAACTTTAACTTGGAACGAGGAGGCCAAATATAGAATACCAACAAGTTACAATAAAAAGAGGGACAAATGCATGAAAAGATGACTATTTTTTCATTAACCATTTGAATTTTGAGAAGAAAAAAACGAAGAATAATCTTATAGTTTATACATGTCTCCTTTATTCCACCTGCCTCTAATATTTTAATGCCGCATAACGTGGTATTTCTAGGTAAATGGGAGAAAACTAGGAACAAATTTAGCCTGAGAAATACAGAAATAGAAAAGCTAACTATAAACAAAAACATTCATCCCTCGCGGTGAAAAAAAATAAAGTTTCAATTTCCGAGCTTTTCCTCTGTAAAACGTAAGGTATGCTTAAGTAGTATACACCGTGAAATCTATGCTACACACATGCTGGTATTTCTAGAAGAGAGAAAAAAGAATCCCCCCAAAATCTATTCATAGCTGGTTTTGAAATTTAAAGGATACAAAAACTTTTAATATGTACGTATTTCTCTTAAAAGTAGTATGGGGAGGGGTGCATTTCAATAATTTGAAGACATCAAACAAACTGCAAATGCATTTTCATTAAATCTATCCTGATCCTGATTACGATAAATGAAAAAGCAACTTTCAACAGCTTGTAGGCATTACAGTTTGACTACCGTATACTCGCGTATAATTTGAGTCCAAATGCAAACAACATAGACCCTGATCTGCCGTCGCATAATGCGCCGGCAGATCAGAGTCTATGTTGTTTGTTCTACTGATTAGTCCTTACAAACTGCATACACCCAGATCTGCTGGCGCATTATGCGATGGCAGATCTGGGTCTATGCAGTTTGCAGTTGGTAACGAGTTATACGCGAGTATAGACGGTATATTGATTCCGAAGGTAGTTGTTTGAAGAATGTCTAATAAAAAAAAAAGATTTACTTATTAATTTATTATTGTGTATCTAATATGGTGAATAAAACTTCCATCTGATGAATGTTTAATTTAAGCATAGCAAGTATATACATGTGCTCCAAAACAAGGTTGATAAGAACATGTCTTTCCACATCTTCACGGTTAATATGCATTGATTCTTTTTTCTTTATGCAAATTCAAACGTTGACCGTCTTACTTTTTGATATTACATGTATTTAATTGTCTCGACGCGTACATACATACATACATACATACATACATACATACATACATACATACATACATACATACATACATACATACTTATATACATACGTACATACATACATACATATATACATACAATCATACGTATGTACGTACATACATACCTACATACATTCCTACATACATACATACATACATACATACATACATACATACATACATACATACATACATACATACATACATACATACATACATACATACATACATACATACATACATACATACATACACGACTTAATGAATTGCACGATTTTCTCCCTTTGAGAATAACTGGGGTTCTCTTTGGAGAAGGACAAAAAAATAACAATCTAAGTTGACAGGAAAATGAAGACAATCTAGACTTTATGCAATATAACCGGTCCAGCAATAAGCCCCGGGATATGCGATAAGTAAACTTTTCCAGGTGACATTGACAGAGGCCGAAAGCTGAAGCTCATTCTTGAGCCATTCGCCATTTCTTTGGATATATTTCGTATATTGTTTCTTTCCTAATCCAGTACACCATATCCCGAATCAGTCTTTTGATAATAAAATTCCGATATCTTTTGCAGTAAAGACGCGATATTTACTAATCAATAAATAGTGGAAAAAACAAAGGAAGACATAACACGGCTAATCCAATTTTATTTGGCAATAGAACACTTAAAACTAGATAAGTGTTAAAATCCCCCCCCCCACCCCCACCCCCGCCGAAAAAAAGAGATCTTCACGTTCTTCACTTTTGGCTAACAATTTTGTTTTATTTAGCTTAAATGCATTCCCTATTGAAATGTATGTTCACGTCTTTTGATTGAAGTCAGATATATTGATTCACTGAAGGGCAACTCGGCAGTTTTAAATTCTTTAAATTGACATGACCACTTGACACCTTAGGTGTGACAGTTGTCGATAAGCTTTGTTAGAACTATCCCAACGAGTTTGTGCGCTCCCTCTGAAGTTTGAAGTATTATCAGATTTCCGCTATCAACATAGAGATAATGGGGCAGGTTCATTGGCTTTGCATCTGACTATTCGGAATGTTACCAATAATTGAAGTTGGCATTAAATCGTGGTTGTACGTGTGAGCCAAGCTAAACCTAAAAAGAGATTCTCGCAATAATAGTTCCGAATACAGTGGATCATTTTGTTTAATGGCCAAATGCTGATATCGTCGCAAAGTGCGCGTTGTAAACTTAAATTATTCGATAGTCCAGACAAATTGGGGTGCTCCTTTAAGAGTGTGAGTGACCGTCAAAATGTTTAAATATTTCTAAGTCCTATCATTTCATGGAAATGTTTACAATATTATAATTCTCGTGCCATTATGATCAGAGTTTTTGAATTTTCGTATATTAAGATAAGAATTCTTTATTTCAGATTGCATGGTCCATACATCTAAATTAAAATATAAAATATAAAAGTATTTGAAACATTATAGATCATAGGTGTCTTATGTACAAAATATACAGACCCATCTACAACTACAGAATGTGTCTGTCATTGTGAAGAACAAAATTATGTAAGACATTTAAAGAGTAATTTGTTCCATCTATCTATACTCTGAGAATTTAAACGATTATATTATTTCATATCTAACGTGAATATGTATTTATAAAACCTCCGTGCCTACTTGCACCCGAATCCGTTGTAAATATGACAAAAGTGACATTATTTCACACCATCAGTCGATTTGCCGAACATTAATGACGTCAGAGAAGGACAAAATCCTGTTAGACACTGCCAGTAGTTATATGGGAAGATGGGGGTCATACGGGAATTAACATTAGCCCGTAGGTTAACATGCGGGGAACTGTATGGGATCATACGGGTAATCCTATGTTAAAATAGTCCATAGGTTTAACCTGGGAATAGTATTATAGGATCAAAAGTGTTTATAGGGTCAACGGGAAATCCAGTGTTAAAATGGTTCATATTTTATATGGTTCAATGTTAAAATGGTTCATATTTTATATGGTCCAATGTTAAAATGGTTCATATTTTATATGGTCCAATGTTAAAATGGTTCATATTTTATATGGTCCAATGTTAAAATGGTTCATATTTTATAGGGTTCAATGTTAAAATGGTTCATATTTTATAGGGTCCAATGTTAAAATGGTTCATATTTTATATGGTCCAATGTTAAAATGGTTCATATTTTATATGGTTCAATGTTAAAATGGTTCATATGTTTAACATGGGGATAGTATTATAGGGTCAAAGTGTTTGTAGGGGCAAAAGTAATTATAGGGTCATAAGGGAAATCCAATGTTAAATTGGTCCATGGATTTAACATGGGGATAGTATTATAGGGTCAAATGTGTTTATAGGGTCAAAAGTGTTTATAGGGTTATACGGGAAATCAAGTGTTAAAATGGTTCATAGGTTTAACATGGGGATAATATTATAGGGTTAAAAGTGTTTATGGGGTCATACGGAAATGGTAATGTTAACATTTTAATCACAATCCAACACATCACGTACACCATCCAAACACACACCCTGCATTCCAGCACCCTATTTGTATGACTATCCAAACACACACCCTACAATCCAGCACCCGTTTTTTTATTACTATCCAACAACGAAAAAGGGTAGGAGTGTTTTATACACACTTTCACACAAACATACAAACGCCTATTGCACAAGAAGAAGGGTAGGATGTAAAAGAAGGGGAAAGAAATAGACACACGCTCTTACACACAAACATAATATCACACACAAGGGTAGGAAGTGTTTATAGACACACACCACACCCTTACATACTATCACAGAGAAGAGAGAAGGGGTTTTAAGTTTTAGTTTTTGTGGGGAAAGACATACACAAACAAACACATACATACATACATACATACATACATACATACATACATACATACATACATACACACACAAAATGTTTTTGCAAATGAGATTAGTATCTCTCTTTTCTAGAGATCTGGGTGGCCCTGAAAAGGGTAGTTGGAGCTTTGTTAAGCAAAGACGGTTAACATAAGTGGCATCGCATTACTGGCTTTCTTCTTTTCAAACTTCGTCGCACGGCGGGTCCGTAGAGTAAGACCCTCTTCATTCACCCTTGCCTCTCCACATTAATTGTTCTTTTCCAGATAGCCGTGTGCGTAATCTTAGTGACTGACCACCATGCCTTCACATACATGGGATAGTCTGGGTTGAAGAGCATGCCCGATACGATGGTTGATGAATCTACGCTTGTCCACATCTTGCTTGAGTTGTCTTGGTAACAGGTGAAACCATAGGAGAATGCGCTTGTATATATAGCCTAAGACCGGATCGAAACCTATTGAAATGTCCAATCGAAACGCGCGTTACAAAATTCAGTCAGAGCATGGGGCCTCGCTTCAATCAGAAGAGAGCGGACTCGTGACGTCACATTCGATATATAGGCACACCAGCGCTCGTACTGTTTACCATTGCGGCACAGTTTTGAGTGCCATGCTTATGGCTGAAACAATGAAGATAATGTATTGGGGTGCGATTGCTGCCGATACCTCGTATACTCGGAGCGATAGTGCTATGACTACGACTACTACAGCGGCTGTAACCATCATTCTTCTTCCAGAAGAAGATGACTTTAATTTAGCTTTGGCTGATTTCAGTCGTCTCCGCAAGAATGTTTGCCTGCGACAGTAGTACTACCCTCAGCTCCTTCTCCATGGGTACCATTGGTGGATGATTTCAGAAAGAGACAGAAGGAAGAACTGGAGAATTTTTTGCAACGACAGAAAGAAGCAGAAAAAGCATTTCTGCAACAGCAGCAAGAAGAGGAAAAGAGAAAACGAGAAGAAGAAGAAGATGAAGAGAAGAGGAAAAATTTGAATTTGTGAAGGACAAAAGGAAGGGAGTGAAAACGAAACGCTGTGTGTGCTACAAGACATTTTGGCTGAGTTAAAGCATCTGAGAGAAATGTATCAGTCTTTTTAGCTCAACCTAAGAGAAAAAGAGACTTTCACGATCCAAGACTTCTAAACCAACTTCCATCACTACATCCACTCTTACTGCCATTGAGATGTCAGCACCAGTAGCAGCAGTTACTACTACGACCACCAAAGCAGCACCAGTAGCAGGAGCAGTAGGACTTGGTCGTGGACCGTGGAAACGCGAGGGTTCAAGGCGCCCGGGGGCAATGATCTTGTGTGGCGCCTTTACCGAGGCGCCCGGGGGCAATGTTCTTTAGTGGCACCCGTACTTTGCCACAGAGAACAGTTTTCATGTCAGTTGCGAATCTCCACCACCTCCCATCTATGCCTAGGTTACAGCTATAAAAAAAGCTCCAGACGGCGCCACCCTTCGCCCGGCACCCGGTGGCAATTACCCCACCCCGTCGCGCCGCCACTGGTCGTGGAAATGGATTACGACAGTTAAAGCTGATGATGTCAAGTCCATAAGTTTGTTCACACAAAAAACTCCAACGATCCTTTTCAGGGTCCCCTATATCTCTTAGAAAAGAGATACTACTCAATGATTGCCAAATAAAGTAAAACTTAAATCCCATACGTTTTCTTTGGTATATTCTTTTTTTGAATCACAATGAAAATTTCATAACACATTACCAAAGTCCATGTCTTCTTTCTTTCTTTCACTGCCGGTTTCTTTGAATTTCTTCACTGGCATGGGCTTTTCTTCTACTGTTTCTTCTAGTGGTCTTGCCTTCTTGCCTTTCTTGACGGGTATGGGTTCTCTTCTTCTTCTGTTTCTGAAGGACGCTCCTCCTCCTGCTTGTTGTCGTCTTGTGTCTGAGGACACTCTGAAGACCAATGTCTTTTTTTTCGTGACAACGATAAATAGCAGGTATCTTTCCCTTTGTCTCTTTTTTCTCCAGTCTTTCCTTTGCTTTGACGTTATGGACATTCTTGAGCCCAATGTCCTTTTTCCTAGCAGACATAGCAAGTATCTTGACTTTTATCTCGAGAGGAGTAGTCGAATAACTCTCTGTAAATCTCTGACAAGAAAGGTGATCTCTTTTGACTCCTCCGTCTTCTTCTTCTTCACAGTCTGAAAGTTGATTGAATATAGAGTCTTAGGGTGAGAAGCTCTCTCTATATATAGTGGGTAAGTGTGTGTAAAACTTTGTCAAATCAAATTTTGGAATCAAGATAAAACGATCACACTTTGCTGAGAAGAAACCAGAAAGAGAAACCAAGAGGCGACGTTGACGACTTTCGGTGTCGCCACATACGCTAACTGAAGTGTTAGCCCAAGTGCATGCCAGTGATTTCGAAGATGACATGAGTGAACCTGAACCAACACCTTCTGCCTCCTCTGTCACAAGATCGAGAGAGTTCAGATCCATGAAAAAAGAAAGGAGTTCAGTAGCTCCCGAAGAGTATTTTCACATTCGAGAGAACCAAAAAGTGACTTCCAGAAAATGTAGAACCACGGCTTACACCTACACGGTTAAATTTAAAGCATTTAAGTCTGAAGTGCCGCCCGATCAAGCAGCAGGTTTCATTACAGATTTGTGGGATCCCTTGTTAGAGACATTGAAACTACAATGCCAAGCCAAAGAGGACGATCGTTTGAGACTCTCCATCCATCACGACAATTTGAAGTCTCCTATTTCGATTGAGTTTCGTACACCGGCAGAATTAACACCGTCCAAAGTCATCGACAAAATTAAACACGTTCAGCAATCCAATGACGAGTTTAACATGACCGATGGAGAAGCTACTCTTCACATGACTCACGTTTCACCACCTAGAGGTAGCGGACCATACAGAAAAGTGTTATTGGTGGACGAAATTCGCAGTACCAAATGCAGTATTTTCCAAAATTAACAATTCACAAGGCCAAACGTGCTTAGCTTGTGCCATCGTCGCTGGTCAAACGCATGCCGAGAAGAATGAGACCGCAGAATGGAAAAGAGCATGGGAGAGCATTCGACAATCGGAAGGAGCCAAACAACGAAGAGAAGCAGAACTCCTGTTACAGCAAGCAGGATTATTCAAAGAGACTGTGTGTGGCATTCCTGAAATGCAGAAACTTCAAGACGTCTTGGCTCCTCGCTATACTTTGAAAGTGTATCTTCAAGTGGTTCGCGGAGCTTTCGTGTTTCGACGACCCGATTTCCCAGATGGAAAATGTATCATCATCAAGAGCATTTTGTGACCATCACCAGTATCACAGGATTTCTTGGATACGGATATTATTGTGAGAAATGTGACCAAGATTTTACAAGTCGGGAGCAACACATTCATTACGGAGAGAGATGTCGCGGTTGTTTAGCTTCTAAGCAATGCATTCATGAAGGAATAAAACGAATGCATTGCTCTTCTTTCAAGCTAACCTTTATCAGCCCCACTTGTTACGAACAGCATCGCATAAAACAAGTTAAACAACAGAAAACTGCTTACGAATTACTGAGATTGTGCTCCACTTGTGGATATCTTGTTCGAACCAATAATTCAATTCCCGGAAAGAAAAGATGCCCTTTTTCGACAATTATTTATGGATCACGGATGTACCGGTCCTTTGAAGGAAGCGTGTACCATTGCTAAAGCGTGTGAATTAGTCTACCGATAGAAATTCATGTATGAGAACAAACTAGCCATCATACCCCCTCAATCATACCTCCTAGTCAGCCGTCGATATTCCGCCAAAGCTTTGCGTTGGCTGCATTACTTGTGTGAAAGTGAAGACAAATGGATACAACATGATGGAAACGGTGGAGAAAATAAAACTGGCAGTCTTTCTGTCGATGGTTGGGATTTAGTAAACCCAAGATCGTACACGAATTCCAGGGATGTTTATTTCACGGATGCCCTACATGTTTTCCTCAGCGAAACATGAAAAGTCCTTTCTCAGAGTTCACCATGAAAGAGTTGTACGAGCAAACATACCAACAATGCCTGAGGTTAGAAAGACAAGGATACCAATTGGTATAAATGTGGGAGCACGATTACGATCGACGTTTCAAAACCGATTCAGGATTTAGACGCATTGCCGAAAGTTACGATGTTGTAGACATCAAACCATTGAATCCACGTGACAGTTTGTTTGGAGGATTAACCAATGCGACACGCTTACTATAAGACGTAGACGAAGCTCAAAGAGAAAAAAAACAATACAGCGAAGTGTGTTCTTTGTATCGTTGGGTGTGTAAATATGCTCAATTTCCTACCGGTCACCCAGAAATGTTCACAAAACACATTGACGTGAAACACATTCGTCAATACGAAGGCCTGATCAAGTGTAAAGTCTTACCTCGAACCCACTTGTACCATCCTGTCTTACCACATCATTGCCAATTAAAACGGATGTTTCCTTTATGCCGTACATGTGCTGAAACATGTAATCAAGACCAACCTTGTGGCCACAAGGATGAAGAACGCGCTTTGACAGGAACGTTGGTGAGTGTCGAATTGTTTCATGTTCTGGATCGTGGATACCGGTTGTTAAAATTATACGAAAGTTGTCACTTTCCTACCACAGAACAATACCAAAAGGACGACGACTCGAGTCCAGAAATTTTTCCAGACTTCTTTAACGAATTTCCCAAACTTTAAGAAGAAGCTAGTGGCTATATATCATCGTGTCTGACTCCAGAAGACAAAGAGACATTCAAAGAACGGTGCCGCTCCTTATAAGGCATTACTTTGGAAGAAGCGGAAAAGAACGAAAGAAGACGAAAATTTGCCAAAGTTATGTTAAATTGTTTGTGGGGAAAATTGGCACAACGTCTGATATTGTCCAAGGCGAAATACTTTGCAGATCCAAGTCGCTACTTTCAACTGGTGGATGACAAAAGAAAACTGATGAAACACGTGGAAATCATTCATGAAGATTTGATCTTGGTGGCTTACGAAGAAGCAAGAGTTTACCCCTCCCCCCCCCCCCCTCCGACGCGTTTGCCAATGTCATCATTGCAGCGTACGTGACAGCCAAAGCCCGTTTAAAATTGCATGATGCCTTAGACCTTTTAGGAGATCGAGTCCTGTCCTTTGACTCCGACAGTTGTATGTACATCCATCGTCCTCATAGCCAGAATCCAGACATCGAAGGGGACCGTTTAGATGCCTGGACGGACGAGCATCCAGAAGATACTACTATCAGTTTTGCTAGCGGTTGTCCCAAAAATGACGGATACCAATACAGCGACCGACAGGGACAACTGCATACCAAACGCGAAGTCAAAGGACTGACACTGAACAATCGATCGAGTCAAGTAGTGAACTTTGATGTCTTGAAAGACGTTTTACGGTACGGACAAGATTAAGACTTTCGCGTGAAAACATTAGATCATCATAAAATTGTACGTTTGCAAATCCACCAAATTATCAGTCGACGTTTAGAAAAAGTCTATCAAATTGTGTACTAGAAACGAGTGCTACTTCCAGACCAAAACACTCTACCATACCGACACACTGAGCTCCAGTATAAAAAAGGGGCAAGTTCCAAAGCCAACACTTCATTGTGTATACAGACACCAGCAGAGAAAGACAATGAATTATTTAACACAGCAACCGACTATGAACTCCAAGTTCAATTTTGAGGCCAGCACACTTGTACCGATACTGACGAACTCGACACAGCAATCGAGTGAGGGACCTACCGTGGATTCCAAGTTCGTTAATGAACTCGAGTGCGATGTTATGCCTTGCGACCCGAGTGATGCCGTACTCGGCGACATCGGCGATGCAGCATCACCTTGTTGCTTCTCTACCACCATCGAAAGTGATGCCGTTCGTGTGCCTTACCGCTCTACTAGCGAAAGCATTACAGGACAACCTTTCTGCTTTACTGGTAAAAATGATGCTGTGCGTGTACTTACCTACGGATGTCATCCATGCACTTGCAAACCACTCTGGATACCACTACTAGCACATCGAGATGTACCAATCAAAGAAGAATACACGTTTCCTGTCGATTCCAGACGTTCAAAGGGAAATGGCCTAAATATCTGGAAGGACTTACTCCCAAATGTTTAAACAGAGCCAGATTTGTTTACTTGGGAGAAGTAGATGAAGTGCAGTATTTCCGCGGTGGTGTGACACTTCACGAATGGGAGTATAAAGACTTAGCTTATCAGGTGTTGAAAACTGGAGATTGGGTTCGCATTGTAAAAGCCAAACGCACTTTTCACAAAGGTTATTTACCTAACAGGACCACCGAATTGTTTAGTGTCACTAAACAAGTACTTTGGACGTGATCCTCCGGTCTATAAATTGGAAGCCTTGAACGGAGAAGTGTTAAGAGGAACATTTACATTTTGCTTGCCTGACCAAAAAGGAAGACGACGTGTACGATATCGAAAGCATTCTCGATCAAAGAACACGTCAAGTCGGTAAACGATGACTTGAAGAAGTGAAAGTGCATTGGAAAGGATATCCACCTAGTTTTGATTCTTGGATTGCCTCTTCACAAGTCATCAACTATAAAAAGAAGTAACCATCATGCCGTTAAATACAACAGCTACCTCTCCTTCTCAGAGTTCCTCCAACAACCTATGTGGGTGTGGTGTAGAGAAATGTGTTCCTAAAAATAAAATTGTCTTTTTCTGCCAAATCTTTGTGGTGTATTGTGTCATCGAAGCAGCGATTGCCAATTTGAGTTTGCAACAAAGAGATAAACAATTGTGGACAATTGAACTCAGCAGTTGTATTGGTTATCTTCTGCCCAGCACTTCCTTGAAATATACTACGGACAGTAACAACAACAACAGTAGCTTAAGTGTTAACGCTAGTTACCATTCTTTGAGTCACAACAACAACAGCCCTCTTTTGGAACATTTAGAAAATCATTCTCCTTTGACATCGAGTGACTCCTCCGAAACCAGATCCATCGAATTATGAATAATCAATTTTACTTAACCTTACCGAGTGACAGTTCTATGGATGTGTTTCCCCAAAACACCCTATGTTGTTTCACATCCAAATTACATCAAGCCATACAGTTGGATCACGAAGCTCATTGTGAAGTCTCTTTGGTAGAAATCGTTCATCCTACGCAAGCCCTCAATACCAACGAAGGTCAAAACACTTTCATCGTTGATATCCTGATCGAATAAGTTCAAGAACAGTTGGACAACAATGATCCTCTCATTTACGAATCCAGAAAAACATCACTCACCAATCCTCCATTGACTACCTATACGATGAGAATTCCTTTTGGGCATTATTTTAATGCTGAACATCTGGTCGAAACGATTGCGGTCATTTTTAACGATCAGTTTGGCAAAGCCCCAGAGAGAGCTCGCAAAAGTGTACTGATACAGTACCATAAAATTGCTTATCGTCTTAAAATGCATTTTTCAGACGGCAAAATAATGTCAATTACTTTTTGTTCCCGTTTGTTTGATATTTTGTATGGATTCACTGCTCTGGCTCCTATGAAAGAAGTTTACAACAACGATCGATTCTACAAGTATTTTCGTTACCCTTTCGAATTGAACGAAAGACTAAAGTTATTGTTTGTGTACTCCGATGTGGTCGAGTACAACGTGGTGGCAAAGACAGACGCTCCCTTATTCAGACTCATTCCTATCTAAGCGGATTCTACCATCGCTGCTTACGAGGAAGATGGAAATACGTATCACGTTCACTGTGAATTTGTACATCCTCATTATCTTCCTGTCAGTAAATCGTATTTTGACAGTGTCAATATTAGTATAAAAGGAGATCTAGAACAAAATATTCTATTCTCCAAAGGAAAAGTTACAGTGAAACTACATTTTCGAAAAACAATTCTTCAGTGAATTGCAACAGATGTATCATGTGTACCAAGGAGTCATTCGACAACGATGACATGGTTTAGGAAATATGTTAAAATAAAATACCTATCTGAAAACCCGTGGTGACTCGAGGATTGCATGCTTTAAAAGATGCCGCTTTGACGCAAGGAAAAGAATTTCTCAAAACGTCCTCATCGACAAACAAAATCCTAAAGAAGCCCATATGGAGCGGGAAAAAATGTGTTGCTTCAAACTGGAAAAGACCTTTTGGGTCGCCGAGACACCCCTATAAATTCACTACACACTTCTGGCCTAGGCATTACTTCTTCCTCTGCGCCACAACAAGGACGAGGCAGAAAGAGGCGTCAAAACCCCTTCAGATCTCATAAACACGTTCAGAAAAAGAATAAGAAAACAAGAACAGGAGCAGTCAGAGAATTGGACGTGTTTGATTATTAATTGAAAAAAGGAAAAAAATGATGCACCGAGAGTTGTGCGAATGTTCGAAGCCAGAACTCTATCTGTTTGTCATGCCACCCACCATGATGACGATGCAAGAATCCCAATGGATAGAATTTCATCCTGTATCGTCCTTGACTACCTCGGACCCTATCGAATATAAAATCAAAGGACAAACCGAAGATTACATCGATCTGAATGACAGTTACTTGAACCTGAATGTCACAGTTCTCAAAGTGGACAATACCAATCCAGGGGAAGATACCAGAGTAGCTCCCGTCAATAATTTCATGCATTCGTTGTTCAGCGAAGTGGATTTGTACTTGAATAACAAACTAGTCAGCAGCAGCATACTTACCCTTTTCGAGCGTGCCTGGACAATATCTTGACGTACGGTAAAGAGGCCAAGAACACACATCATGGTGCTTCCATTGTATGGAAACCTGACACCTTGGATGTCTTCAACGACACAGAGTTGACAAAAGCGGACGATCCTCACAATGTAGGATTTAACGACCTCAAAAGAAAATCAAACAAAGAAACAGTTTAGAACTGATGGATCGTTTGCATTTGGACATGTGGTTGCAAGACAAGTATCTGTTAAATGGAGTGAATGTACGCCTGAGACTGAATCGAAGTAGGTCCGTGTTCTATTTGATGTCTAATGCTAACGAGTACAAAACCATCATTGAAGAAGCCATACTTTACGTGCGCCGTTTAGAAGTCTTACCTAAAGTGGCTTACGACATTAGTCAAACTTTAAGCAGAACGACAGCCAAGTATCCTGTTAGAACAGTATAAGTGAAAACGTTTGCCATTGCCTCTGGACTCCGATCCAAGATCGAAGATTATGTGTCCCTCAATGGAGCCATCGATCAAAATCCTTTCGAGAACCAGCACTTCAACGTGTCAAAGATAGAAGTCACTCGAGATGACCAGACGTTGTGTACCAGACCTTTTGAGCCTAACTTTGCCCGGAAAAATTTCTTGAGATCTTACTTGACACTGTTTGAAGCCACGGGACAGTTTGGTACCAGCAGCAGCCACGGTATTTCGTACGAGGAGTTTGCAGGAGGATATGCTTTGTAGGGATTTGATTTCACTCCCGACCAAGGCAGCGACGAAGGACATTTCCATCCTATAAAATCAGGCCAACTTCGTGTGGAACTTCAGTTTACACTAGCTCTGGCCAACACAGTGAACGCCATCTTGTATGCAGAATTTGACAATACTCTGGAAATCAACAGTTTGAGAGAAGTGATTCGATTCTAGACTATTAGAAAAGATGGAACACGAAGAACCTACGGAGATAGGCAATGAGGATGTTTTTGATCAAGAACAAGAAGAAAAAGACAAAATTACAGCCATGATGTCAAGATGGCCAGAACAAAAACAACATTAAGTCTCCTGTTTTGCTCGTGACTCGGCTGAAAGAATCACAGAGCTAACCAGAGTTCATTGCTTTGGATGTCAAATTGATCATCCAAGTCAGAAACAACACGACAATTGTATGATGGGAACTTCATTACATGCTGACACACAGTTCGTATACAGCTTCTTGGAATCCTGTGGTATGTGCTAAAGATGAACTTCCTCATCGTAAACCTAAGGAGGTTCAAGCCTATGTCATCAACACAGACGACAGTCATCGACCAGGAACCCATTGGGTAGTTGTCTACTTTCCCAACGATCAGAGTGTGGAATATTTTGAGTCATATGGATTACCTTCTCCGGAAGACGACACCATTGACATTATGAGAAGAAATGATGTATATACTCGATTCAATAATGGGAGATTACAAGGATCAGATTCCATGGTGTGTGGACAATATTGTGTGAATTGTCTTCATCAACGCAATCTTGGAGCTCCCTTAGAACATTTAGTGGATTGTTTTGATCGTGAGTACTCTAGAAAGGATGATAAAATACAAAGATGGTTTTGTAAACATTATCGTTATCTCTTGTCTTTAGCTCAGAAACGAAGTGTGCATCAATGGCAAAATGACAATGTCTTAGATAAGTGGAGGTCAAGTTTGACTCCACAACGTTGTCAACACTGTAAATACGTTCATGTTTAATATTGATTGTTTTTGTTTGTTTGTATTTTACTTCTTCTTATTATTATTAAACAGGTTGATTTTTGAAAAAAATGGTGCTGTCCTGTTTCGTTATTACAAACATGCTATTTCACATTTCTCTCTATCGATCTTAGTCATGTTTTCTTTCACGTCCGTTTGCCAAATCGGAGGGATGATTTCCATCACGCTTCAAGCATATAAAACGGTGCGTTCACCAGTTGGGCCACCCCTCGTTGACTCATCAACCGCTAAAATGAGTATAATGGCAAAACCACCTCATCGATAAGAAGACGGACAGGAAGGCTCACATTTTTTTCAAGATGGCTCAAGACCTCTTAGAAGAAGTCATCAAAGAGGAAATCGTCAAGGAAAGAGAACAATGGGAAGAGTAGAAAAAGACAGGGAGGAACATGAAAGGTATCAATCCATTCTAAGATCAAAGCAGTAGTAACAACAACAGCAGAAACAAAAACAACACGAGGGAGAAGAGGTAGTTTGTAAAATGGAGACAAAGGAGTTCTTCTTCTCCTTCACCAAAAGATGTCCATGTGCTGATGCGAAGCCGATAGTGAGACGTGGCCGTCCTGCCAGGCGCTGAAACTCATCAGGACCGCTCACCAAAACAAAACGGCCTTTTTCAGGGTCACCCACATCTCTAGAAAAGAGAGATAGTAATCCTATTGCCACAAATTTGTGTTTTATGTTTTGTGTATGTGTTGTGCATGTCTTTGTCCTTTCCTACCAAAACCTTAAAAAACCTGTCCCTTATAAATTGTGTGTTTGTTTGGGTATTGTGTGTGTTTGTGTGGATATAGTAGCGTGTTTATAAACACTCCCTTATCCTTGTGTGAACCTATGTAAAAAAAATCTAAACAATGATTTATTTTAGGTCCGCGCAATTTCTGTTTTCTTTGGTATTCTGTGTGTGTGTGTGCGCGCGCGCGGGGGGAAGGGGTGTTGTATTTTGTGTGAGGGATGTTTTTCTTCACGTCCGTGCATCAAGAATATAAAGTGGAGCGTTCACCAATCATGTCATTCATCGTCAACCAGACAGGGAAGAAAAATGACAGACCACTGTAAAATTGGAAAGTTGCAAGAAGCCATATGTTTATTGGAGAGAGTGGAGCACCTCCTGGGTCAGGTGGAGGAGTTGAACTCCTTTCCCCACAAACGTGATCTGAAGAGGAGACGACTTCTCTAAGAATAGCCAAGGAGATGGTGAAAGAGGTAATGACTGAGGAAGTAGTCAAGATCAAAGCAGCGTGGGCAAAGGAGAGAAGCGAAAAGGAGAGACTGAAGAAGGAGAGAGAAGAGGAGAGAAGGAGAACAGAGAGGGAGTTTGACAGAATTAATAAGAACTGAATGAAAATCCAAGAGAAATTTAGAAGATTTGGTCATGCAGATTGGATGCCAGAGGAGGAGGGGGTGGAATAGAAGAAGGCAAACTAGGGGAAGGAGGACAACGAGCCTAGTTTTAGGCTCATGGTCCCCAGCAAGACAGGTTGGAGAAAATGGGGACAATAATGTGCGGACTGCAGTGCCCGACCCTGGAGGTGCGACCACTGCTGAGGAAGTGGTAGCAGAAACCCAACAGCCCTTTTCTGGGCCACCCAGATCTCTAGAAACGAGAGATACTAATCTTATTTGCCGAAATCTTTTGTGTGTGTGTATGTATGTGTTTTGTCTATGTCTTTCACAAAGACTAAAACCTAAAACCCCTTTTACCACTTCTCTTGTGTTTGTATATAAGGGTATAGTAGCGTGTCTATAAACACTTCCTACCCTTGTGTGTGATAGTATGTTTGTGTGTAAGAGTGTGTGTCTATTTCATCACCCTTCTTTTACATCCTACCCCTCTTCTTGTGTGATAATGTGTTTGTATGTTTGTGTGAAAGTGTGTTTAAAACACTCCTACCCTTTTTAGTTGTTGGATAGTAATAAAAAAGAACTGGTGCTCTATTGTAGGGGGTGTGTTTGGATAGTCGTCAAGAAAGAGGGTGCTGGATTGTAGGGTGTTTGTTTGGATAGTATATGTGATGTGTTGGATTGTAGATCAAAATGTTAATAGTACCATTCCCGTACGACCTCATAACACTTTTGACCCTATAATAATATCCACGTGTTAAACCTATAAGCCATTTTAACATTGGATTTCACGTAGGATCCTATAAAGACTTTTGACCCAATAATACTATCCCGATGTTAAACCTATGGACCATTTTAACATAGGATTTTCCGTATGACCACATACTGTCCCCCGCATTTTAATCTACGGGCTAATGTTAATTCCCGTATGACCCCCAATTTCCCGATGTAACTACTACTGTCTATGCCTCGTTGTTACGTTTTTGAAAAAGCATGTGTAATATGAATTTTATCTTAATAATCTGATCGTCTAGCAGTCTAGACATAGTAATACCGATTTTATGAAATCGTTGCTACTGATGTATACCATAAAGTATGTATTATATATACTCTGAGTGTGGTAATTCTTTCTCTTCATTATTGAAACATTTTAAATACATTTTTTAAGTTTATTGCATGAATAAAACCTGAATTTCTAGTTTGCTTAGAATATCAGTATTTATTCATATTTCGAAATAATAATAATAACATCAAAAACAATAACAACAACAACAACAACAATAATAATAATAATAATAATAATAATAATAATAATAATAATAATAATAATATTACAATGATATCACAATAGTTCTTATTAGCATCATCATCATGACCACCACCCCACATTCATCATCGTCATGTACATTTGTATAGTTTACATTATGCACGTTTTGGTTTTACTATTGTGCTGATAATATCACTTATTGGTACTCAAAGTTTGCTTTTGCGTGAACTTATATACTGTTGAGTTTTTAAAATTATTTTGTCGTTTCTTTTTTTTTTCTCTTTCTGTATTTTTTATTTTATTTTATTTTATTTATTTTAATTTTTTTATTTTTTTGTCTCTTGGGTAAATTTTTACATTACTTCGATATAATTCTCAAACTGGATTGCGTCTGAATAAGGTGATTGAAATATAGAATAACTGTCAGAAAGCTTTGTCTCATCTAAGAGTTGTCCGTTGTGTGCGTGTGTGTGTGTGTGAGAGAGAGAGAGAGAGAGTGTGTGTGTGTGTGTGTGTGTGTGTGTGCGTAGAAATGCGGATCCTTTAGCACTAATACAATCAGTACACGGAGGGGGTGTTTTAATCAATTAAATCAGTCTGCCCAATAAATACCCCAAAGAATCAACAACAGTCAGTGTCAAATCAATAGAACAAGAAGTGTTAGTGGGAATCTACAACGATGTCAGTTGGAAAGAAATATTAACGAGTGTTAATGAAATTAGGTAGAAATATTAAGTATGCAGACGTACACATAAATATGTATGGATATCCTATCTGTTAACATAGGAAATAAAACAGTCAAATAACGTGTGGGAGTTCTCGTTTGACTTAATTGCCAAAAAGTCATTGTTTGACGCGGTATTTGGAAGAGAAATTATTTTTGCAAATATGGCAGCATTCAAGATTGGGATTGGACCATCACAAGAGAACGTTATTTCACTAGATAAGGTTTTAACCATGGGCAAATAAATGTGCTTTTATATTCAATTGACTTTGTTTAATACAAGGTCTTAATCAATCCCCGAAACATTATGTATATCTCGGCTTGAGACTTTAGCGAATTTCACTTATCTTGGACTGATAATTCCTTTATTAAACTCATGTTTCTGACATTGCAATGGCAATATCATTCAACTCCTTTTTCTGACATTGCAAGGACAATATCATTCAACTCTTGTTTTTGATATTGCAAGGACAATATCATTCAAATCCTGTTTCTGACATTGCAAGGAAAATATCATTCAACTCCTTCTTTCTGACATTACAAGGACAATGTCAATCAACTCCTGTTTCTGACACTACAAGGACAATATCATTCAACTCCTGTTTCTGACATTGCAAGGACAATATCATTCAACTCCTGTTTCTGATATTACAAGGACAATATCATTCAACTCCTCTTTCTGACATTGCAAGGAAAATATCATTCAACTCCTTCTTTCTGACATTACAAGGACAATGTCAATCAACTCCTGTTTCTGACACTACAAGGACAATATCATTCAACTCCTGTTTCTGACAATACAAGGACAATATCATTCAGCTCCTGTTTTTGACACTACAAGGACAATATCATTCGGCTCCTGTCTTTGACACTACAAGGACAATATCATTCAGCTCCTGTTTCTGACAATACAAGGACAAGATCATTCAACTCCTGTTTCTGACACTACAAGGACAATATCATTAAGCTCCTGTTTTTCACACTACAAGGACAATATCATTCAGCTCCTGTTTCTGACACTACAAGGACAAGATCATTCAACTCTTGTTTCTGACATTACAAGGACAATATCATTCAGCTACTGTTTCTGACACTACAATGACAATATCATTCAACTCCTCTTTCTGACATTACAAGGACAATATCATTCAACTCCTCTTCCTGACACTACAAGGACAATATCATTCAACTCCTCTTTCTGACACTACAAGGACAATATCATTCAACTCCTGTTTCTGACACTACAAGGACAATATCATTCAACTCCTGTTTCTGACACTACAAGGACAAGATCATTCAATTCCTGTTTCTGACACTTCAAGGAAATTATCATTCTACTCCTGTTTCTGACAATACAAGGACAATATCATTCAGCTCCTGTTTCTAACACTACAAGGACAATATCATTCAACTCCTGTTTCTGACACTACAAGGAAAATATCATTCAGCTCCTGTGTCTGACACTACAAGGACAATATCATTCAACTCCTTCTTTCTGACACTACAAGGACAATATCATTCAACTCCTGTTTCTGACACTACAAGGACAATATAATTCAACTCCTGTCTCTGACAATACAAGGACAATATCATTCAACTCCTGTTTCTGACACTACAAGGACAATATCATTCAATTCCTTCTTTCTGACATTACAAGGACAATATCATTCAACTCCTGTTTCAGACATTACAAGGACAATATCATTCAACTCCTGTTTCTGACATTGCAAGGACAATATCATTCAACTCCTGTTTCTGATATTACAAGGACAATATCATTCAACTCCTCTTTCTGACATTGCAAGGAAAATATCATTCAACTCCTTCTTTCTGACATTACAAGGACAATGTCAATCAACTCCTGTTTCTGACACTACAAGGACAATATCATTCAACTCCTGTTTCTGACACTACAAGGACAATATCATTAAGCTCCTGTTTTTGACACTACAAGGACAATATCATTCAGCTCCTGTTTTTGACACTACAAGGACAATATCATTCAGCTCCTGTTTCTGACACTACAAGGACAAGATCATTCAACTCCTGTTTCTGACACTACAAGGACAATATCATTAAGCTCCTGATTTTCACACTACAAGGACAATATCATTCAGCTCCTGTTTCTGACACTACAAGGACAAGATCATTCAACTCTTGTTTCTGACATTACAAGGACAATATCTTTCAGCTACTGTTTCTGACATTACAATGACAATATCATTCAACTCCTCTTTCTGACATTACAAGGACAATATCATTCAGCTCCTCTTCCTGACACTACAAGGACAATATCATTCAACTCCTCTTTCTGACACTACAAGGACAATATCATTCAGCTCCTGTTTCTGACACTACAAGGACAATATCATTCAACTCCTGTTTCTGACACTACAAGGACAAGATCATTCAATTCCTGTTTCTGACACTACAAGGAAATTATCATTCAACTCCTGTTTCTGACAATACAAGGACAATATCGTTCAGCTCCTGTTTCTAACACTACAAGGACAATATCATTCAACTCCTGTTTCTGACACTACAAGGAAAATATCATTCAGCTCCTGTGTCTGACACTACAAGGACAATATCATTCAACTCCTTCTTTCTGACACTACAAGAACAATATCATTCAACTCCTGTTTCTGACACTACAAGGACAATATCATTCAACTCCTGTCTCTGACAATACAAGGACAATATCATTCAGCTCCTGTTTCTGACACTACAAGGACAATATCATTCAATTCCTTCTTTCTGACATTACAAGGACAATATCATTCAACTCCTGTTTCTGACACTACACGGACAATATCATTCAACTCCTGTTTCTGACACTACAAGGACAATATCATTCAACTCCTGTTTCTGACACTACAAGGACAATATCATTCAGCACCTGTTTCTGACACTACAAGGACAAGATCATTCAATTCCTGTTTCTGACACTTCAAGGAAATTATCATTCAACTCCTGTTTCTGACAATACAAGGACAATATCATTCAGCTCCTGTTTCTAACACTACAAGGACAATATCATTCAGCTCCTGTTTCTGACACTACAAGGAAAATATCATTCAGCTCCTGTGTCTGACACTACAAGGACAATATCATTCAACTCCTTCTTTCTGACACTACAAGGACAATATCATTCAACTCCTGTTTCTGACACTACAAGGACAATATCATTCAACTCCTGTCTCTGACAATACAAGGACAATATCATTCAGCTCCTGTTTCTGACACTACAAGGACAATATCATTCAATTCCTTCTTTCTGACATTACAAGGACAATATCATTCAACTCCTGTTTCTGACACTACAAGGACAATATCATTCAACTCCTTCCTTCTGACATTACAAGGACAATATCATTCAACTCCTGTTTCTGACACTACAAGGACAATATCATTCAACTCCTGTTTCTGACACTACAAGGACAATATCATTCAGCACCTGTTTCTGACACTACAAGGACAAGATCATTCAATTCCTGTTTCTGACACTTCAAGGAAATTATCATTCAACTCCTGTTCTGACAATACAAGGACAATATCATTCAGCTCCTGTTTCTAACACTACAAGGACAATATCATTCAGCTCCTGTTTCTGACACTACAAGGAAAATATCATTCAGCTCCTGTGTCTGACACTACAAGGACAATATCATTCAACTCCTTCTTTCTGACACTACAAGGACAATATCATTCAACTCCTGTTTCTGACACTACAAGGACAATATCATTCAACTCCTGTCTCTGACAATACAAGGACAATATCATTCAGCTCCTGTTTCTGACACTACAAGGACAATCTCATTCAATTCCTTCTTTCTGACACTACAAGGACAATATCATTCAATTCCTTCTTTCTGACATTACAAGGACAATATCATTCAACTCCTGTTTCTGACACTACAAGGACAATATCATTCAACTCCTTCCTTCTGACATTACAAGGACAATATCATTCAACTCCTGTTTCTGACACTACAAGGACAATATCATTCAACTCCTGTTTCTGACACTACAAGGACAATATCATTCAGCACCTGTTTCTGACACTACAAGGACAAGATCATTCAATTCCTGTTTCTGACACTTCAAGGAAATTATCATTCAACTCCTGTTTCTGACAATACAAGGACAATATCATTCAGCTCCTGTTTCTAACACTACAAGGACAATATCATTCAGCTCCTGTTTCTGACACTACAAGGAAAATATCATTCAGCTCCTGTGTCTGACACTACAAGGACAATATCATTCAACTCCTTCTTTCTGACACTACAAGGACAATATCATTCAACTCCTGTTTCTGACACTACAAGGACAATATCATTCAACTCCTGTCTCTGACAATACAAGGACAATATCATTCAGCTCCTGTTTCTGACACTACAAGGACAATATCATTCAATTCCTTCTTTCTGACATTACAAGGACAATATCATTCAACTCCTGTTTCTGACACTACAAGGACAATATCATTCAACTCCTGTTTCTGACACTACAAGGACAATATCATTCAACTCCTTCCTTCCGACATTACAAGGACAATATCATTCAACTCCTGTTTCTGACACTACAAGGACAATATCATTCAACTCCTTCCTTCTGACATTACAAGGACAATTTCATTCAACTCCTGTTTCTGACACTACAAGGACAATATCATTCAACTCCTGTTTCTGACACTACAAGGACAATATCATTCAGCACCTGTTTCTGACACTACAAGGACAAGATCATTCAACTCGTGTTTCTGATATTACAAGGAAAATATCATTCAGCTCCTGTTTCTGACATTGCAATGACAATATCATTCAACTCCTCTTTCTGCCATTACAAGGACAATATCATTCAACTCCTCTTTCTGACACTACAAGGACAATATCATTCAGCTCCTGTTTCTAACACTACAAGGACAATATCATTCAACTCCTGTTTCTGACACGTCAAGGAAAATAGCATTCAGCTCGTGTTTCTGACAATACAAGGACAATATCACTCAGCTCCTGTTTCTAACACTACAAGGACAATATCATTCAACTCCTGTTTCTGACACTACAAGGAAAATATCATTCAGCTACTGTTTCTGACACTACAAGGACAATATCATTCAACTCCTGTTTCTGACACTACAAGGACAATATCATTCAGCTCCTGTTTCTGACACTACAAGGACAATATCATTCAACTCCTTCTTTCTGACACTACAAGGACAATATCATTCAACTCCTGTTTCTGACACTACAAGGACAATATCATTCAGCTCCTGTTTCTGACACTACAAGGACAATATCATTCAACTCCTTCTTTCTGACACTACAAGGACGATATCATTCAGCTCCTGTTTCTGACACTACAAGGACAATATCATTCAACTCCTGTTTCTGACACTACAAGGACAATATCATTCAACTCCTGTTTCTGACACTACAAGGACAATATCATTCAACTCCTTCTTTCTGACACTACAAGGACAATATCATTCAGCTCCTGTTTCTGACACTACAAGGACAATATCATTCAACTCCTTCTTTCTGACACTACAAGGACAATATAATTCAACTCCTGTTTCTGACACTACAAGGACAATATCATTCAGCTCCTGTTTCTGACACTACAAGGACAATATCATTCAACTCCTTCTTTCTGACACAACAAGGACAATATCATTCAACTCCTGTTTCTGACACTATAAGGACAATAGCATTTGAAATTTAAGTAGCGGATAATTAATATCTAATCATGATCCAATGTATCTCACCTCTCAGTCTGAAGTCTTGACATAACTGATTAATGATTGATTTTATTCCGTATTTTTATATCATTTCAAAACGTCTTATTGTAATGTCTGATTTTGATGACATTGTTTTACATGATTCCATTAGATATCGTTCATTATGAAACATCGCATCAGAGGCGGAGCGAGGGTTCGAGGTACCCGTGGGCAAGGTTCTTTTGTGACGCCCCTACTTTGCTACAGAAAATAGTTTTTATGTCAGTTGCGAACTTGCCGCCTCCTCCCCTCCCCCTCCTAAATATAACTTTTGTGAAGACTTGCTCCCGTTACACTAAGGTGAAGGTGAAGTGCTATGAAAAGTTCAGCTGAAAAAAAAGCTCCATACGACGCCGTTTTCTCCTAGCACCCGGGGGGCAATTGCCCCCTCACCCTCGCGCAGTCACTACATCATATGAAATTGTTATGTCAGGATGATTAGACAAATATACGGACATTTTTAAAATTATGCCATTAATAAAATATGATTATATTTCAGCTTATACGTTAGGAAATTACTTATCTTGTTAGAAACCTTTTGCTATACAATTCCACAAATATTCACATAATGATCACGTGTTCAAAGGATAATCAGCATGAAATACATGCCAGTTATATCTTACACCATAAACCTTGATTCTCGCCAGTAGAATTAAATATAGTGCCAGATTTGGAGCTGAGAATTTGCACATACAGCATTATGTTTGTAGTTGGATTTAGGATGTTATACAAGTTGCAAAATATGCCGGGATAAATGAAGACCACCTGTAATTGACCAGAATCTTAGATATGTTTCTATCTGCTTCGTGTACAACATCCAGCCCTGGTCAGCATGGAGCATACTACCGTATGTACTCGCGTATAAACTAAGTCCAAATGCACACAACATAGATCCTGATCTGCCATCGCATAATGCGCTGGCAGATCAGGATCTATGCTGTTTTGTTCCACTGATTAGTCCTTACAAACTGAATAGACCCAGATCAGCCGGCGCATTATGCGACGGCAGATCTGGGTCTATGCAGTTTGCAGTTGGTTTAAAATTATACGTGAGTATATACGGTATGTTTAGACAGGCGAGTCTGGGCATCGTCCGGCTTGATGAATTTCTGGTCTGGTGATGAACATGGAACTACAGGAATGCGAATCGAGTGCAACATATCATATCGTATGTGTGAACACGAGGTCGTGGAATGTGAATGCGAAATATAATTCCAGGTTTCCTTCAGAAATATGCTCCTCCATATTTCTTTCTCTGTTTACACAGTTCGGTATTGGACCATGAACGTATTTTTCTTTTCTCTTTTCTTTCCGTTCATGTTTTGCTAAAGAATAAAAATTCAGACTATTTAATGATACCTTAAAAGTTAGCAGAGGGTCTAATTGACACATTTTTGTCTGAAATTCTGTTTTTTTTTAAATATAGATAATGCAGAATTCGTAATGTATCTAATTCGGATGCTTCATTTAATCAATCCATTTGACCTCATTCTGAGCGTCACTATAAAAGCGTTGAAAGTCTGCGTTTATAAAATAGTATTGTTCCACCCTATCCATTTTAACAACTGTATTAATTACAGATTAGCTAAATATGACTGCATGTATGTTTATTTTTATGTCTGTCTGTATGGTTTTCTTTGTTTTCTGTCTCTTAGACCGGCACGCGTGTAAACCGAGTATTCCAAAATCCATGTTCTGTCAATAGTTTTCTATCTCGTCGATTTTGGAAGAATTTAATACTACAGATTTCTAATTGATTTATAGAAGACAAAAGTACCATATTTAACTTCGTTCAGGTTGAAAATAACAATATTTACGCAAATGAACATAATTATTTTACCAACAATAAATACACCGTTTAATTTCTGAGTCAGTCGTTACAATTTTCGGCATTTTTAGTAATGCGTTGTTTATTTTACACTCAAAGGTCATATATACAAATATGATAATGTTTTGTACTTTAAGTAAGTGAGACACCTACAATTGGTTGCTTAATTTAGAGAAATGCCTAATAGAGACTCCGCAATGTTTTAACGTGAAAATTAAGGATTTATATTTCTAGCTCATCCTTGTCGAGAGCAAGAACACTGAATTACCTTTGTAATAAGAATGCTGGCTGAAGAGATTTATAAATATATCCATATTTTCTTAAAATTTTGAGTATACAAAAGTGATAAACCGTTATTAGGTTCAAATAACCCTGGTCTTGTTAGAATTTATATTTTTTGTTTAGAGGTAATTCACGTTCATGTAACAACCAAATACAGCCTTCACAATGTTCTGAAATGTAAAACATTCATGTAAAAAATAACATACGGCACAAAAAGTCTGCCGGCTTTGTTGGGTTGTATTTTTGACCCATATAGTTTAGTTTTTCAGATTAAAAATTTAGTTTGTAGAAAGCTTAGCAGTGCAATTTGTCGAATAATATCACCAAAAAAAAATACAACGGGTTGATGTATTAGACTGTGTGTATCTATGTTCGGAAATGAAAATCTGAGTACAAAAGACATAATAATGATAACTACACCATAAGATTAATGATAAACCCCTCATATGGAATCAAGTATTCTCATATCCTATTCTAAATGACACATAATAATAACATATAATAAAATATATATTGATTATGCTTTGGGCACGCACATTCTATTATCAAAATATTATTGTTTTTTTACCACCTCATTAAATTAAATATGATTGTCTATATTTTCTTGCCTTTTTCGCTGAATTTTTCAACGTTCTTCAATTTTAACTTTTAAGTAATTTACATTGATTAAAAATATGTGTGTAAATGAAAACCATATATTCACCAGGTACCCCATTTTGTTATAAAATATTTTGCTAATCAGGCATAATTTAAGAAAATTATCTTTCATCCACTCGTATGACATGAAATGTGAGGCATTTATAGGTAGTTTCATTTACAGTGTTTTAATGTAATTCAACTCAAGGTGATTAATCATTCTACCATCGAATCTGTGATATTGAAGGGTCGCATCATGACAAGTTGGATAGCATGTCTTAAGGTTACAAACGTAGGTGAAGAATGTACAATGAGAGTAATTTCTAATAGGGTATTGAATATGTGTCAAGCATCCGGGTGGCCCTTCTTGTAAACACTGTCAAGAAGTTCCTTTCAAGCAGGGAATCATGTGCTAAGTACGAGGTCAAAATAACATCAGTGTGTCCCATTGTAAAAAGGGTACAAATAAAACGATAATACCAAGTCCTTGATCAGGTTTAAAAAGGTAGTCAAGTTTGCAGCCATAATTTTCTATTTAAAGTAGATGAAAGCAAGTATGGTACTAGTATTAAACGTGTATGAGACGTCTTAAAAAGCATCAAAGGAATGTAAACATATATTAATTATTTCCGAGGAAGACATAGTGAAAGGATATATAGTGTGTCCGTGAACTCAAAGACCATATTTTACATTTCAGCTAGAATGGAAAGACAATGTTTAGTTGAAGTGTACCTTGTAATTATCGACGATTCCTTTATTTATTTATTTATTTTTTTCATTTTATCTTTCTCAAGTAATATACTAGTATCACATACAGCTATGCATTTCAAGTATCATATATGCAAGTGTTGCAAAAGCTTGTTAAATGATTGGTGCAAACTCTGAGACTCTGACTCTACAGGAGGATACCACACTTGACAATGGCGCCAGAGGTCCAAGTTCGACTCCACGTGGGTGCAAGAAGCTGAGTTTCCAAACACTTCCAATGCCATCATTGGCGGGTATGATGCTAAACAGTGTGTATTCAGTCGGGTGGGGACGTTGAATGGTTGTGCGATGTGTAGGTAAAATAATCCCTCTGGTGTTGTTTGAAAAAGTGTTGTTGCGTGTCGCCGCCACGGAGGTTTTCCACGCACAAAGGAGTGTGCAAAAGCACACATGCCCGTAATATTCCATGTACGAGGGTGTGGCAGTATATGGAAGAAGAAAACGTTTTCTCTGGGACCATTTGAGACTTCTACCACTATCTAGATCTGAAATAAATAAAAGTACCACTATCTGGATCTTATTAAATAAAACACAGTATTGGTAAACTTTGGATGACATATTAAATTTTCAAACTAATTTTTCATATCTTATTGCAAACACTGTCGTTTCCGTTCCATATTATAATGTTAATCTTGTGCCATGTTAGTCCTGGTGATTTAGACGTTTGCTGATGATCTTCCCTAAGCGGCAGTTTTACACAATTTCATTTGTCCGTTCACCTTTTTCAAACATAGACTGATCCAGTATCCAAGCATGCATTTCAATGAAGGTAGTCATCAACACCAAGAGTTATATCGTGTTACAACCTAATGGCGCCGGATTAACATTGGGATAGCATATCACTGTGAATGGAAACGGATACGACGTGTTTGAATTGAGATACGTAAGCTTTGTTTGACAATCTAAAATATTTAAAAGAAATGAATAATTTCATCCACATTTAGCAATATGTTGCTTTTATGCTAAAAGGTGCAGAAGTCTTAAAGGATCTCGGAAAAAAACTATAGTCTGAAATATGTCGCTCATATGTTCGATATATTGGGGCGGGGGTGTCAAGATGTAACTATCAAATTTACAACAATTGCATTCAAATCCAGCTTGTAACTATGTTAAGAATGTTGCAATGTTACCTCTATATACACCGTTCATGTTTTATGTGGCCTATTTTAGATATTGAGGTAGTTCTCAATTTATACAGAAATATTTTTTTCTAGAACAATGATTTGAATTGCAAACTCCTGTCTTTGAATCCCGACACTTTTACCTTTCTGCCACAAATCTTACTTGCTGACACTGTAATTGTACTCTGTAATAATATACAAAAACATGATATTTGGGTTTCGCTGCACTGAACTTTTGTTATCTATTACCTGTCCGTACTTTGTGTTGTAGTGTCCTTAATTTTACAACTCCGTTTATAGTTAGAAAAATTATTTAAATATAATGATAGTAAGTACTGTGATATCATAGTGTATATCAGTGTTGATCATTGTTTTCATTTATTGTGCGAAGGAAAATTATATATATAAAAAAAAATATGTACAGTCATAATAAATCCCTGTTGATCCATGGGCTATAAATGTTAACATTAATAGTAGACTATATTTCATGTCGGGCTGTAGGAATGTAAGTGGCTTGCTCATATGTAACATACAGCAATAAATTATTTACTGACGCTTCATGTATTGATTTTCTGTTAAAACGCAATATTATGTTCCAAGCTCAACATATCTCTAGGTTCCAAAATGTCCTGGATGATTCCTTTCTCGCTTACAGATTCAGAAATTACGAACTCTCCATCCAGACTGCCAGGTAATGCCAACATACATTCCCAGTTACTTGCTACCAATAAACCTTTCCAGACATTGGACACATTAATGAACGCAGCCCTGGCACCTTCAACTAATGACACGTACAGGCGTGCATGTACAGCCTTTTACCACTTCGGTTTGAAGCTCTTTGGAAATCCATACACATGTATGTAAATATCAGAAGCATTGTCTGCCCAAGACTTTGTTCCAGTTTTCATGTATTGGTAGCCGATAAATTTGTCCCATATGAGGACATTCTCTCATGTATAATTTAATAACTGGTCGTAATAAATCAGGGTTGCGACACATACCAACAACATTTCTGGATATGCTATCCTATTACTGTTTTGCTGAAATATCGAATGCAAGCTAGGTGGAAGCTGCTGCCAATTGAAGTTTCTATATTCCGTCTTTTGTGCTTTGAGACTAACCTGGGTACAGTCGTCGATATATGTTTGCTTTGCCAATATATTCTTTTCTTTTTATTCTCCCGCTGATAATCCGTTGAAAATAGATTATCATTAATTAATGGCACCCTGTTGAGATTGTAGCGATATCGATGCCAGGGGACATGCGAGGTGTTTCCCGTAATGATTAATCCTATTAATAGTCAACTTACATTGACGTTCACCAGATTCAAAACGAGCCAAGGATGCGATCTATTTCGGGACAACTTCATCAGAGTTATCGAACGTGAAATTACCCATGTAATCCGAGTAGCAAAGCAGAGAGCGCTCCGCTCAATTTTCGCATATTCCCAGGCCGTCAATCTAAAACTTTAACAAAACTGACCGGACTGTAACCCAGGCTACTTTGAGACTTAAATGAGTAGGTTCATACCCAGATTACAAAGAAACTTGAGTGATGTTTGCGAGTGAGCAAGGATGTGGCATACAATATTATTATTATTATTATTATTATTATTATTATTATTATTATTATTATTATTATTATTATTATTATAAGCTAAATTCCTGCGAAAGGACACATGTCTATACGTACTACTACAGACAAATTATTTTCGGCAATGTTCAACTCTAACATATCTAAGAACGACCACCAATATGTTCTATATGTGATGTCACACTTCAGCCTTCAAACGTTAGATGATCTACCGACTATTACGTGAAAACGATATTTCAATGTTGTGTGACATTTTTGAAGAATTTATGAATATATTTATGGCAAACTATAAGTTACACCCTGCTTACTATTGCATGGTCTCTTTAAAAAGCCAACTCACGAGCCCAGTTTGATTAAGATCGAGATCCATTTATAAATAAAACGGGGTAGAGAAGTTCAGAAGCATTGGCGGCGCGAGGATTCGAGGCGCCCGGGGGCAATGTTCTTTAGTGGCGCCCCTTCTTTGCCACAGAGAACAGCTTTTATGTCAGTTGCCAACCTCCAACCCTCCCCAACCCCCTATCTACGCCCCGGTTACAGCTATAAAAGAAAAAAGGCTCCCGACAGAGCCCTCCTCGCCCGGCGCCCGGGGGCAATACCCCGTCCCAACCCCCCACCCCGTCAAAAGGAACTCGGACAAGAAAGGTACATGCACCTTCTGCGTGTGGTGATTTCAGATGTGAACACAAGCGTGAAATTACTGTATACACCACAAATGTGTCTATAATCACCATAACCTACTTTTGCCGATAGTTAGTAGTACCCTTCAAGGACAAATGCCAATTAGCGATAACTCGATAGGATTGGTCAGTGGTTGTTTGTAATTTACCTAACTAATTATGATTGCTGGATAATTCTAACTACAGAATCTTTGGAAACTGGTTTGCATTCGTATACCCCTACATGTAACTGCTAACATTCAAAATAAAAACTTGGAGTGCATTCCTCTCCACCCACCCCACCCCCACCACACTTTGTCCAGTGAAACCTATACTGCATCGGATGAATGTGCTCATGTACTATAAAATCCATGTCTGACTTGAGAAGTCTGGCCAAGGAACAGATAACATAAATTATTTGATGCAAATTATTGTTCTTTTCATTTTAGATCACGCATTTTGTTTTAAAACTGCTGTTTTGTACAATTCGTTCGATCACCACTATCCCCGTAACTACGAATGCTGATAAAGCAGAAAGTGGGCATGATATCATCGATAAAAAAAATCATTGTCGAGTATACTGTTATCGTCACATCGTGCGTGTTATGTTAACCATTATTACTTTTATAGACAACCTTTCTCTTCAAACAACTAACATAGTGCGTGCTGTGTACACCATTCTCCTATTAGAATGAACCTTTCGTGTTTGAATCTGAGAACGGCAGTCCAATAAGGTAGTATTATTTTGCTTCAATAAATAAAAACAGCCCAAAAAATACACGTATCTGATATCTTAAATAAATAGGACGCTCGTCCTCTAACAAACAATTGTAACGCTCGAAACAAGGCTTTCCAAAATTCTGGCAAAGTCGCTAATTTGTTGACATGTTAGTCAGCGTTTTTAATAAAACTTAGACCCATAAATGCACAATTTTCGGTTTTTAGTTTATCATTTGGACCATACGCATAAAATATGTACAGGTAAGACATTATTTTCGGTCACGAAAATTTTGCAAATCGTCAAACTGTAACACAATCTAATAAGTACATAAAATGAACACGCATTGCCCCCTATGGCACCAATAGATTCTACCACCTCTAAAGTGCATTATAAACACGCATTGCCCCCTATGGCACCAATAGATTCCACCACCTCTAAAGTGCATTATGAACACGCATTGCCCCCTGTGGCACCAATATATTCTACCACCTCTAAAGTGCATTATAAATATATTTGCATTTATCGCTTATTCACAAATAATGCTAATGGACTTCACTGTCTTAGTGGTTTGCTTTTCAAGAAAAAAAAACCCCAAAGCTTTACCAGACTCCCGTATATCTCTCGCTTGAGTCTGCTTGAAATAGATTAAGTTCGTCGTGTACAGGTAGTTCCAGGACGTCATTTACCCGCTTGACGATAGAAAAACATGTATATTTTCGTGGGATGTAAGTTACAAAAATATACTAAACTGGCCTGTATCCTATAGGAGGATGCGTGATAATATTTTCTATACATAGAGAAAGAATATTTTCGTACAGGTTAGAGAGTTCTTCGTGTGTTACTTGGGAACACAGAGAGAGAGAGAGAGACAGACAGAGAGACAGACAGAGAGAGAGAGAGACAGATAGAGAATATTAGAGAATATTATCATACAGGTTAGAGATTTTTAATTGGAACCCAGGTCCGCAGGTTACGGCACCCATAGCCCTGCTTGTAAGCACCAACCCATATACCATCTCGACCATATATATACACATCACCAAAAAATGATGCTGTAAAGTTGGTGGCATAGGCATTCGTACGTAGCAGACACACCCGCATGTCGACCCAGTAATTAATTTTCATCTAAGTACACGGTCATTCCGGATTCCTACGACAGAAATCAAGGTATAGAGAGGTTATTATAGAGAATTACAAATATACATCAAACAGAATGGAAAGTGCTATACCTGGATCCTACAGGAGAATGCTTGATAATATTTAACAGAATTTTTAAATACGAATAAATAATATTATCATAAAGGTTAGAGAATTTTAATTCGTACTGTTAATGTTATCAAGCATTCTCCAGTAGGATCCAGGGATAGCACTTACCGTTCTGTTTCGTGTATATTTGTATTTCTCTCTCTCTCTTTCTCTCTCTCTCTCTCTCTCTCTCTCTATATATATATATATATATATATATATATATATATATATATATATATATATATAATATCAAACTGTGAGAAAGAAGGAGGTGAGTATTTGTCTGTTAATTGGATCTTTTAAAATAGGATTTAAGGCTTTCACACATGGTTAACTCAAACCAAGCTCGATAAAGAAAAGGTAACATAGACTTGCGCTCTGGAATCCATATCATATTTATTATTGATTTTCCTTATAATAAAATTCATCGACCTATCGGATGCTGACAATTATATCGGTCTGGGAATCGGAAATTCAATGGATACAGAAAAGTTTCAGGCAATAAAGTGAAATTATCAAGATATAATAAATATTCAGTATGTATCTCAGAAGTAATATTCAGTGTGTATCTTGGAGTGATAGTCAGTATGTATCTTGGATGGATATTCAGTATGTATCTTGGAGTGATATTCAGTGTGTATATTGGGTTGATATTCAGTATGTACCTTGGAGTGATATTCAATATTATATTGGAGTGATATTCAGTGTGTATCTTGAAGTGATATTCAGTGTGTATCTTGGAGTGATATTCAGTGTGTATCTTGAAGTGATATTCAGTGTGTATCTTGAAGTGATATTCGGTGTGTATCTTGGAGTGATATTCTGTGTGTATCTTGGAGTGATATTCAGTATATATGTAGGAGTGCAGCACTGTATTGATTCTTATATTTCATTTTTTTTATCTCGCCTGCTTTACCATAGGCGAAACATAGATATAATTCATTCCAGTAGATGCGGCTTTATCTCGCCTGCTTTACCATAGGCGAGACATGGGTATCACTCATTGCAGCAGAGGCGGCTTTAACAATCGTTAAGGTTTTGATCAAAATTAGCTTACATACTTGGAATGTAGAGTCAGAAAGCACTACCCTTTCATATATGTGTACTCCCTCTGGTCCTCTCACAAAATCATTGAGCTTATCCCGATTTAAAGCGGCAAAAAATACAGTTCAGTAATGCCATAATGTGTATTACTCTTAACACTGTACATTTCAAGATGTAATTGAAGGTACTACCAGTTGTAAATACAAACACTGAACTATATTTTTGTTGTTGTAGAGTTTATTTAAAAGAAAATCAAAGTAATTATCTTGTCTACATTATGTAATAGTGTTTATGTGGAAAGCGTTTATGGGAATGCAAACGTATATTTCGGTATATTTCGTTAGTAGTATGTACAAAATCAGTCATTCTAGAGAACAACAGTAACACAAACTCCGTCGAAATAGAGCCATTCGATATATAACCATGGCTCCCAACAGTATCTGCACCCGACTAGCTGCCACCCCAAACACGTAACAAAATATCTTCCTTGTTGACTGTGCGTTCGGACCAAACATATCTGTTCCCATCGGGCTTTCTTTGAAAAGAGGTTCACGGAGCTCAAGGGATACCTTTGAAGGAAAGGATACAAAAGCACGTACATAGACTAGGCTAAAAACAAACTAGAACCCCCAATAGCAACGCCCTCTTGAAATATAAAACCAAGAAATCCAACAATCCATCCCCTTCGTGGTTATTCCCGATCCCAATGTCCCAAACTTGCAACATTTGGAAATATTGACACCAGATCGTATCTTCCGAACATGTGAAGCGCATATTTCAAGACGTTGCTATGGTTGCGTACAGTATACCTAACAACATTAAAGACTATAATTTCGGACTGGACCAAGGGCACATACAACTGGAAAGAAAAGCGCTTGATAATCTGCGGGCATAGGCCAGATACCCACAAAATTGTTCCGAAGTTCGGCGACAAATTGTTTTCGAAGTTTGATTACTGTCAATCAGAAGCTAGGATGCCGAGTCCAGCCAAAAATCAAATCTCTCTCCTAACATGCAAAATATATGCCAGCCAATATGTTGGGGAAACAGTTGACTTCAGAAAGCGAATGAATAACCACAAAAGTCACATTGACAATAAAATCAATGCGAAACTCGTCAACCACTGCAACTTAACTCGATATTCAGGAGAGTTTATCAGTATGCTACAAACTGGCCGATGTAAAATGCACACGTAAGAAACGATACTAGATTCTACAACCGAGAACTCAGGGGGAAGTTTATTTTAGTAAGAAAAAAATGAATCTTTCCAATTCAATCTTGTTCATAATTCAGTCAGGTATCAGTTTATGACCCATACTCAAATCTTTGTGACAATTTTTACCCATGCTACAAACATTCTCATGGTACATTTCCTTTCCTAGCTTCTCCACGCATAATATAACCGAGATATACTTATTAGTAAAGATTGTACATTCTTAGATGGCGTTGTATTTCTATACACATGGTTTCCGTCCTTAGCCTTTGATGGCGTTGTATTTCGATACACATGGTTTCCGTCCTTAGTCTTTAGATGGCGTTGTATTTCGATACACATGGTTTCCTTAGTCTTTAGCCTGGAAATAGGCCAAAGCAATTTGATTCTTCATACGGAAAACATGCATTTACGCGGATCACTCCACTTTTTACTAAGCTTTTGCTATTCTGACCTAAACATGTATTCTATACATGATGATACATGTTTTTCATCTGACTTTTGAATTTATTATTAAACTCTTGTTGTTGTAGACTTTTACTGTCATTCAAACATCAAAACTTGTAAATAGTTCTGGATTTCTCTCGACGTTTGTGTTGGGTGTTTGTTTTGTTTTTGTAAGTTGTAACCTCCTGTGACGAAGGACTTTATTAGCTCGAAACGTGTAAAATTATTTTTTACTACGCCGGTACCAACGTTTGTGTTATATATATATATATATATATATATATAAATATATATATAGATGTATATATATATATATATATATATATATATATATATATATATATATATTTATATATATATATATAAACATATAGATATATATGTATATATATATATAAATGCATGTGTGTGTGATGAAGTACTTTATTAGCTCGAAACGTGGAAAATTATTTTTAACTACGCCGTTACCAACGTTTGTTATATATATATATATATATATATATATATATATATATAAATATATATATATATATATATATATATATATATATGTGTGTGTGTGTGTGTGTGTGTGTGTGAGAGAGAGAGAGAGAGAGAGAGAGAGAGAGAGAGAGAGAGAGAGAGAGAGAGAGAGAGAAAGAAAGAGTTAGCATGATTCCGGAATCATCTTGCGCCAATACGTAATTCTCACGATGACAGACGTTATGGGAATTCTCAAACTGAACATAGCTATTCCGGAATCAACTGTGCACGATTTGAGAATCGGCGCAATTTGGGAATACCCCACAATTACAAATAAATAGTTAACTATACTGAAGAAACAAATTGGAGTTAGGACATGATATTTTTCATTATAATTAATATAGTCGTGCTTATTCAAGTAAATTAACTTCTTTAGGATTCAAAACTGAGTTACAGAATAGTAAAGTGTATGGTTTTAGTATAGCATATAAGTATGTTTTTTAAAAGTGTTACGACTCTATGGTCTAAGAAAAATGTAACAGAAAGAAAGTGAAACCAACAAATCAAGTAAAAAATCAACAAGCAATTTATTACTAGATAATTAAAATGAAAAATCAAAAAGTCACTTACAGTAATGTGTTTTGAAATCCTAATAATCCAATAAGAATGATTGTTCTAATCACAAGTCCTAAATATAGAATGTTCCGAATTCACGGCTGTGTCCTTGAATGTTATGATGTGCCAATGGTCTCCAAAGTCTTGATGTACTAGTAATCTTTGATGTGTTGATGTCAAAATGAAGTATTCCAAAATCTTTGAATAAGTTCACATAAATTCCAAAATCATCAATTAAAAATCCAAAATCCAAAAGTTTGTGAGCACTGTTATAATCCAATGAATATTTAAAATAATTCCTCTCTTAGAATTTGGAATGAATTTTCACAACTGTAATAGCTCTTTACAAGACTGATGGTAATGTCAAAACTGAATAAATGTCCACCAAACATGGCATATATAAAGATTGGTCACATGACAGAATGTTCTAGAACATGTGTCATCTTAATGGAATTTTACTTGTAAACAAAATTCAACCTTGACCTTCAAATTGAGAAAACATATTGATCAAAACAACCTAATTCAAGGACACTAGTTAAACATGTTTTTCCTGACAAACATTAAGATATAAGCAAATATTAAAGTGAAGAAACATTTATAATTTCCTAAAATATTTATAGTATTATATAAACATCATACATAACAAAAGAATTATTATTTACTTCGTATTTTGAATCTTAAAACTTTATTTAGACTGAACAAAAGAAATCACGATTCGATAATGTGGCTGATAAGACTGACTGCATGGAAGTCTACACATCTAATTAGGTATTAGACGGTGTCTCTAACACTTGAAAGGCTGACATCAATTAGCGTGATGCAAATCAATTCGATTAAACTGACAATTCCTCTATTGCCGTTTCTGTCTAATTAACAAAGTTAAATACACGAAACTTCTCTTTTATAAAAGACCCTTGGAATTTACGTTTGACACATAATAGTTTAGGAAAATCGTGAATGCTAAAAATCCATTACAAAAGAGATGTTTTATTGCATGGGTATCGACCCTTCGTAAACATAAAACCATGCAAATTCCATTAATATGAATAAAAATAATAATTGATGCATAAACATCAAAGATTATGCAAAATCGTGTTTTATAAACATAAGGATCGATACGATGTGCCCCCAAGCATTCAGCCTTTAGGGTAACTAAAATATATTTAAAATACATTTAATACCAGTTGATAGTATATCACAATATATATGTCATACATGGCGTAATTTTGTCCAAAACGTAGTATATGTTGACACAAGTACTTTGTCATTAGCTTTGATATCTTATTAGTCTTGCTGCCTGATTTCAAGTCTTTTTCTCTATTAAAAAGTGATTAACTTTCAGTTCATCTTCACTGTTTGCTAATGAAAATTCAAAGGAATAGCCTATCGATAAGAGTCGAAGATAGTCACGTGATGGTTTTCCCCAAAAATTGAACATGGAAAGCAATGTAGAGTACTTGCATAATATGGTAAGGCATGGACTATAGGGGTGGAGGATTCGTTGATACCAGTTTGACCCGATCTTACATCAGTTTGATTTACCAGTCTAAGGATGGGCTTTTCAGCTATTTAACCATAATATATAACAACGGAATTATAAATAGGTAGCATTGAAAATAATAACAATTTGGTGTTCAATAAGTGAACACTTCTATTTCTGTTGGATAATGTCTTACTGGTAGGTGAACACTGTTCTATTCTATTGTATATTCTCTCCCTGCTAGGTGAACACTGTTCTATTATATTGGATATTCTCTCCCAGGTAGGTGAACAAAGTTCTATTATATTGGATATTCTCTCCCTGGTAGGTGAACAGTTCTATTCTATTGGACATTCTCTCCCTGGTAGGTGAACACTGTTCTATTCTATTGGATATTCTCTCCCTGGTAGGTGAACAAAGTTCTATTATATTGGATATTCTCTCCCTGATAAGTGAACACTGTTAAATTCTGTTGGATATTCTATCCTTGGTAAGTGAACACTGTTCCATTCTATTGCTCATGTTACTTAAGGCACGTGGCTTTTGTTTACGAAAAGAATGTTTTGACTTTGGTCTTGTTACACTGATGGTCAAGTTCATGTAGATGCGGGTAATTACCCGTGGAATAAGGATGAGGTCTTGACGAAATTAAACAAAAATTCATCTAATTATTTTGTGTTCTGTGATCCCTGTGGACCAACAAATGTGCGAAATGATGAAAGTTCCTAACTAAACAAGATATGAACTTTCACCATTTTACACGTTGTCGGATACATTTTTGTCAGCACTTTCTATATCATGTCAGAAAATGATGAAAACCACGGGATATATAACTAACCATAAGTACTAATCATTCCTATAGAACTAAGTGTTAGCCGATATATCTCGTATTTACATGGTAACTGAGGAGTATTACTAGTGTTTACATGGTAACTGAGGAGTATTACCAGTATTTATGTGGTAACTGAGGAGTATTACTAGTATTTACTTGGTAACTGAGGAGTATTACTAGTATTTACATGGTAACTGAGGAGTATTACCAGTATTTACATGGTAACTGAGGAGTATTACTAGTATTTATGTGGTAACTGAGGAGTATTACTAGTATTTACGTGGTAACTGAGGAGTATTACCAGTATTTACGTGGTAACTGAGGAGTATTACCAGTATTTCCATGGTAACTGAGGAGTATTACCAGATAAGTCAATTTGAAGACTTTGAATTATAAATGAGAATTAGGAGATCAAATATGTATTAATTTCAACTGAATATTTACTTCCACATCTTCTCTAATGAAAGCACGCGGTTATTGCACAGACTGGTTTTGTGCTTATTTTACAACTCGCAATTAGTATACTGTACCAGTAATCTGACTGGCCCTTCCCGCTGATACGGGATCTCTCACATTTTCTGCTTTAGACATGAATACATCGACTCCAAAGACACATTTTGTTGTTGCATAGCAGTTGCGAGAAGAGCAATACGATATCGAACCATAGTTTTGTCTGATGTACTACCCATTTGTGGACGGCTTTGTTGGATTCGAATACATAAGCCTTGCGTAGATTATCATCATGACAGGTTTCTAGTGTTCAGGGCCCTGTTTAACTAAACATCTTAAGTTTGAGGACATTCTCAACCTGAAATCCGTGAGTTTCTTGCTGAGCTGAGATTTTTAGCAAGTGCCGCTATCCGTCCTCAAATCAACACCTGAGGATTCTCAAGTGAGGACGAAGTTTGAGATAATGTATTACAGTCGTAAGCGACCACACCGGAAGATTCTCTACATAGGAGGTTGAAAATGTGATAATATCCATGGATTCACGCGAGAAATCAGCTAGCCGTATTTTTTTGTCGTCGGGTTGCGTTGCGTTTGGTTGGTACATCATAATGCGTATGGCTGAAAAGAAGATATAAAAGATCAGGAGAAAATATTACTTGTGCAGAACATTGTGAAAAAGGTGAAGATTCTGTTACAAAAATTGAGAGGTTGTGATGGGGTAGTGGGAGTTTCCCACTGTGACAAGGAAAGAGCCTGGATTGAAGTTGCAAAAGCGGTTAATGCGTAAGGATGAGATACCAACATGCCAACATTATTAATATATTTAAAGTGAGTACTATTTCTCACTTTTCAAAATTAGTATGCATCTCTGAATTAGGATCTTTCATCAATTTTTCTATAAACTTGAAAAATTATATCAGTTACTTACGTCAAATCCTACATTTTTCTCTATATTACTGGCAGTTATAAGCGGTGCTGCTGATAATACAGTTCATAAAAGGCCGAATATGATAAATCTCCTAATAAGCATTAAGTTTATATTGTCCATTTTTATCATGTTTTCCCTGTGTGGCTAAAAAAAAGTTGTTTCCATTAGCTTATTGATTGCAATCAGCTTTAAAATCTAGGTCTATTGAATCAGGCATCATATTTTCAAGTCTTACCTGTACTTATTCATTGAGTCCCTTATATCTTACCTGTACTTATTCATTGAATCCCTTATATCTTACCTGTACTTATTCATTGAGTCCCTTATATCTTACCTGTACTTATTCATTGAGTCTCTTATATCTTACCTGTACTTATTCATTGAATCCCTATTAAATTCAGAAAATAGACTTCTCTTAGTTTCAACAGGAGGTGAACATCGCATCTCTCCCCCCCCCCCGCCTCCTCCCCATAATAGACCCTGGGCGATGACCTGACCAGACTATTTAATCTTGCTTTAAAAGCATTAATAGAAGGTGCCTGCACTATGTGATCAGGGAAACTATTCTATGACAAGAGTAAAGATTACTCTGTGACTTAAGAGGTGTTTTCTAATGTTGAATATTCATCACACACACACACACACACACACACACACACACACACACGCACGCACGCACGCACGCACGCACACACACACACACACACACACACACACACACACACACACACACACACACACACACACACACACACACATCCCTTTTATAAGTTCCAAAGTGTCATATTTAAAATATTTTGCAACAATAGCCTACAGTTGTACTTTATACTAAGGTAGCAGTGGTTGCCTAAGCAATGTTTCAAAGCAACATAACCAGACTAGATGTACATATGTTTATTGTTTCTTTTAATTTAATTATTTTTTGTCATATATGAGGTTCTATATCCTGAGAGTGTTTATATATAGGCAGTGTTCTAACTAGGATTGTGAAAGTCAGAGTCCAGCTTCCTTCCTTCCTTCGGCACATTATGTGACAGCAGATTTTGGCCTATGCATTTTGCATTTGAATTCGACTTATAAGCGAAATAAACGGTACTCGTGCACATGATAACATTTTGATTCATTAATAAAAGAAAGAAAAAAAATGAGTAAATGAGCATGTCTTTATTACCTTTTACGCCAGATCTACAAGTCCTTGCTTCTTGAAAACAAGGATACACCAAAACTTTTTTTTAAGCAGAAGAGGTGTCGGAGTAAAAAATTTGCGCTTAATACAAAAAATTAATGTTTTAAAGCAATATTCTTGATCGTTTTTAGTGGCAATAATCTTCTGTATTCAAACTTTATTTATTGTTGCCCGATACGCTGTTAGTATTTAACCATAATTCCCACTCATCGCTACTTTTTTGTATGTCTGTATGTATATCCATCCACTTCTTGGAGAACCACATTCACAGTAAACATGGATGCGCAAAATATTATTATCTGTATAGACAATGTAGTACCTGTATAGACAATGTATTACCTGTATAGACAATGTGTTACCTGTATAGACCTCCACCAGATATACTGGCCACCATGTATAGCCTATCATGTGCTGAAAAATGGCCTTAAGCTCATAAAAACCAAACCAAACCAACCTCTATAGACAATGTCAGCTCTCAAACATGGTGCACCGATATCGTTACGTACAAAGGTAGTTTGGACGTTGATTTGGCACATATCAGATACATGCGCAAAGGGTTGGAAACACCTGGAAATTTTTGAGCGATTCATATAGAATACATATTCCTGCATGGGGGCTCGGGACAGACAAAATTAATTGATGTTATTCATCAAATATAAAAGATTAATCGAACGAAAAGATTATTCGCTTGTGGTATCAGATTGTCTCTGGCGTATGTTTTCATTGAATGTATTCCTTATCTTCCATTGTTATCATTTTCATCGAAATTCTTGCCATGGGCCAAAGTCATATCATAATGCAATCCTATATTGTCATCATTATGAATTTCTGTACAACAGTTGATGCCGATATTGAAAGTGATTGCGGCATCAAGGACAATCCAAGTGGATATAATGAAATAGAGTAAAACCAGTTTATTATGTGTCAAAGATGTGTATTTGACAATTGTCATTATGAAAATAAAAAAGTTAATTGTGACAGACTATGTAAAAGTTTAGAAATATTCTATCAGTGAGAGAGAGAGACAGAGAGACAGAGACAGACAGACAGAGAATGGACGTTAAAAGCTGCATCAGGTCTCTTTACAAGGGTTCACGCAACTCGTTGTAAATAATAAACTAGATGCAAGATGAAAGTTTCAAGGTATACTTATAGAGATGGCATTTATTACAGTTTCATTTAAAGCTTGGTTTGTTTTATTTATATACCCGGTGTACAGGGAAGCACAGGTATAAATGTCTTTACACACTAGTGGTCGTGTCTTCACACCATTTTAGTCATGTATTCAAACCAAAGTGGCCATGTCTTCATATCATAGTGGTCATGTCTTCACCCTATACTATTCATGTCTTCACACCATAGTGGTCATGTCTTCACATCATAGTGGTCATGTCTTCACACCATAGTGGTCATGTCTTCACACCATAGTGGTCATGTCTTCACATCATAGTGGTCATGTCTTCACACCATAGAAGTCATGTTTTCACACCATAGTAGTCATGTTTTCACATCATAGTGGTCATGTTTTCACACCATAGTGGTCATGTTTTCACACCATAGTGGTCATGTTTTCACACCATAGTAGTCATGTTTTCACACAATATTGGTTGGTCATGTCTTCACATCATAGTAGTCATGTTTTCACACCATAGTGGTCATGTTTTCACACCATAGTGGTCATGTTTTCACACCATAGTGGTAATGTTTTCACACAATATTGGTTGGTCATGTTTTCACACCATAGTGGTCATGTTTTCACACCATAGTGGTCATGTTTTCACACCATAGTGGTCATGTTTTCACACCATAGTAGTCATGTTTTCACACAATATTGGTTGGTCATGTCTTCACATCATAGTGGTCATGTTTTCACACCATAGTGGTCATGTTTTCACACCATAGTGGTCATGTCTTCACACAATAGTAGTCATGTTTTCACACAATATTGGTTGGTCATGTCTTCACACCATAGTGGTCATGTTTTCACACCATAGTAGTCATGTCTTCACACCATAGTGGTCATGTCTTCACATCATAGTGGTCATGTTTTCACACCATAGTAGTCATGTTTTCACACCATAGTGGTCATGTCTTCACATCATAGTGGTCATGTTTTCACACCATAGTGGTCATGTTTTCACACCATAGTGGTCATGTTTTCACACCATAGTGGTCATGTTTTCACACCATAGTGGTCATGTTTTCACACCATATTAGTCATGTCTTCACACCATAGTGGTCATGTCTTCACATCATAGTGGTCATGTTTTCACGCCATAGTGGTCATGTCTTCACATCATAGTGGTCATGTCTTCACATCATAGTGGTCATGTCTTCACATCATAGTAGTCATGTTTTCACGCCATAGAAGTCATGTTTTCACACAATATTGGTTGGTCATGTCTTCACTTCATAGTGGCCATGTCTTCCTACAATAGTGGTCATGTCTTTACACCGTAGTGGTCATGTCTTCACACCATAGTAGTCATGTCTTCACACCATAGTGGTTATGTCTTTACACCACAGTGGTCATGTCTTCACATCATAGTGGTCATGTCTTTACACCGTAGTGGTCATGTTTTCACATCATAGTGGTCACGTCTTCACGTCATAGTGGTCATGTTTTCACACCATATTGGTCATGGCTTCACATCATAGTGGTCACGTCTTCACGTCATAGTGGTCATGTCATCTCTCCATAGTGGTCATGTCTTCACATCATACTGGTCACGTCTTCACACCATAGTGGTCATGTCTTCACGTCATAGTGGTCATGTCTTCATACCATAGTGGTCAAGTCTTCACGCCACAGTGGTCATATCTTCACATCATATTGGTCATGTCTTCACACCATAGTGGTCATGTCTTCGCACCATAGTGGTCATCTCTTCGCGCCATAGTGTTCATGATTGCACACAATAGTGGTCATGTCTTCGCACCATAGTGATCATGTCTTCACACCATAATGGTCATGTCTTTACCCCAAATTGGTCATGTCTTCACACCATAGTGGTTATGTCTTTACACCACAGTGGTCATGTCTTCACATCATAGTGGTCATGTCTTTACACCGTAGTGGTCATGTTTTCACATCATAGTGGTCACGTCTTCACGTCATAGTGGTCATGTTTTCACACCATATTGGTCATGGCTTCACATCATAGTGGTCACGTCTTCACGTCATAGTGGTCATGTCTTCATACCATAGTGGTCAAGTCTTCACGCCACAGTGGTCATATCTTCACATCATATTGGTCATGTCTTCACACCATAGTGGTCATGTCTTCGCACCATAGTGGTCATCTCTTCGCGCCATAGTGTTCATGATTGCACACAATAGTGGTCATGTCTTCGCACCATAGTGATCATGTCTTCACACCATAATGGTCATGTCTTTACCCCAAATTGGTCATGTCTTTACACCATAGTGGTCATGTCTTAGCACCAAAGTGACCATGTCTTCACACCATAGTGGTCATGTCTTCACACCATAGTGGTCATGTCTTCATACCATAGTGGTCATGTCTTCACATCATAGTGGTCATGTTTTCACGCCATAGTGGTCATGTCTTCACACCATAGTAGTCATGTTTTCACACAATAGTAGTCATGTTTTCACACCATAGTGGTCATGTTTTCACACAATATTGGTCATGTCTTCAAGTCATAGTTGTCATGTCTTCCTACAATAGTGGTCATGTCTTTACACCATAGTGGTCATGTCTTCACACCATAGTGGTCATGTCTTCACACCATAGTGGTCATGTCTTTACACCACAGTGGTCATGTCTTCACATCATAGTGGTCATGTCTTTACACCGTAGTGGTCATGTTTTCACATCATAGTGGTCACGTCTTCACGTCATAGTGGTCATGTCTTCACACCATAATGATCATGTCTTCACATCATAGTTGTCACGTCTTCACGTCATAGTGGTCATGTCATCTCTCCATAGTGGTCATGTCTTCACATCATACTGGTCACGTCTTCACACCATAGTGGTCATGTCTTCACGTCATAGTGGTCATGTCTTCATACCATAGTGGTCAAGTCTTCACGCCACAGTGGTCATATCTTCACATCATATTGGTCATGTCTTCACACCATAGTGGTCATGTCTTCGCACCATAGTGGTCATCTCTTCGCGCCATAGTGTTCATGTTTGCACACAATAGTGGTCATGTCTTCGCACCATAGTGATCATGTCTTCACACCATAATGGTCATGTCTTTACACCACAGTGGTCATGTCTTTACACCATAGTGGTCATGTCTTAGCACCAAAGTGACCATGTCTTCACACCATAGTGGTCATGTATTCACGCCATAGTAGTCATGTCGTCGCACCATATTAGTCATGTCTTCACACCATAGTGGTCATGTCTTCACGCCATAGTGGTCATGTCTTCGCACCATAGTGGTCACGTCTTTACGCCATAGTGGTCATTTCTTCACACCATAGTGGTGATGTTTTCACGCCATAGTGGTCATGTCTTATAGTGGTCATGTATTCACGCCATATTGGTCATGTCTTCACACCATAGTGGTCATGTCTTCACACCATAGTGTTCATGTCTTCACACCATAGTGGTAATGTTTTCACACCATAGGGGTCATATATTCAAAAGACAGTGAACACTGGTGTTATGGTTTAGTAACTTCTACTTTACAACTTCATGCTTAAGGGGGCAATTTAAAAAAAAATGTGAATTAGTTTAATATATTTTATTGCCATAAATGTTGACAAATGGGGTCGGGCTACAAGTTCTCACAACTTAGAATAAGCCCTTCATCTACTATCAATAAGAAATTTACATGGATAGCGGCACTAAATTAATATGGTTTCATACAAAAAAGCATACACGATTCAGGGAAAATAGGTGTGTGTGTGTGTGTGTGTGTGTGTGTGTGAGAGAGAGAGAGAGAGAGAGAGAGAGAGAGAGAGAGAGAGAGAGAGAGAGAGAGAGAGAGAGAGAGAGAGAGAGAGAGATTAATGATTGTGGAAGAAAGTGGACAAGAGTACATTCAAACAAGACAATCAATGGCAAAAAATGAAGAACATCATGTCTTTCTTTATCAATATGGCAGTAATTAATTGAGCAGAGGAATTAAATTTTAACTACTCCTTAATTACATAAAGCGTTTCGTGTCTTTAATATATGTTTTAGAACCAGTCAAATAAGCGAATATTAACATTCGCTGACAAATTAGATGATCCATATAACAAAATATTTGTAGTCTCTGGTATATAGAGATGATTTAGACTTTGAAGCAATTTCCTACGCTGTTCAATTTAGTACTAGTATTTGCAAGTAAATATGTAATGAATTACATTTTATATATCCTCACCACAAGCACACAATGTATTATCTCTCAAATGATTAGAATGTAAGTTATTTTGTAAATCACTAAAGTTATTTCCAATTCTAGTTGGCAGAATGGGTAATTTCCTGTAACCACCTAAAAAATGGGCAGGCACTTGTGTTGTCTTAGCCTCTGTTTTATCTCTGAAGATAGAATAGTTACTTTCACCTTTTGTTAAATCTGGGAGTGAATTCCAAATATGAATAGAAGAGCGTAAGAATGAATTTCTACTTAATTCGAATAAAATTATTCCTATTTCTAAGATTATACATATTTGTCTCACCAACCAGTGTGGGTAGAACGTCAGTAATTTTATGAAAAAAGCACAGTTTATGAAACTTTCGTTTATCTGCCAAGGAAGGTCAACCAGTTTCTTCATCAATCATACGACAAAATACACTTCTAGAAAGACCAGTCACAATTCTCCCTGCTTCTAATTGTAGTTTTTCTTATTTAAGAGAGTCTTCAGCCGAATAGCCATTCCATACAACGTCGGGATATTCTAGTAAGGGGTGGATGTATGTAAAATATACCCTTTCAAACGTTTTGACTAAATTTATATCTAAGTATTATCAACACAGTTATCATTTTTGAGGTCGACATAAATATTTTATCAGTATGTTTGGTCCAGTTGCTTAGCCTACTAAAAGTTACGCCAAGATGTCTATGGGAGAATTTCGTTTTTGAATTTTAGTTGAGGAAAAACGGGCTATAGTTTACGTGAGAATAACATTACCTCAGTTTTGGTTGGATTGAAGTCAACCAACCACTGTCTTGACCAATCGTCAATCGTTTGCAAATCTGTATTTGGTACATATTCAATTTCGTGCGTATCATTTGATGAATACGCCAGTGAGCTATCATCAACAAAGGGTCTTGTTATAATCAAGAGGTTGTCGCCTATATCGTTAATATACACAATAAATAATAACGGACGTAAAACAGAGCCCTGTGGTACGCCAGCAACAACATATTGTCTACTTGATTCGGCAGTTTTTACAAAAACTGTTTGGAGTCTATTAGGTAGGTAAGCAGAAAACCAATGAATAAGAGTGTCACGGAATTGTATCATTTATATCAATATGTATATGTGATCAAAAATGTATTCGGGTTTCGTTTCTGACTAGAGCGTTACTCGGGGGTTGTTTATTTTTTCGGCTCTAGTTATTTTGAAATACTGAGCGCGATTCACCCCATGCTGCACGTGCAAATTGCCTGCAGTGAAAACTCACGTACCTAGCTGCTGCGCATATCTGTCACAGCTAGAGTACATATAGAGCGAATTCTCTATAAACAAATTACACTACGACGAGTCTTGTCAGAAAGCTTACCTCTTTACGGGAGCAAAACTTCAGCTGTAGAGGTATGTGAAATTTAAGATTGTATTCTTTATCACTATTCGTTTTATATGACATAATTGTTTCATATATTAGATGTTTTAGAATTTATTCCAAATTCCACAGAGAGTCAATACCTAGGTCATACAACGCCATGATATTAGAAATATTATAGGCTAGTTCAAGTTAGTTATTTGTTGTAACTGAACAGACGGGTATTATTTAATTATACGCGGCATGCATTGAATGATTAATGTAATGTGTAACGAGACGTAATTCATGTGCGCGCATGTGCAACATATATCAATACAAAAGTACTAACCGTGTCATATGTACTACACGGTTTAGTTGTTATACTTTTAGCTGTTCCATATGTATGGTTTGGTGGTGTGAAGTCACAGAACTCTGTGTGGTTTCGTGTGACGTGTACGCTGTGTCTGGTGACGTTGTTTCGGAAGAGTGTACTGGTTTTCTCGATGCGAGGGACCAAGGCTTCTCGACCAACGGGTCTGTGTTAATGTGAAGGCTCTCGAGGGATCCTTCAACAGACTGGGAGGGGTGGACCATGCGTGGTGGCTCCTTGACCATGGACTAGAGCGGGTGGAACCGGAGATACATCTTGGTCGTCAAACGGGCGCCACGATAGTTATATTTATTGCGTGTTCCATTTTATTGTTATCTCAATATTGCTATCTGTGCAAAATTACATTCATTCCCATTTCAATGTCGCTATATGTGTGATAGATTCATAATTTCATGCATTCCCATTTCATTTTCGTTATATGAACGATATATTCATAAATTCATACATATTCTAATATCGCTTGATGAATTGATAAATTGATGAGTATCATATTGATAAGCGCATAAATCACATGCTTTGGTCACCCTTGGTACTTAATAAGACCTTGTTTATATTGGGGTGTAGATCATATACTCTTATTTGTTGATTGGTGATAGGATGCTATTCACGTTTGTTTAAAATTCCATTCGTTAAATTCATCTTTGATTTTTTCTCGTTGAGTTACTTGTTGTTGATAGTTCCATGTTAGGAACTTTATAATTTTCCTTATCTTTTTGTTATAATGGTGTCAGATTTGTTCATCTTTAAATTGCGTTTATAAATAAACATCTTATTAACGCAGTTGCTTTCGGTGTCTTCACTAATCCAGTCCCAACCCGGCTTCATCCTGTGACAAAGAGAGCTATCAATGCTATTGCACTTTAATTTATATTAGACCTTTATAAATGTGAATGTTTCCGAGTTTGTTTGGGGGGTTTTTTTTGGTAAGTTTCAGAAACTAACAATAAATAAACTGTGCATACTATTGGCAGTTTATTAACGACTTTTAACTATTAGTCATTACCGTAATGTGATCTAGGTACTATTGTCAGTTAGAATTAATTACAATGTGTAGTTTTTGCTTTGCTAATTTAAAGTCATATGACAAACATGTAACGACCAAAATGTTGACATACATCCTAATTTTCTTAGTGCTTTCCTTACAAAGGATATTTTAATGTAGACATGATGCATGAATTTATGTTGGAATTTTGGGGGCTTTTCATGATGTCAAAATAAATCGGGAAACGCATCCGGGATGCATTTAACAAACAGTGTATCCTATAGTTGTCTTTCCTAATTAATTACTTACGTTAATTTTGCATTGTAAGTGAAACACGTAAGAATTGAAAGAATGAAGTTCCGGTTCTGTATTTACGAGAAAAGAATACTTCTGCATTTGAAAGCCTGTTTCAAATTATGGAACATTGATTTTATACGTTACTTTTTCTTCATTATTTTATTCTTTTTGGGTTTAGTTCGGTCTCATTGGAAGAAATGATGTTTGTTTGTTTTGTTGATTTAAGGCCATTTTTCAGCACATGATAGGCTATATATGGGGGTCAGTATATTTTTGGTGGAAGAACCCGCGAAGAACCACCGACCCACGAGAAGCTATTGGCAAGCTTTCTCACATACCCACGCGGACAGATGTGAGACGCCATTGATTTGTAAAGGCGAGCGCCTTAGACCACTCGGCCACCTGCGGCCCCGGAAGAAGTGATATAACATATTGTAATATCCTGCTTTAACAGATAACATTTGGCAATATCATGCTTTAACATAATTTTAGAGAAATTTTTGAAGGCAGAAGTCAGCGTGTAAGCTATTCAGCATTGTTTTTTTTTGTTTTTTTTTTTTTTTTGTTGGTTGGTTTGGGGTGGAAGTGGGGTGAGGGTTAAATAGTCTTCACCATAACTTGTCCTTTGATAGAGCAACTCACTTTCAATAACAGAGATATTAAAATTCTGGTGCAAGCATCATTAGTTCCTAAGATACTAAATTATATATGGTAAGATACAAACAAAAAGAAAAAAAAGAAACAACTTGCAAAGGTACAATTTACGTACGCTCATTTTCCTTTGTAGTGGTAGTAGAAAGTAAAGTTAGATACAGGCTGCATGGAGATGATTTGCATTATTTGACGCGTGTAAGAGCTCCGTAGACGTGTTTCTTTCAGTTGCCACAAGAATTGTGCATACAAGTATCTTCCTTACTGAGCTGGCTTATGTGCCGTATGTTCACACTGCCATCTATGTGACCAAAACACACTGCCATCTATGTGACCAAAACACACTGCCATCTATGTGACCAAAATACACTGCCACCTATATGACCAAAACACACTGCCATCTATATGACCAAAACACATTGAAATCTATGTGACCAAAACACACTGCCATCTATATGACCAAAACACACTGCCACCTCTATGACCAAAACACATTGCCACCTATATGACCAAAAACACTGCCATCTATGTGACCAAAACACACTGCCATCTATGTGACCAAAACTTGTGCAAGTACCGTACTCTTTAATTTTTTTCTTTTTTTTAAATATCTTACCATACAGATATTAGAAGGCAATATCAACTGCAGACAGAATCCATGCGGTATTTCATAAGATTTTATCACCATACAGGTTTGTGTTTTATTCCATAGAATGGTGGTCTTTTTTCAAACCAAATGCTAAACCTTATCTCAGAACAATATGCGTCATAGCAAAGAAGACACAAGATTTAGATAGCTTGATACAAGAAGAAGAGTTAGGCAATATTTCAAAACTACATCGATTTTACACCCGAAGGGAAAATACCCAATTCTAACAGATTTCTGATAGCAGCAATAAAAGCACCATTTGATATGGTAATGATGTTGAACGAGAGTATCAATGCAAAGGTTGCTATAAAACGGCTTATCTGAACACCTGTACCAACAATAAATTGCAACAGGAGCTGAAAATGTATTCATTTAAATGTAGTTAATTTAGTCATTATATATTAAATTTCGTCTTATATGGCTTCATAGTTGGAATAGCAGTAGCAACAGGAACAGCAGTAGTAGTGAACGATGATGTTGATGTAATTAATATAAGATAAAAAAGGGACATTTTCTTGCTTTGTAACATTTGATCAAAGTTTACATCAAACATTGCAGATTTTGTTTTGCAAAATATAACAATGTACAATTCTAAGAAAACATTTAACAGTGTTTCTTTGTTTAGCATTTCCGGCGACATTTGATCAAAGGAAATCAGATTATTTAAATTAATTAAAATGCGAACCTGTTAGTATCATAAAGAACCTGTATGTATATGGTATACCTTTCAACGCTAGAATAAGAATCTGAAATGGAAGGTCATGCATATATTTCTGATAAATAAATGCTAGTGTTTCCAAAAAGTATCAAAACGTGTTACGAGACTATATTCTGGCACATATTTCCATGAATATTCCGGGCCAAGGTTCTCCCTTGTATCATCAAACCGACCAACAGCATTATACTTCCTCCATCACTAAGAAGCAGGTGCGTGTGATGCGACAGGAAGTGCAAGCTTTTGTTGTCAGTTTCAACCTGCCAGTGTCAGGATGTTGGTGTTGATAATGCACGAAATTCAGCTGTCAAAGACACTGTCTTCTGTGAGCTAACCAATTATTGTCTCATCGATCTAAGGAAAGGGGACTCTTACTGCTAAAGCTGACTTTTCAAGAAAATAGTCAAACATGAAGGCAGGCGTAGAATTAGCATTGGAACCAATCAGTTTTTTAATTTAAAAAAAAACAAACAAACAAACAAAAAAAAAAAAAGAAAAAAAAAAGACACCAACGTCTAGTACAATTCTTAACAGTAGACTGCCCAAGCCTTCTACATTTGAGGGATTAATTCTATTTGGGAGAACCGCAGTCTCTATTTAGTTTCGTGATTCACAAGCATTTTATACATTTTTGCGCCTACACTGCTCTAGTATAATTTTTGTTATTATTTTATACTTCGTATCTTTCTTTTGATTTATATCAATCTTAATATTTCCACTGTAAGTTACAAGCAGTAACATATATATGTGGATAATGACGTTATCAGTCTGAACATTTTTGGTTAGCTAGTTTACACGTGATATTGCGATGTGATAATTTGCTTCATATATATGCGAAATAATCCGGTCTATTAAACTGATAGCCAGTTTACTCAACATAATATTACAAATATTATTATTATTCTATTCTTTCTTTTTTTGTGTGTGTTTTTCCGTTTTATAATTCTCTATTTTTATATCTCTTTCTTCACTTTTTTCTTTTAATCTCTTTTCTTTTTCTTCTTCTCCTCCTCATCGCAGTATCATTGTCTCGTGCTACAATTAATATATTCTTCTACACTTAATATATTCTTGAGTTTATAGTCCGAATCACTACAATATATGTTGGTAGCTTGACTTGCTTGAAACAATTTATTAAAGTAAATTTATTTATATTGAAAAGAAAAACTTTTTGGATTCGACCAGTCAGACTCGAGGGTATTATTTCATACATTAAAAACTCACTAGATCAGAGAAGGTTTGAAGACAATTAGCGAAATGAACACAAAAAATAATGTGAACATGTTTACACGTCATAAATAATGGCACAAACATACACTGTATTGAATTCAACAGTTTTCAGGAAGGTGATATAAATATTTCACGAGTTTAAGGTGAAAGCAAGAATGTCGGTATCTATCTTAAATGTGAACGATGTAGAGAAAAACAACAATAGCGCATTAGAAGAGGAGTTAAAACTTACATAATATGTGAATTAATATTGGTAGCAGCACCGTAAGGTAAAAAAAAGTATATCCAAAACATCACAGGTAAATAACAAATGGTACACATAAAAAGCGAGATAATCGAGATAAACAGTAATTAAAGTCATATAAATCTTGTTGCAATTACGACATAAATTCTGCACTTTTTCTGAAAAATAAACTTTGTATGTACAGTTTTAACGCATCCACAGAACCCCTTGTTCCAAACAATTATTATAAATTTAACCAAAATGGCTGAAGTGGAATCCAGTATTTATTAAATCTAGATATACAGATTCTGAAGATGCAATTTTCTCAAAACTCTCATAACTTATATTGTCATTGAGAAGCAACTGAAATTAAACCAAACAAATAAACGGAAGAATCAATATAGGAGATACAATCGTATCAGAGACAATATGCAAATAAATGGGACAATCAATATAGGAGATACAATCGTATCAGAGACAATATGCAAATAAATGGGACAATCAATATAGGAGATACAATCGTATCAGAGACAATATGAAAATAAATGGGACAATCAATATAGGAGATACAATCGTATCAGAGACAATATGCAAATAAATGGGACAATCAATATAGGAGATACAATCGTATCAGCGACAATATGCAAAGAAATGGTACAATCAATATAGGAGATACAATCCTATCAGAGACAATATGCAAATAAATGGTACAATCAATATAGGAGATACAATCCTATCAGAGACAACATTCATGGGAAGCGAAATCAATTGTAAAATGTTGCAACTGACAAAACAGATAGAGTATTTGAAATACGAAATACATAAATGCTACAGAGATAAAAAGTGCGTAACATATACGAGATTATAATGGCATTACGGTGGATAAAATGAAACGATTTGAGGCAGAAAATCAGCCAAGAATTATATGTAAATCTGGAAAAAGAGTAAATAGGGGCTCGATGAATTTGCACATGAAAAGTCAATTTCATAGTAATTGTTTTAATCTAAATAATGTACATTAGGTATATATCTATATATATATATATATATATATATATATATATATATATATATATATATATATATATATATATATATATATATATATATATATATATATATGCCGGAGCCTTAACTGTTAGTGATAACATTGTTGGTAAACTCCAATCTTAAAATAATAGACTGCAGTATCCAGTCCAAACACAATAGATTCTACCTCTTATGCCATTGTACCTTTGGCACACGCTGCCCATGACATGATGTATTTCACATTTAAGCAAACAGTTCATTGCGCCAGGGGAAAAACCCCTGAAACGAACTCCGTTGTTTTGCCAACAGTACTGGCACAACCATTAGATACTTATTTTACAACGTCGTCTAGATTTCGATCATAAGTTACAAACGGTGACTTCATTCTTATATTTCCGTTTGGCACTATTTAAGAAGACTTTACACGCAATTTAACGGAAAACATGATTCAGCTAGTTTATCGGGCTTTGTAATGTGTGCTCTTGAATTATGTTCTATCATATCTATTTCCACGGTGGAAATATTTGATTCCATAAAATAGAAAAACTCATTTTGTTTAATATAAAGTAAGAATGATAGTACGATCAACAAAAAATGAGATATTCATGATTTGCACATGTCTGTCATATAATATTTTTTTCCTGCCAAAATATTCGATTCAATATTACATGTTAACGTTTTGTCTAAGACTTCATACGTATTCCTAGCATGACAAATATATACAATTCAGATATTATTCTATTTCATTTTCTCCAATTTAAAAGATGAATTATGAGATATCGGAATAGGAATTAAGTACAGTTTGTCTCGTGGTATATAATACATCTATATTTTTCTAGGAAAATCAAATTCGAAGGGACTTTAATAGCTATAGGTGTGCTTCAAGATTCTCTTCATTGAATATTAATGTTCAATATGAAAAATTCTTGTATAATGATACTTTCTAAGCAGAATGACATAACAACCGTGTTTGAATTATAGCACATCATACAATAGAAAATAGCGTCAATATATTTTTCTAAAACAGCACATCACTAATAGTAGTATAGGATGCCACTTTATGTGTCTACGGGAATCCTATCTTAAATAGGGTCTGTGGATTATAAGGTCAAGGTTGGAAATCCTATGTTAAGAATGTCCATATGTTTAACATTATGGGTTTTTCTGGCTAGAACTGTAACATTGCAACATGATGGGTCTGTTTGGCGGGAAAATGTAACATTGAAAATGAAAATTAAAAAACCTAAAATTGAAAATGAAAATTGAAAACCTAGATTGTAAAATTAAAAATTAAAAACTGAAAACCAAAATATGGTAAAGTGTGGGTATTGGAGTACTGATCTTTGCGTGCTGGTCACTCCAAACGGCGTGCTGAATAGTAGAAAACTGAGTGTAGGATGGTAGATAAATGGACACTGGATAGTAGATTACTGAGTAATGGTCACTCCAAATGGAGTGTTGGATATTAGACAACTGGGTATTGGATAGTAGATAACTGGGTTTTAACTTGTGCAACAATAACTTGAATCTGACTGGTCCAGTATTTTTAGAGTACTGGATATAATGACAGATCTCGAATTTGAATTTCTAGAACTTACCTCAGTGTATATATTTAATTAAGCGTGGTTGAAGCACAGGGGAAATAAATATGGTACCATATTTAAATTTCTGTATGGTCCATTATCCTCAGTACATCTACTACTAGCGACGCATCACTCCCAAAAAAAAATTCAAAGCATGACAAGTAGGAGAAAAAGCAGAAGCCATGCCTGTGCAGAAATTGAAAAAGAAAGACAGTGAAAGAAAAAGAAAAATGTACTGTTGTGATGTGTTTTGAAATTTCATTGTGGTTCTTATTCAAGAGGGTATACCAAAAAACCTCTCTCTCTCTCTCTCTCTCTCTCTCTCTCTCTCTCTCTCTCTCTCTCAAACACACACATGTCAAGCATCCGATTGCCACGATTGAGCTATACCTGTCTTGAACCCTTTTCAACGTCCAAGTTGCTGTAGTGGTAGTGATAGTTGCTGAGCAGTTTAGTGAAAGAGTTAAAATCTAGGCAAGCAAAAAAGCGTTCTAAACCGTGCTTAGGATTCTTATGTTTATAAGGAGATAATAGAGAGGTAATGGATAGGGAAGTTAATTTTTGTTTATAAGGAATTTAAATTTTATTTTGTATACCCCTTTCTTTTAAATTTTACCCCTGCCTTGTGTTCATGGGTAACTATAAGTACTGGTCAGTCAAAAAGGGGTGTGGATTAGTAGGTGTAGGGGTATTTGATAGTATGGGTGAGGGTAATGGATCGTAGGTCACTGAGTATTGGTCAGTCAAAGTGTATGTTAAACCGAAAGCGACCCACCATGTTAAATTCCCGTTAGAGGTCATAGCGCCATTCCCATATTAAAATTCCCGTTAGAGGCCAGAGTGCCCCACGTATCTTAAACAATGCATCTTCTTCTTCTTCCGAAATTAAAGCATTTCTGTTTGCTACATTGATTTTTCTCTTTTATTTTATTGATTTCTTAATCAGTGGAAAAATTCATCTAGAATTTTTGCACAGATTTGAATAAGATAGTACAACAACGGTCGTGTTCGCTATGAAATTTATGGAGTAGCCTCTTTTTTACGCAGAGTGGAGACAGCGCTATTAAATATGCGTGAGGTAAGCCTTGCAAGAATAAGAAAATTGGTTTCAAGAGGTTGGTCGTAAAGAGTGTACTTGCACAGTTCATCACGAACATATTGCTTCCAAAACAATATAAATGCCAGAAAACGTGACGATTCATGTTCCAATAAACTTTCTCGGCTAGAAATAATCTTTGGCATTTAAAGAGATTGAAACATGTGTTGACCGTAAGTGTTAACGCCGGGCAGCCATTTCAAATTTGTCCAGAATGTCTAAAACGTCAGGAATTGCAAGCGCAGTTAGTATCGATGTCAGCGTGTATATGTTATAAAATAAATGACTCATGAGTAGGAGCTTCTGTTGCTCCGCGGATAGCATGCCGGGTTCATGACTTAAAGTGTGATGGTTCGAATTCTACGATCGGATCAGCCCGGGTCAGCTACCGTGGTGCATCCTTGGGCAAGGCGCTTTACACCAATTGCCTTTGAACTAAATAACCAGCTTGTGTTGCTGTGCCGTACAACACCAAAACCAAAGCAATGAGGCCTGCTTAGTTCGGGCTGTTTTCGCCATTACGTCTGTATGCTCAGCATGGTTCACAGTTAAAGCCATACTTTAATGCCATCAGCAATTAGTTCTTACAATCTAGATAGTTAAACGAAACGCCAATCAACCGTTTTCTCTGATACTTGGAAATTTTTAATTTGTATAATACTTCTGGCTTAAAATGAGGACTAGAAAAAAATATTGCTGGAAAAGTCAATTTCTTGAACAATCATATTTCATGGTAATGTTGTCCAGTAAATAATAATAATAATAATAATAATAATAATAATGACGATGATGATTTAACGTTGGGTGAACTAGACTGAATATTGTTTCGAAAGTTTTTAAATAATAGATTTTCAATTTTGAAAAGTTTAAGTTATAAATGTCAAAAAGATTTAATGTATAAAATACCTGTATCTGTAATAAGTGTAACGCTTTTTATTTTAAATCTCGTTATAACGGCTGCAATGTAAGATTTAACTAAACGTAAGTAGTTTCCCAGTAACGGGCACCTGTCTACCATATAAAGAAGAGCTCAATATACACTTTAATACTATCAATACCGTTAGATATTGCATATTAGTAACAATATTAAGCTGACAGGACTTTTTAAAAGTATGTAATATTTGGCTCAGACAAAGCCGTCTGTTCAAAACACTTGAAGAACACCGTATTTGGCCACTGGCTGAGGAAACTAATATTTTTGTTGTAGTCATGCATATAAGTGTGAAGTCTTACTATCAAAAGAAAAGAAAATATCGTGCCTTCATCAACATTTAGAGTTTCGTTGAAGAAGGGTTTATGATGGAAAAGTTAACAATATTCATTCCGCGGTTTCCCAGTCTTAAACACGAGGATCCTACCTTCTTTGGTTTCAGGTCATGACAGGTGAAAATATAAATATAACCATTTTTCCTGATACGTGAACAATATAAAATCATATTAGATTTTTTCCTTACACACACACACACACACACACACACACACACACACACACACACACACACACACACTTCTCTTATTTGCATGCAAACACAAAACGTTGTCTTGCCCCTATTTTGCCCTCCTTTTTACTTTGTATAAACTTCTACATTTGTCAGGGTGCTTTGAGATCTGAAGCTTTTAAAGAAGCCTTCTGTAGCTATGCAGGTTTTGAATGAGATGTGTATTTCTAAATCGAATACAAAGAGTTGACATTTCTGTGAAGTATATTGTCATCAGCTCAATACTTGCACACAATAAATAGCTAATTTATCTTGAAGAATGATATTCTTCGGCGTTGGTATATTTGTTGAAAGCAATCCCGCCTTCGGTGACACGAGATAAGCATAGAGATCCAAAATGAGTGATATCAACCCTCAAGTGGGATATCTCGTCGAAGCGTACTTTGTTGAGAAGACAATGGGTGCAGAATCCTTAAGACGAATACCGAGTTGTCATTCATCTGCCTGTCTTTTCTAATTTCGGCAATTAAAATCATAGCCGAGAAAAAATTTACACTTTCTAGAAAGCCTTCAAACTCGATAATTATTTATGAAAAACGTTTAAATCAAGAAACAAGATACTACGAGGCAATACTGAAAGACGTCTGGAGAGGTTCATTTGATATGTCGAATGGCTGTAGGGAATTTACTCTTGCCCTTCTTCAGAAGAATAAGATAGACGTCTCTGAGAAAACACGTATTATTTCGAGTTCCGTGCTAATCCGAAAACCATCCCTAAAATTGGGCTTGAACGTAGTTCGATATCAGATCAAATACAAAATGTTACCAGAGACAAAATATGAACAAAAGAACGTACATTATATGCATTAGTTAACAGACGAAGGAAAAAGTCAGAGTTGTGTTGATTTAAATATTAGGCCTTTTTCGGGGGGGGGGGGGGGCGTCAACAGCTGAAGTGGACCTAGCTCGATTTTTGAAAGCGTTTTTACAGATGTGTTCGTATACAATTCACAGGAGGATAATATGAAGAATGCCTACCCAGTCCCAAACTAATTTAACTTAAATCTCCAGTGATGAAAGAGATAATTTGTTATATCAGTCTGTTACAAAATATCTTAAGATTAGTCCATTTACATTGCAACATTTATCAAAAACGTTTCTTCTTGAAAGTTATCATCTAGATTTGATATGATTTATAATAAGATGAGGTACAGACAAAAGTCCAGTAAACAGCAGATAATTCTTCTATTATTGTTATTATTATATTATTATTATTATTATTATTATTGCACTCGCACTCGCTACACAACCCCAATCCCCCACCCACCCACCCCTTAAAAACAAACCGGTAACGAGTAATGCAACAACGGCTTACACTGGTGGCTACCTCAGCCATTCAAACGCATATGTTAATTTGACAGATTTTTTTTTCTCTTTTTTGCGCGGATGAATTTATAGGTTTGTGAGGGTGCATGCAATATTTTTACACAGAACACAAAAAGTCCTTATTTTAGGTGGTGTTGACCTTGTTCAAAACCATCTGAATCACGACAGCCAGGACATGTACACTAGGCGCCATTTTCCTTTCTTTGTTTAAACTGAATTAGTGAATTCTCACATGACTTCTCGCCAAGACTCATGGGCAGAATGTACGCTACTTTTATTACCGCTTACTGGTTATTTATGTAGAGAGTAGCAGATGGATGGGTACCAGTTTTGTTTGAGAGCCTACAGAGGACGTATGTTGTAAAATAGTTTTTCGCTCGACAAAAGAATGGATGCACAACCTCATATGTTTCTTCTGTATCTAACACGAAAAAAAGCATAAATTGTTTGAGATGTTTCTCTTTTATTCTAATGATTGAAATTTAAATTAAACTGAAAATCACCTAAAAAGTAATTAATAACCGACACACCGTTTGAGGACAAGAAGACGAGGGTGCTTTATTCGACTCGAATAATAGAAGCAACGCAATTGTATGATCATATTTATCTGTGGATTATAATAACTGTCGATTGAAAATAGTTTCGAAAATATCCTTACTTTTGTGACTTGAACAATTTTTTGGATAATGAATCTCAAAAGACAACAACAATTTGACATTGATAATGTTTTTCATGAATTCTATTACGCTCTCACAAGGTAATATGCAGTTTTATTCTTATATAAATGCGAGGCCTTGAATTGAGTTTCATAACTTCATTTCGCTATGAATTCAAAACTTAATGAGACTTTAACATTGGAGTGTCTTATAACACAATTTACAAGGTTGTTACCAATAATATTTAACAGCAATTATATATTTTTTTCTCACTTATGGTAATGTATCTTATAGCATTATCAGTCCTACAAATTTGGAAATATTGTTCTTTAAACTACACTGAAACTCTTCATAATTGAATGATAGTTCTGCTTCGTAATGACCTTCTCACTGAATTTTACACAAAATGGATTTCTTGATCACTTTATTATTTATTAAAGTTTTAGTTACGTCTGTCCTCAAGGTCCATGCTTTCTTACCAGAACAAAAAACGATGACGTCGTTTTCCTCCAGCTTGCTATTGTGAAAATAAAATACTGCTCTATTTACAAGTTTTGATGTGTAATCATCAACATGTGTGTTAACAGAAGCATGGGCATTCCTTTTTCAGTCTCGTTTACCTGTCAGTCAGTAAGTGAAGGTTTATGCAGATATCGATCTTTATCTTTTACATATGAAAAATTCAGATTTCTGCCTGGCTAAAGTTTCAAAGTTTCAGCGGTGATTCGCGCGCGCGCGCGTGTGTGTGTGTGTGTACATTGTTATAACTTATCTCATTACTGGATACAAATTTGTCGTTGTGGCGAGAAGTTTTCAGACGTTTATTGCATTAGGGCACTTCCAAATACTGTTTCATGTGATTGTATTCTCCCATATTGGATTCGAGGCTTAAAGGTGAAATGGAACGATTTTCTATGGTCATTTGTAGTGTGAAAGCAGGAACAATTTGAGAAGGTGGATCAGAAATTAGAGCAGAGAATGCAATTGACTCAAGTCGAGGGGTAGGGCAGTCATTATTTCTCAAGTCGAGGGGTAGGGCAGTCATTATTTCTCAAGTCGAGGGGTAGGGCAGTCATTATTTCTCAAGTCGAGGGGTAGGGCAGTCATTATTTATGCATGTGAAGTAAACGATTGCCTATAAAGTTTTAGTTAATAAAGGATAATCATTAGTCAGATTAATTGAATTTACCGCGTGTCGAGAACGATGACTCAGCCTGCAGGGTACTTGTAAAATCGTTAAGTTTTCTTTCCCGTAAAGCGTAAACACTTGAACTACGACTCCTTCAAATTTGTTATGCGTTGGAAAGAGACCTGTCCATATTTTATTCTGACAATCATTCATCGAAGGAAATGATTCAAAATCTGACCAAAGTTTTAAAGTTTCTCCTGATTTATCATCAAAGAAAGATGCAGAAGCTATCCCACAAAATTTCTAATTATGCAGAGCAGTAACGCAGTAAAGTGCGACGAAGATGACCAAGTTGTCTATGCAGAAGATGGTCCAGAGTATCCAACAAGCAAAATTATGCATGATAAAGCAGTAACGCAGTAAATATGCATGATAGAGCAGTAACGCAGTAAATATGCATGATAGAGCAGTAACGCAGTAAAGTGCGACGAAGATGACCAAGTTGCCTCTTCAGAAGATGGTCCAGAGTATCCAACAAGCAAAAATATGCATGATAAAGCAGTAACGCAGTAAATATGCATGACAAAGCTGATCTATGTATTTTAGATATATGCAGTTTTGTTTATTTTTCCTGCAAATTACGCCTTCCTGGCGTTATCAATATACCTACTCATTAGCTCTCATATGTGACTTCTACTTAGAGCAAAAAAAAACTATAGATTTTTAATAAATGTGAAAAAGGGCAGTTCGTCAGTTAATTGTACCAGAGTTAGAGGCTTTTACTCTGTGCCAAACAGCGAATATTTTATTGTTAGTCTTGCCTGATTGTCACCGAAAAATCCACTCTTGAAGTGTGTGGCAGCGTGAGACAGAGAATGGATCGCTGAAGTTGTTTGTTTCGGATCTATGTTTTTTCACGTGCAAGAACAAACATGGATTTGGCATGGATAGCTTTGGCGGTCAATCTTTATTGTCTCATGCTGCCACACAATTAAATGACTGCTTCCATAAGTTACAAGATGTTTCATTATGCCCATTGACATTATACATTCTGAAATGGAGCGTCTATTAAAAGGAAACATGTTTGATTCACTGTTTGAACACTGTGTATCGTAAAGGTTTAAATTCTAAGATTATGTATAGCTATAATAATTGATAAATTCACACTATTTAGCCAATTCTACATTTTTAAAGGAAAATAAAACAGTTTGTCTCTTTTTCTTTATATATTTGTTCTACTATAATAGTTTTTAATAGACATACGTATCTTAATGATACAGTTGTATGTATCTTTTAACAAGTCATGTTTCCATGCTATTTATGTATCTTTTAATAAGTCATTTTCCATGCTATTTATGTATAAGTCATTTTCCATGCTATTTATGTATCTTTTAATAAGTCATTTTCCATGCTATTTATGTATCTTTTAATAAGTCATTTTCCATGCTATTTATGGTATCTCTTAATAAGTTTTTTTTCCATGCTATGTATGCATCTAAGACATTGTATAAAACTGTAGCTGGAACGTATCTGTACGATTCACTCCATGACGTCATTTTGTTTATAAAACGTTACTCTTTTAAAATCGAAAGGGATTTAATGACGTAATCAATGAGTGAATTCAGGCCGAAGAAACAATAAAACGAAATCGGTCACGAATCTCACGTGTTTGTGTTGTCTATTTTAAATAATGAAGTAAATTGTTGTTGTGTTCAACGACACTACCCATTTGCACAACAATGTCTCTTAGATAAAGAAAAACTCCTTCCGTCACTGAAAATGCAAAGTAATATTTCTAATACTACAAAATAATTGGTTTGAAATCCATATATGTTTCATATACAAGACATTTAAGCATTCATTTGAGTGCAAAATGGTTTTAAAATGTTCAAAAATTGCATATTTTTAAAGATAATTTGCATATTATGATGTTATCAGAAATGCTGACTCAGCCCATTTATTCCCAGCAATTGGTTCATACATTATTCATAACATAAACTTCAAAGTTCACGTTTGCCCAAGGGTACGATTTGACATTGCTTAACGCCGTTTCCATAGCAAGTAATTCGAATATAATTACGTGAACAAACATTATGAATGTGCGAGGACGAATATGGGTCTGACACGTCAAATTATCTATTCTTATGTATTATTTTTTGCACAAGGAATCAAGCTGTTATAGCATCAAAGGTATGTGTTTTTCATTTGTAGTAAATTGGGTAAGAAATGACCACTATGTTACAGTTTTAGAAATGGCAATGTCAAAATATATCAACGAAGGTCAAAATCTAATCGCTTAATAATACAGAGATACACATTGTCTTGTACATAAATGTTCCAGATGATTTAATTATTGATTTGTAGCATTATATTTCAAAAATATGTATGTAGATAAGTGTCAGTGTTATTCCCATAGCAACAAACTAATAATGGAAAAATTACTATCCCATAAGTATAGTGACATCATAAACAGTTACCGTATATACTCACGTATAACACAATACCAACTGCAAACTGCATAGACCCAGATCTGCCGTCGCATAATGTGCCGGCAGATCTGGGTCTATGCAGTTTGTAAGGACTAATCAGTAAAACAAACAACATCGACCCTGATCTGCCGGCGCATTATGTGACGGCAGATCAGGGTCTATGTTGTTTGCATTTTATACGCGAGTATATACGGTGGTCAACAGTACTGTATCGAAACTGTCGCATCCAAGAAATACTCAAAAGGAGGACATTTGTTTCTTTAGATCCCTGCCCTAAGGGACGGGGTATTTTTTTAAGAAGGTAAAGCAATTTCTTTAAGACAATTTAATTTTTAAATTCTAACAGACTTTTCAAATACCTCGACAAGGAAGCAGTACGGATTATTATTTTAACTTATTTTCATTGAAAATTTATGTCAATTTTTATTATTACAACCGTCTTTAGTTTCAAAAATGAGAAATAAGAAAAAGCGTAATCAGTAAGAAATGACGTAATCAGTAGGAAATGGCGTCAAATTTGTTGAAGTATTGGGATTTCTCGAGACTTTTCCCAGACTGGCCAACATACAAACAGGCAATTAACCTGGAACAAGAAAACTTCATAATTTCGGATTATTTCGGTTATGTTTTTAATAATGAATGCTGAGGAACAAGAACAGATATGACAAAAGAGTTTTTTTTTTACATGCAGCAGTCTAAAATAAAAATTAAGTTAAAGGAATGAACAATACACATCTTCACAGCGTGTGCTATATAGGTAATCTAATGATCGTATAGTTATTATGAAAAAAACTTGGACACGTAAATTGTTCCACGCAAGTAGAGAAAGTAAAGACGCCTAAGAAATATAATGAGCGTTTAATTTCAGACAATTTGCTGAAAAACGGAGGTTGTTAAATTGGCTGCAGAGAGGGAAAACACCCCCTGATGATTTTGTGGTTATCGATATGGCGCCACGTTTCCACCACACGCCGGATCGTCTACGGTTTATAAGTCAAGCGATGAGGATGATACAGATGACTGATACAGTTGCTTAATCTAAATAACAGCAGTATACAGTTAATGCTTACTTTTTCAATCTAAATAACCGCAGTATACAGTTAATGCTTACTTTTTTCAATCTAAATAACAGCAGTATACAGTTAATGCTTACTTTTTTCAATCTAAATAACAGCAGTATACAGTTAATGCTTACTTTTTTCAATCTAAATAACAGCAGTATACAGTTAATGCTTACTTTTTTCAATCTAAATAACAGCAGTATACAGTTAATGCTTACTTTTTTCAATCTAAATAACAGCAGTATACAATTAATGCTTACTTTTTTCAATCTAAATAACAGCAGTATACAGTTAATGCTTACTTTATTCAATCTAAATAACAGCAGTATACAGTTAATGCTTACTTTTTCAATCTAAAAAACAGCAGTATACAGTTAATGCTTACTTTTTTCAATCTAAATAACAGCAGTATACAGTTAATGCTTACTTTTTCAATCTAAATAACAGCAGTATACAGTTAATGCTTTTCAGTCTAAGTAACAACACTATAGTATACAGTTAATGCTTACTTTTCAGTCTAAGTAACAGCAGTATGCAGTTAATGCTTATTTTTGTTCAATTTAAGTAATAGAGTATTGGTGAAAAACTTGTGTTATGTACCTTTAATGAATAACAAAAATGCTTAACACTTTGTTATAAATTTTATTTTGTTAATTTATGTCGAAAGAAAGGAAAACATTGTTTTAAGTTTTGTTCATTAAACTGCTCTTTGTTCTTTTCGTACTTAATTTCTTTCGTCAAATCCCTGGCTTATTACTAAACCAACTTAAGATGATACCAGTTTTTAACAATACTTCTAGAGAAAAGTAATAATACTTTAATCAGAATATGTGGGGACTTAAACGTAATCCCACATAAATTGCATTAACATAGATCCCGTGCAAATATCTTTGTCCAAAGTTGAGACTTGCATGTTCTGTAAGGCTCACCACAATAAAAAAAAAAAAAATTAAAAAAAAAAAAAAATATTCAATAAGTTTCAAACACTGTTCAAAGCAATTTGAAAGGTAAATAACATAAAGATGCAAACTCGGTCTACATCGTACTATAGTTTACTCCGTGACCTTCTACAGGTTGTACTCCTATCTAGATGCGACTAAATAAAAACACCGTGTTGGTAAAAGTTTCATAAAAATGATTGAATGTTTTAAATATTTAAAATCTTTACAAAACCAACGTTCTGTATCTCAATACAAATACAATCATATATGTTTCCACTCGAAGTTATAAGCTTTCCTTGTCTTAATCCGTTTCCACTCGAAGTTATAAGCTTTCCTTGTCTTAATCCGTTTTCACTCAAAGTGATAAGCTTTCCTTGTCTTAATCCGTTTCCACTCGATGTGATAGGCTTTCCTTTTCTTAATCCGTTTCCACTCAAAGTGATAAGCTTTCCTTGTCTTAATCCGTTTCCACTCGACGTGATAGGCTTTCCTTGTCTTAATCCGTTTCCACTCGATGTGATAGGCTTTTCTAGTCTTAAACCGTTTCCACTCGAAGTAATAGGCTTTCTTTGTTTTAATCCGTTTTCACTCGAAGTGATAAGCTTTCCTTGTCTTAATCCGTTTTCCACTCGATGTGATAGGCTTTCCTTGTCTTAATCCGTTTCCACTCGAAGTGATAGGCTTTCCTTGTCTTAATCCGTGTTCACTCGACGTGATAGGCCTTCCTAGTCTTAATCCGTTTCCACTCGAAGTGATAGGCTTTAGTTGTCTTACTCCGTTTCCACTCGATGTGATAGGCTTTCCTTGTCTTAATCCGTTTCCATTTGATGTGATAGGCTTTCCTTGTCTTAATCCGTTTTCACACCAAGTGATAAAGTTTTCCTTGACTTAATCCGTTTCCACTCGATGTGATAGGCTTTCCTTGTCTTAATCCGTTTCCACTCGAAATGATAGGCTTTCCTTTTCTTAATCCGTTTCCACTCGATGTGATAGGCTTTCCTTGTCTCAATCCGTTTCCACTCGAAGTGATCGGCTTTCCTTGTCTTAATCCGTTTCCACTCAAAGTGATAGGCTTTCCTTTTCTTAATACGTTTCCACTCGATGTGATAGGCTTTCCTTGCCTTAATCCGTTTCAACTCGAAGTGATAGGCTTTCCTTTTCTTAATCCGTTTCCACTCGATGTGATAGGCTTTCCTTGTCTTAATCCGTTTCCACTCGAAGTGACCGGCTTTCCTTGTCTTAATCCGTTTTCATTCGAAATGATAGGCTTTCCTTGTCTTAATCCGTTTCCACTCGAAGTGATAGGCTTTCCTAGTCTTAATCCGTTTCCACTCAAAGTGATAGACTTATCTTGTCTTAATCCTGCGCCATCTTAGAGATATTGACTGGAACTCGACATACCTCTTGGTGGTCATAATTAGTAATTAGTTTTATTCGAATGCCTGCTGGGATGCTGGATGAACATATGTTTAAGAAGGGGTGAACACCTTAGAAAAGACCCCACTTTGCTAAACGATCGCTTGCTGGGCAAATAGTACGAAACAGCTCACTCATGCAAGCGCAAACTGATTCACTCGTCAAAAAATAGAAGCGCGTGAGTGATTACTGTCATCAACAATCGTCCAAGTCACTAGGACTGAGATACTTCTTGATTAACATGAGGAAAGCCTATACTTCTTGATTAACATGAGGAAAGCCTATACTTCTAGTGGGAACAAATACGTCCCTGTGTGGATTGAGATACGCAGTAGTAGCGTACTAACGGGTAGTGGTGGCGGACGGGGCGGTTGCCCCGTACGCCAGAGGTCTTGGGGCGCCAAAACAGCTGATAAAAATTCGGGCCTCGTGTTCTGGCCCTTTGGGCCATCATCGTCGCCCCGGGCGTAATTTACCCTTAGTACGCAACTGGAGATACGGAAGGTTAGTTTAAAGACTTAAAACATTGAAAATAATTAAATACATTGTATCTAAATTTTCCCCATTGATATAATCTATTTTGGAGAGATATATATCATTTTTGGTTAAGTTCACAACTAAAGCTATTCCATCTTTATCCGATTGTCAGAAAGAGATTGAACTTTACTAATAGCCAATCAGACTACAAGGATTCTCTCCAAACATTTCTTGTCACTGGTCCCGCATTAGTCAATCATAAGTTGAGATCATTCAGACAATAGAATTCGAGTAGCTGGGTATATTAACCGCGTTATTTAGGCATTTCATGCACTCCAACGTTGTATATTGAGGACAAAACGTAACGAAGGAAGCCAAGCCATGTCTGGATTTGAGTAAAATACTAGAGTGTTTCCGGAACAAGCAAACTCTCGTGAATAATGAATATAACTGGTTTCTTTTTAGAGTTGGGATTGCATGTATATGGCATGAATCACGATAGCTGTAGGATATTCTATGGTTTTTTTCACAGGTTTCTTTAAGAAGTCTTACTTGCCTGGATAAGGCAAGAGATAACGCTGGCTCCAGTAAAAATCCTCCTTAGGCGTAGGTTTGCGGATGTTCGCCAAGGGCAGCTAACAGGAATCGGACTCAGTCACGCTCTAGATTGGTACAGGCCCGGTCAGACATCTTTGGAAAACGAAGCTTCACAAATCCATCATACGGCTTGCATGGTAGTTCCAGATTAAAGACAGTCCGGTCCATTTTCCAAATTACATTAATTAAATAGTGTGGATTGTTTTAACGATTTTGTTGCTAGAGCTTCCAATCAACTTGTACATTTGTAATAAAACTGAGCACACCATTCACTTGATTACAGCTATTTCTATATGAGGAAATACCGATTAATACCAAGATATCTACGGCTGACCGATCTCTCTAGTTTTCATTCGATTAAATATTACTTGAAAATGATACATATCAAAAGAAGAATGAAGCTATTAGCGCATTCAATCAAAGGATGGGTCTTAAGGTATACGCTCGATTTGAAATCCAGACATTGGCACCACATTCTAGGGCAATCCTTCTGGGAACCATAAAATTATCATTGTACGTAATGTTTGTTCACTGATGGTTTCACAACGTGACACGATCGTCACAAGCTACACTGATCCCGATATTCAAAATCATGTCTTTCGTATTGTTTATGTATTCTTTGTGTTTTCCCACCAGATGTTTAGTTAGATTTATTTTCCTTCAGAGTTCCTTCTTCCTTGATCTAAAAAAAACAAAGATATACTAGTGATAATACTTTCCTCAGTTTCCTCAGTTTGGAACCAAATGAATAAACTTCCTAAGCATTTAAAATGCAGTATGTGTTTATCATCGATAGACTCCGTATAATTATACTTAATTATACTTGGTGTCTTCTAAAATAAATAACTTCGCGGAATAAATGGTACAAGTTTCACGATTTGATTGTATATATATATATATATATATATATATATATATATATATATATATATATATATATATATAAAGGGTTAGTTGGATAAAGAATTAGACGAAAACATTATTCAATCAATGTAGTATATATTTAAAATTTATAATCAATGAGGATTACCTTTTATAGATAACAAAAAGCGTCCTTAGAATGGCTGCTTGTTTCATTGGTTTTTAGGGCACTTTTATCACATTATTGGCTATATCATGTCAATGAAATGGGAGCCAAGTGCCATTTCCACGAACACACGGAGGCAGCCGACTCGTGCTAGCCTATTCAAGTATCTAAGCGTTTACTCTTGTATTACGAGTTCGACACTACCAACTGAACTACCGCGACTTCCACGTCCTTAGAAAGTTGCATTGATAGAATCATAGGATACAAACTGATGACTATTATATGATACGAACTAAGGCACATACCCATTCATAAAAAAGTGAAGAACATCAAGTACGTATCATGTAGATTGTATGTCTTTTATTTCTTCGAAAAATTTGCTGAATCAAGTCAACGTCCAAATAACCATCAATATAGATAACTTATAATTTTATCTTGAAACCCAAACGCATATCAGACTTATTTACACTACTATAAAATTATGTCGTTACGTTTAAACCTTTTCGTTGTTTTTATTTTGTATTTTTTATTTATTTATTTATTTATTTTGCTGTTTAACACGAATAATTCCAGTAATATATTCTGTTTTGTAGTTTCTTAATAGAAAAAAAATATGAAAAAATATTCCCCCGTCACAGAAGAACTGAATTGCATGACGAGAAAGGAAATGTATATCGTTGTTGTAAGCTCAGCTTGCCAATGCCCGGATTTTGATGATAAAGCCGGATACTCTGCTGGTGAGGATGTCCATCTAATGCTGTTTCTGTCCGCCAATCGATTTACGATGAAATAGCAATAGGTATAAATGCGGCATTTCGAAACACAATTATCAGTCATGGAGGCAAAGTAAGGATTATTGAGATTATCGTCTTCTTCATGCAATTACCGGTACCTCAAAGTGAATGTGACTTCTATTTAATTACAAATTTAAAAGATTAATACTATCGATGATTCACAGTGAATAATTAAATATGCACTTTGAAGTTCACATCTGGTTTGATACAAAGGCCTTTATTATAAGATGAAATATTATTTTATAGAATATTCCGCAACACAACAGCTTAATAGCCATGCAACCTGAAAACTTAATTGTTCTATCACATAGATGTTCATAAGATTACGTGTGTTAGATTAAATGTAGCCATTCCTATATGACAAAAGTACAAAAATATATTGCACAATTTAAACCGCAAAGAAATAATGCATAAAGTGCGTACTTAAAAGTACTTGCAACAAATGTATCAAAGCACTGTGTAACTTACTTTTGTTGCTTAAGTCAAACGTTAGTTGTTTCATTAGAATATTCAGCCTAGATCAAAGAGACCGTACAAGTATTTTAATGGAATATTCAACTGAGACCGCAGTGGCGCACTAAGAGTAAATGGCGCCCGGGGCGACGATGATGGTCCAAAGGGCCAGAAGACGAGGCCCGAATTTTTATCAGCTGTTTTGGCGTCCCAAGACCTCTGGTGCCCAGGGCAACCGCCCCGTCCCACCCCCTTCCTCCCCTTTAGTACGCTACTGAGAGACCGCGCAGATACTCCCGTAAAGAAGTATCACATACTTTTTTTGTTGCATGTGTTTTGTCAACAGGAGTAACTTTAATCGTTTTCAATTTTTTAACGTTAAATATTTTTTTCCACTGAGGCAAAGAAACCAAATATCCATATGAAAGAAACTCTTTTTAAAAATATTGTCCCTTTTTTTTTTTTTTTTTTTTTTTCGCTCCTTCGCCCTTGCTTGTCATAAGCAGACTTTGAAATGTATGCAAGCCACACATTTACAGAGACTTGGGTCGTAATTATTGTTAAATCATTGGAAATGATGTCATGAGTTTTATGGCATTCCTTCCGTGTTGCACCTGCTCCCTTTTAGACTGCCCTAAGCCATGTTGATCCGTCTCTCATCGCAGTTCATTTTATACAGTTCCAAGTGATAAGAACCAGTACGATTATTATAGATTAATAGAGTTCTATAATTGCGTTGGGACGTAATATCGTTAAAGAAGATAGTCGCATCTGCAGTTAAAGAACATAAAATAGGGATTAGTGTCAATCGAACAGTGATAGGTTCCCTCGGGAACGAGGATAAAGTACTAGGTTTAGGTTCGTTGTTGTCCCCTTTTAATGGAAATATACCATACTAGAAGACCGAGGCATTGTAGCACAGTGATGCAGTTATCCGGCACTGATTTAAGTCGGTCCGTTGGGATTTTGCTTTATATGAACAACAAACTCTAATCCAAGGAGCCCAGGATTGAGGGTGTCGGGTGTTTTGGAATTGCTGATGAGCTTTAATTCAAATCGTAAAGGATATATTTAACTCGTAACTTTTTGTTTCTGGTGGTAGATTGAACTTTCATTCTAATTATAGTTATATATTTTCTTTTTCATGCGTAAATGGTGGACTGCTTAATGTTAGTCGAAGTTTAATTACGGAGTTAAATAATTTATAATCACAGTAGATTTAGGTGGACGTCATTCAAGTGGCGATGACGTTGAACTAGTGGCAAAAATGCCTACTCTTTATTGAAATTTCAGTGACTAATTGTAGATAAATAATCAACATAAATTGCATGTATTCAAATACGAAGAAAATTTGAGTATTTTGAGTGAATGAAAAAAACAATTTCACCAGTCCAGTACGTTCCTCTAATGTGAGATTATAGAAGACAGAAACAAGCATGAAAAGAACGATGTTAAAAAATTAACAAACATTACGTAAAATGTCCGTGAAATTTAAAACTATTGTGTAGATAAAAATCAACGAGCATAACATTAAATATTGGAAATGGTTTCATGTTAAAATAGTCACGATTTCATCTAAAGTTATATTTCGTGTGGTTATGCATTTGGGAGATGATTCCCATATATATATATATATATATATATATATATATATATATATATATATATATATATATATATATATATATATATATATATATATATATATATATATATCCAAAACTAGAAGCATGAATAAAACTCCGCGATGATGAAAACATATGCGTACATGCAAGCATACATTTGCTATCAAAGGAAGAATCCTTGATACTATTTCCAAAGCGTACTTTTCCCCCATTTAATATATATATATATATATATATATATATATATATATATATATATATATATATATTAAAAATCGTTTCATGGCATGTTGCTAATCCTTCTCATAGTAAGTAAGATTTGTATAATACTGACATGTGCAAAAAATACATTAAAATATACTACACAAAACGAATTAAAAGTACAAATCACTTTATATATATATAGCGTAAGAGTTAAACGTTGTCTTATATGTAGGTATATTTTTTTTCTTATTAAAACATGTTGCACAAAATATAAATCATGACACACGAACGATAAATAAGGTCTTCTGAGACTGTGCTCCGTATACCACTATGGTTTTTCAATTTTAGCCATTAGCAGTGAATCCTACAATGCTATGGTGTTAAACATGTAAATGAAGTGTGACATCTAATGCTGAGGTTCTGACATTGTACCTTCAATGTAGCTATGCAATCAGTCGTTTCTGTGCTGACAATACAATGTAGCTATGCAATCAGTCTTTTCTATGCTGACAATACAATGTTCTAAAGTTACAACGACCTCAGTCTGGACCAAATCTTGAAGAAACATTCCCTATTCAAATAACGCCGATCACATAGTATTTTCGTCAAAACATTGTAATGGGAACTTGAAATAAAAAATGAAATAGCCTAGAGTTTATCTCTTTATCTCTGCTCGTACCATTTCCAAAATATATTGTAATATTTTTGTCTCAGCCATAGAAAAGTTGCAAGCTGAAGCCTAATACAAAACATTGCAAACTTTGTAAACGACAATCAGTGTTCTCGTGTCTTCCACTTTGAGTTAAAGACCTCTATGAAAAAGTCATTACAAGACCTTATTAATGCCTAATTTCCTAAAAATACAGTTCAAAGGAAAATTAAGTGTATAAAAGATACAACTTGACACTGTACACACAAGCGCACACGCACACACACAAATCGGATGTAAATTAGTACTTCCTTATGTCGAAAAACGCGTGCGCGCGTGAGTGCGTGTGTGTGTGTGATTTTCTAAGGCTTGATTGAGAAAAGCAGTGATAATCAGTTATTTTGTCCTAAATAGATAATAGAATTTCTAAGACTTGGCTGTGAAAAGCAGTGATAATCAGTTATTTTGTCCTAAATAGATAATAGAGTTTCTAAGACTTGGCTGAGAAAAGCAGTGATAATCAGTTATTTTGTCCTAAATAGATAATAGGGTTTCTAAGACTTGGCTGAGAAAAGCAAGTGATAATCAGTTATTTTGTCATAAATAGATAAATAAAAAGATGTCTAGAGATGAATAATCATCAAACATAAGATCACTGTGTTACCTCCCTTGACTTTTACTTCCTATTCTGAACTCCAGTTACTCGTCGTTATTTCAAATTAACCTAGGTTCAAGAAATAACACCAGTTTCGCAGTTTTATAAATACATACATACATACATACATACATACATACATACATACATACTCACATAATTGCATATATACAAACATATGTACAGACAGACAGACATACAGCTGAACATATGTAACATTTGAAAAAACAGCTTAATGAAAAATACGATGGCTTTGTAAAAGTATAGGGAATATTAATAAATTCTTCCTACGTGTGATGCTGGAAGAAGGGAATATTAATAAATTCTTCCTACGTGTGATGCTGGAAGAAGGAAATATTCAAATTACCATTACCTTTGAAGTCGTATAAGGAAACATGCTATTCCCCATAATTGCTACAATATGAATATACTTTAGTTACAGTGGAATTATGAACCAAATAAAGATTTTGTCGAGTTGATTCTAAGTTGCCAGAGTCATTCATCATCACAAAAGCGACTCGTTCCCGCGGCAGGAGTGAAATAATGGCAATAATAGCTGAATTGATAGAGCATTATCTCATTAATGACTGATACTATTAATGAATTGATAGAGCATTATCTCATTAAACACATAACTTATGCCATTCTTTTCACCATAGGGATCGTATAAGCAGTAAAACCATTAGCAGATCACCGTCATTCTCGTTTTTTCATTTATTCTCTAGTTTCGTTGTTCTGCTAGACATACCCTTTTCTCAACAATCTCATTATTTCTAGGATTAAAGTGTCAGTCATCTACCATAGTCATTAACTGAAGAATTCAACAATTTGCTTAAGCAAAGAATCCCATTTACAGACTGTTCAGTACTGGAGGTAGACTATGACACTTTTCTTCTCAATATAACATACACAGACAAGAATCCTCCACGATTTTGAAGGGTGAGAAATGTTGAAAGACGTCAGAGGTAAAATGTCATCTTTTGATGTCTGATAAGATCGTCCCATTAGAGTTCCGTCTTTATCATATTGAGGAAACGGTGATAAGCAACGGTGAGAGACTGATAGATTTGTACGATACTGTAATTCACGAACAGGCTTGTAAAGGTACACAGCGCCCGCCTAACATTCCTGTCTTCAAGAAGCGTCTTCTACCAATAGAAATATACAGTGATACTATTTAAGGGTTTAGTGTGTTCAAGAAGAGACTTGTAACAATACAAAGATACGGTGAGACTGTTTAAGAGTTCAGTGTGTTCAGGAAGGTCCTTGTAACAATACAAAGACACATTAAGACTGTTTAAGAGTTCAGTGTTCAAGAACTGTCTTGTAACAATACAAAGATACGGTGAGACTGTTTAAGAGTTCAGTGTGTTCAGGAAGGTCCTTGTAACAATACAAAGACACATTAAGACTGTTTAAGAGTTCAGTGTTCAAGAAGAGACTTGTAACAATACAAAGATACGGTGAGACTGTTTAAGAGTTCAGTGTGTTCAGGAAGGTCCTTGTAACAATACAAAGACACATTAAGACTGTTTAAGAGTTCAGTGTGTTCAAGAAGGGTCTTGTAACAATACAAAGACCCAGTGAGACTGTGTAAGGGTTCAGTGTGTTCAATAAGGGTCTTGTAGCAATACAAAGACACAGTGAGACTGTGTACGAGTTCAGTGTGTTCAATAAGGGTCTTGTAACAATACAAAGACACAGTGAGACTGTGTAAGAGTTCAGTGTGTTCAAGAAGGGTCTTCTAGCAATAGAAATATACAGTGAGACTGTGTAAGGGTTCAGAGTGTTCAATAAGGGTCTTGAAACAATACAAAGACCCAGTGAGACTGTGTAAGGGTTCAGTGTGTTCAATAAGGGTCTTGTAACAATACAAAGACCCAGTGAGACTGTGTAAGGGTTCAGTGTGTTCAATAAGGGTCTTGTAACAATACAAAGACCCAGTGAGACTGTGTAAGGGTTCAGTGTGTTCAATTAGGGTCTTGTAACAATACAAAGGCACAATGATCCTGTTTAAAGCAAATAGAAGCAACCTTTTAGACAGATACACCTCTGTGAAAATCAAACATCATGGTTGTTATAATGTTTACCTTTACCTTAAAAAGTGTGCAATGATCAATGATATGTCCATTATAACACTATGCCCTTTTGCATGATTAAAGGTGTGTTATACTTAATTACAGATTCACGTGTCTCTAAAAACCCATTTGTATGGTCAAAGTATGTCCTATTAATTTGTGTGTGGATTAAACTAATTTACATACTCATACGTATTTCACATGTTTTATAATTGTTGTATTTTTATCTAAAATTTATTTTTAAAAACATTGATGATCATATACCGTACTTACTCGCTTATAATTCGAGTCAAACTGCAAACAGCATAGATTTTGATCTGCGTCACATAAAGCACCGACCGATCAGGATCTATGCTGTAGGGGCGCCACAAAAGAGCATTGCCCCAGGGCGCCTCGGTAGGGGTGCAGTAAAGCACATTGCCCCCGGGCGCCTCGAACCCTCGCGCCGCCGATGCAGCTGTTATCAAGAATCATACACTTAAGGAAATTGTCAATAACCAATACCAGATTTTATTTGATTAATGTGCAGTGGCGGCGCGAGGGTTTGAGGCGTCGGGTACAATGTTCTTAGGTGGCGCCCCTACCGCGCCCGGGGACAATGTTCTTAAGTGGCGCCTCTACTCAGCAACAGAGAACAGTTTTTATGTCTGTTGCTTCCCCCTCCTCTCCCCCCTTTGCCACAGAAAATAGTTTTTAAGTCTGTTGCCAATCTCCAACCCCCCAACCCCATATACACCCCGGTTACAGCAGAAAAAAAGCTACCGACGGCGCCCGCCCCCCCCCCCCCCCCGTCCTCGTCCGGCGCCCTGGGGCACCCCTCCCGTCGTGCCGCCACTGTTAACGTGTCCAACTTGTTTGCAAAAAAATATATATACACTTTGATTTTTATGCCAGCTTGTTAAACCCTATAGATAAGCAAATATGCACTAGAAAACTGGTTTCAATCAAGAAGTTTTCTAAATTCATGATAGAGAAAATAGTCAGGTTGAATCTTAACGATTATATATAAGTTTTTGTTGTCTGGCATGTTTAATTTTGAGTTATTAAACATAGTTATATAATATATACATCTGTTCATACATTTCATTCATATGGTGTGCAATTGATTACCCCTATTTATATGTAATGCTATGTAATACCTGATATGCTGTTATATTTTGATAAAAGACTTCAAGATTATAGCCGACCGTCAAGCTATATAGAAACTATTTTTTTTTCAAGTGAGTTTCTTTTTTTCTACGAATATTTTTGTATGATAAATGTTTGGTCTCCTTTGTAATTTATATCTTTGCACGCCCAGTAATGGTGCCCTATGTCTGGATAAGGGCGATCTCTCCATGAACGCAGACCATCCTAGCGCGAACGCTGCATGCTTTGATTTAATAAATCCCGCAACACAGCGTGATTCCGGATAACTCGCTTTGAAGTCTGCAGATAATATTTTCCTGTGCAAAAAGGCTGAAAAATGAAGTCTGTACATATATCAGTATAACAATATAAGTCTTTCTATTTAGGAGGGCTAGCACTTCTTGGTGGTCATTTAACGATAAAACCTCCCGCTTTTTATAGCATTAATCGCCTTTAAAGAAACATAAATAAAACATGCATAGGTATTAAAAATACATTTCCTAATTCTAATAATTCACATTTGTTTGTAGCGAATTTCTTAAGCTAAACACAGGGTGTTAATATGTGAGAACGCCTCGTACTATACAATAAATGAAAGTGGCTGATAAGACGTCCTACTGGTAGTCAACATACAGACTGATAAGAGGTCATACTGGTAGTCTACATACAGGCTGACAAGATGTCATACTGGTAGTCTACATACAGGCTGATAAGATGTCATACTGGTTGTCTACATACAGGCTGATAAGATGCCATACTGGTAGTCTACATACAGGCTGATAAGATGTCATAATGGTAGTCTACATACAGACTGATAAGATGTGATACTGGTAGTCTACATACAGGCTGATAAGATGTCATACTGGTAGTCTACATACAGGCTGATAAGACGTCTTACTGGCAGTCTACATTCAAGCTGATAAGACGTCCTACTGGTAGTCTACATACAGGCCGATAAGACGTCATATTGGTTGTCTCCATACAGGCTGATAAGACGTCTTGCTGGTAGTCTACATACAGGCTGATAAGAGGTCTTGCTGGTAGTCTACATACAGGCTGATAAGACGTCATACTGGTAGTCTACATACAGGCTGATAAGACGTCTTGCTGGTAGTCTACATACAGGCTGATAAGACGTCATACTGGTAGTCTACATACAGGCTGATAAGACGTCCTACTGGTAGTCTACATACAGGCCGATAAGACGTCATATTGGTTGTCTCCATACAGGCTGATAAGACGTCTTGCTGGTAGTCTACATACAGGCTGATAAGAGGTCTTGCTGGTAGTCTACATACAGGCTGATAAGACGTCATACTGGTAGTCTACATACAGGCTGATAAGACGTCTTGCTGGTAGTCTACATACAGGCTGATAAGACGTCATACTGGTAGTCTACATACAGGCTGATAAGACGTCCTACTGGTAGTCTACATACAGGCTGATAAGACGTCTTGCTGGTAGTCTACATACAGGCTGATAAGACGTCTTGCTGGTAGTCTACATACAGGCTGATAAGACGTCATACTGGTAGTCTACATACAGGCTGATAAGACGTCTTGCTGGTAGTCTACATACAGGCTGATAAGACGTCATACTGGTAGTCTACATACAGGCTGATAAGACGTCCTACTGGTAGTCTACATACAGGCTGATAAGACGTCTTACTGGTAGTCTACATACAGGCTGATAAGACGTCCTACTGGTAGTCTACATACAGTCTGATAAGACGTCCTACTGGTAGTCTACATACAGGCTGATAAGACGTCCTACTGGTAGTCTACATACAGGCTGATAAGACGTCTTACTGGTAGTCTACACACTGACTGATAAGACATTCTACTGGTAGTCTACACACTGACTGATAAGACGTCCTACTGGTAGTCTACATACAGGCTGATAAGACGTCTTACTGGTAGTCTACACACAGACTGATAAGACGTCTTACTGGTAGTCTACACACAGACTGATAAGATCCATTACTGGTAGTCTACACACTGACTGATAAGATGTTCTACTGGTAGTCTACACACAGACTGATAAGACGTACTACTGGTAGTCTACACACTGACTGATAAGACGTCCTACTAGTAGTCTACACACAGACTGATAAGACGTCTTACTGGCAGTCTACACACAGACTGATAAGACGTCTTACTGGTAGTCTACACACAGACTGATAAGACGTCCTACTGGTAGTCTACACACAGACTGATAAGACGTCTTACTGGTAGTCTACACACAGACTGATAAGACGTCTTACTGGCAGTCTACACACAGACTGATAAGACGTCTTACTGGTAGTCTACACATAGACTGATAAGACGTCCTACTGGTAGTCTACACACAGACTGATAAGACCTCTTACTGGTAGTCTACATACTTTATTCTATATTAATCAGTATGCCCATCTACAGTACTGAAATTCTGTAATTCTTCCGAAAAATGTCAAAAACTCATACCGGGACTAGTTGACAAAGTTCCATGTTTTCTGATCTACAAAAGAAACGAACAGCGAAACTTTATGAGTATTTATATGAAATTTAGAAGGAAACAGTAGAATGCGTGCATATTGATCAAACTGTACTTTTTAAAACTCAACTATATATGATAAAAATAATCTGAGCATTTTAGAATGTGGAGGCTATTAGGAAAATAAAAAGTATGAATGTTATTATATTTCCATCATTAGAACTTTATACCTTTTCAAGATGCAATAATCGAATTTGAGATGTGAAAATTAGGTGATCGAAATACTGAATGTGGCTGTGTGACTGGTGTCCATCGAAATACTGAATGTGACTGTGTGACTGGTGTCCTGCTTAACTGAATCTTTGTGCCTCATTGAAAAGACCCCTGATGAGAAACAAGGATTAGAAAAGTCCACACGATGTCATGAAAGCATTCATGTCTCCATTTCAAGGATTAGAAGAGTCCACACGATGTAATGAAAGCATTCATGTCTCCATTTCAATTGCTCTTGGGTTAAAACACTTGAACGCGATACCCAAACCCTAAAACCAGCTCTCGAAGGTTTATACTGTAAGCTTTATTTAAATAATTGGAATCGAGTGACCAATTACAGAAATATGGCAAATACTGAATGGGCTTTTTCTGTAAATTAATTCCAATCAAGGTTGTGAAAAATGAAACTTAAGTTTATGTGAAAGAGCTGTGTTTGCAGAATTTTCAAAATGCAGTATCCAAACACCTTCACCTGCCATTATATTAATAAACAATGGTCAGATCATAATAATAATAAACAATGGTCAGATCATAATAATAATAAACAATGGTCAGATCATTTTAATAATAAACAATGGTCAGATCATGATAATAATAAACAATGGTCAGATCATAATAATAATAAACAATGGCCAGATCATACTAATAATAAACAATGGTCAGATCATTTTAATAATAAACAATGATCAGATCATGATAATGATAAACAATGGTCAGATCATAATAATAATAAACAATGGCCAGATCATACTAATAATAAACAATGGCCAGATCATAATAACAATAAACAGTGATCAGATCATGATAATAATAAACAATGGTCATATCATAATAATAATAAACAATGGTCAGATTATGATAATAATAAACAATGGCCAGATCATACTAATAATAAACAATGGTCAGATCATTTTAATAATAAACAATGATCAGATCATGATAATAATAAACAATGGTCAGATCATAATAATAATAAACAATGGCCAGATCATAATAACAATAAACAGTGATCAGATCATGATAATAATAAACAATGGTCAGATCATAATAATAATAAACAATGGTCAGATCATGATAATAATAACAATGACAATAATAACACCTTCACCTGCCATTATATTAATAAACAATGGTCAGATCATAATAATAATAAACAATGGCCAGATCATACTAATAATAAACAATAGCCAGATCATAATAACAATAAACAGTGATCAGATCATGATAATAATAAACAATGGTCATATCATAATAATAATAAACAATGGTCAGATTATGATAATAATAAACAATGGCCAGATCATACTAATAATAAACAATGGCCAGATCATAATAACAATAAACAGTGATCAGATCATGATAATAATAAACAATGGTCAGATCATAATAATAATAAACAATGGTCAGATCATGATAATAATAACAATGACAATAATAACACCTTCACCTGCCATTATATTAATAAACAATGGTCAGATCATAATAATAATAAACAATGGTCAGATCATAATAATAATAAACAATGGTCAGATCATTTTAATAATAAACAATGGTCAGATCATTTTAATAATAAACAATGATCAGATCATGATAATGATAAACAATGGTCAGATCATAATAATAATAAACAATGGCCAGATCATACTAATAATAAACAATAGTCAGATCATTTTAATAATAAACAATGATCAGATCATGATAATAATAAACAATGGTCAGATCATAATAATAATAAACAATGGCCAGATCATACTAATAATAAACAATGGCCAGATCATAATAATAATAAACAATGGTCAGATCATAATAATAATAAACAATGGTCAGATCATAATAATAATAAACAATGGTCAGATCATTTTAATAATAAACAATGATCAGATCATAATAATAATAATAAACAATGGTCAGATCATTTTAATAATAAACAATGATCAGATCATGATAATAATAAACAATGGTCAGATCATAATAATAATAAACAATGGCCAGATCATACTAATAATAAACAATGGCCAGATCATAATAATAATAAACAATGATCAGATCATGATAATAATAAACAATGGTCAGATCAACATAATAATAAACAATGATCAGGTCATGATAATAATAAACAATGGTCAGATCATAATAATAATAAACAATGATCAGATCATGATAATAATAAACAATGGTCAGATCATAATAATAATAAACAATGATCAGATCATGATAATAATAAACAATGGTCAGATCATTTTAATAATAAACAATGGTCAGATCATGATAATAATAAACAATGATCAGATCATACTAATAATAAACAATGGCCAGATCATAATAATAATAAACAAGGATCAGATCATTTTAATAATAAACAATGGTCAGATCATTTTAATAATAAACAATGATCAGATCAATTACTTTTAAAATTATATATTGTAATTGGTACACTTATTAAGAACACACTATAAAGAAATAAATATTGTTATATACTGAATCCATGTATAAATATTAAATATTTATACTCTTGTCATTAAATATGAGTCAGCCTCCTCGTATAACCGCCTCCTCGTATAACCCTCCTCGTATAACCTCCTCCTCGTATAACCGCCATTCAAAACAGCACCAGTAAAAATATAGGATCTTATTAAAACAGATTAGAATCTAGCTAGTAAGTTTAGTAGAACATTTCTTCCTAGTAAATTTAGTAGAACATCTCTTCTTAGTAAGTTTAGTAGAACATCTCTTCTTAGTAAGTTTAGTAGAACATTTCTTTCTAGTAAGTTTAGTAGAGCAACTTTTCCTAGTAAGTTTAGTAGAACATCACTTCCTAGTAAGTTTAGTAGAACATTTCTTCCTCGTAAGTTTAGTAGAGCATCTTTTCCAAGTAAGTTTAGTAGAACATCTTTTCCTAGTAAGTTTAATAGAACATCTGTTCTTAGTAAGTTTAGTAGAACATCTCTTAGTAAGTTTAGTACAACATCTATTCTTAGTAAGTTTAGTAGAACATCTTTTCCTAGTAAGTTTAGTATAACATCTCTTCCAAGTAAGTTTAGCAGAACATCTCTTCCTACTAAGTTTAGTAGAACACCCTTTCATAGGAAATTTAGTAGAACATCTCTTCTTAGTAACTTTAGTAGAAGATCTCTTCCTAGTAAGTTTAGTAGAACATCTCTTCTTGGTAAGTTTAGTAGAACATATCTTCCTAGTAAGTTTAGTAGAACATCTCTTCTATATATGTTCAGCTATTCAACAAAAGCTGTATGTTCAAGCACGAAGTCGTATATAAGGAATGATTAGATATTTTTTTGAATTGAAATTCGCCATAACACTTATCATTGGATTGCATATCCCGTTTCGGAAGTGGACGTGGAATGATGGAATGTATCCATATTGAATAAACACACACACACACACACACACACACACACACATATATATATATATATATATATATATATATATATATATATATATATATAGAGAGAGAGAGAGAGAGAGAGAGAGAGAGAGAGAGAGAGAGAGAGAGAGAGTGAATTACATATATTCACCAAACAGAGCGGAAAGTGCTATCCCTGAATATGTGGTTATATGAAGGAAACATATATTGAATGACAACGATATAACCAAAACAGGCAAGAGAGTTATAATTCTTTCCATGCAGAAATCGAACCCGTGCCGCGAATAACCGCATCTATCACCTAGCTCTCATGCACCAGTTCCATAACCCATTGGCCATGTGCTCATCCTCAAAATAGGATGGAACAAGGTAGAAGGAAAGGACTCGATGGAACAAGGTAGAAGGAAAGGACTCGAGGTGCACGGAAGCTCTCTTCCCTGGCAAACGGAATTTAACACTCAAACTCTGTAAACAAACCCGCTGGATTTCTATTTGGAAACGCAAGGAATGTGCATGAATTTTATATATGGAACCAGGAACATGTTACTAAGTGACGTGCGATTAAGAAGAGATTGTGCGTTTGCATTAATTGTAAAAACAAAACCAAATGCACTTCATAAAACCTTATCAACTTATAATTATTAAAATAAGATGTAAGCTTTTAATTAGGGATTTCAACCCTATAATAGTTTCTATCAGAATCTAAACGCAGTAAATGGATGTTTAAATATCATAATTTCATGGATTACATGCCAGGTCATTTCATATCCATAAATGTGAATAGTAACAAATGTACTTACCAGAAACCAATATCATTACCTATATCTATCGCGATTGAAAACTGAGAAGGAGATCCCTTGACCATTGAGGAGTTTTATATAAATAGCATGGGGCAAATCTGTGATAACGTTGTAAATCTAAACTAAATCAGCACCGGCCTGAATAACAATCTGAGGAAAGATGCAAGGTATGGGGTCCTTAATTTTCATAGACACCCGTATTGTGACAGATCAAAGTGAATATGTCCCATACCATGGCATAAGTTCTCGTGCAATTTCAGGTATGAAAAGTGGGGCTGTTATATGTTAACATTCCAACATTTTTCTAAAATTATCCGATATCACTGATTCATAGATTACTCCTTACCTAGAAAGAAATCATCACCACAGTATTCTTGCATGATCGGGCCAGTTTCGAATTGTTTGACGTCAGCTCGTGTGTGACTTCTGCTGAACTCAAACATCGAATATCACGTGCTGCTTGAGTATATGTCTTTTATGTTTAAAATACCCCGTTTGTAGGTCTTTCGTATATAATTTATATACCTTGTAAACTAATCACCTACGAAAAACAATAAAATACGGTTTGTTGTGTGATAACATTTGTCGGAGTACTCGGAAAAGACTTGGAATCCAGCTGTGGCATACTTATCAAACAGAAAACCGTGTATTATCTTTATGCTCAGTATAGTGTAAGATTTTAGATTTTGATACACAACGAACTCGGTGCAAATAAAGTTTGCAAAATCATACAAATCACAAAATTCAGACAAGAAAACATACGATAAAGTACTACTTTAAAGGGGAAAATTAACACATTTTGGAGACAGTCTGCCATAAAATTATCAGAACAAGCATCCATCGGAACTCATTTAATTAGGACAATTAACCAGTTGTTCGCTCTAATACTCAAATATATTTAAATGCGCTCGTCAATAATACAAAAATAAGAACTGAATCAAATACTATAATTACAACTGACCAAATAATTCACTAAAAGTTCTAAACAGTTGCTTTTAGGCGACTTAAATTATAACTATATTTAATAAATTAATGCGTTTATATATTTTGACAAATTTTGTTCCTATATTTTAGAGAACCTGCACATCTTTCCCCTTTTAGCTTGAAAGAGAATATATTTTCTTTTATTTGGAATGGTTTATATTCCTGAAGATTTGAGTAATTTTTAGCCTTTTTATTGTTACAACCTTAATATGATCTTTGACTTTTATCTTGAATGACAACATAATTACATTTATTTGAATGGTCTATCTTCCTAAAGTGTTTTGCAATATTTCCGGTTATATTTTTAGAACTATACTTGAATCGGCACTATATAGCCAGGGATTGAGCTGACGTGATGTTGAACTATATATATATATATATATATACACACACACACACATATATACATACATATACACACACATATATATACACACACATACATACGTACATACATACATACATACATACATACATACATACATACATACATACATACATACATACACATATATATACACACACATATATATATACACACATATATACACACACATATATATATACACACATACATACGTACATACATACATACATACATACATACATACATACATACATACATACATACATACACACACACTCATGCATACATACATACATACATACATACATACATACATACATACATACATACATACATACATACATACATTAATGTACACATTCATACATACAGACAGACAGACAGACAGACATACGATTCCTGTATTATTGAGTAGTAACGCAAGGAGAGACAATCGCCGTTGTTGTTCTTCTACAGTAGAAAATTGTCGCAAGTCACGGGCGACAATCCGCTATGATCCACAAAAATACATCGACAGCACAATGTATCATCAGTGAAAGTGCCCGTTTTATCGATGGATAAATGACTGTGTTTGGAAGAGAAACTTTGATTGGCTCATTCAAACATCGTGTAAGTCACAGTGGCAAGAATATGTTACTTGCGCTCGTAGTGATTGGTTAAACAGGTTTATGCATATTCATGTCAAAAGAGGAAATTTCCACAGGCAGCTATAGGTGATAAAGGAGTGCAGCGGATTGTCGCCCGTGGCTTGCGACAATGACGGTAGAATCGATCAGACAGTTTTCAACCACATGTAAGCTTCAATGTCGTTTTAAAATGTACCTAACTAATGCACTTCATTTTTATAATGTGTTATGAATGTTAGACAATTTGTACAATTTTGCTGTAAGGCTCCACCATAACTGTGACATGTCATTTGTGAAAGAGACAGTGGATCAAAGGCTCACATCATATCAGCGCCATATCAGACTTCAATAAAATGCCCTACTCTAATTGATCAAGGGATAGTTTTGTCACATCAAGCTCTCTTCGTTGAGATTAAGCAAACTATAGTTGTAAATTCACCGTAAAAGAGTAATTTTCACGACGGTAAAATTTGTTCCTAAAACATATATCGATCGATTAAATATTATTCGTTATATCGATCAATTAACTATTAGTCGATGCATTGCAGCATCAGTGGCACGGGGAAAACAAATTGTGAATCAATGTTTTATCTGGTGTATTCCTGCTATAGGATATACAATATAACTTAATTTGTTTCTTTTTGCTCTGATCTGAATTTAAAAGTTTTGTGTAGTAAATTGTATTTTTAGTTTGGAAGCATGGAAGACGGATGAAGTATCAGCTGACATCTGATGAAATGTAATTGTAGAACCGCTATGTGTGGTGGGATTTCAAAGCCAGTTTGTTTCAATTTGTAGTAAAGAGACTACGAGTAGTTTGTCCTTAACCATTTCCCATCATGCATTAGACGGATTGTAACTACTCTTGGTGAAAAGATCTATTTAGTGCATTTTTTTCCATGGTGACATTAGTCACTGTTGTCCAGAACCTATGCTGTGAATTTATTCATAAAATCTACTATAAAAAGTGGCTCTTTGTTAGATATGGGCGAGGTAATATTGATTTCACAAAGAAAAACGCAGGCACAGTTAATTTGTTGTGAGCATAATGTATGCATGCTCACGCCATATTAAATGGAAGTCGATAATTTGCTCTATAAACATAGTAAATGTAGCATATATTTTGATTAACTGGGAAAGAAGCATGTGCGATAAACATGTTACTTCAATATATGAAGCATTGTATATCAGCAGATATTTGCATATTTGGAGGGAGGTTTATGCAAAGAGAAAAACTTGTGGCTTTATTTGTTTGCACACAGCCAAAGTTTAACATGAAATCAAAGTATGCAATTTCCAAACGCTATATTAAGCTATATTGAAAGACTATGTATGCTTTAAATGATTATATACTTTGATCATTCTGTCATTCTGAAGGCTTTACTGATGAAGATGAGCATAACAAGATTTTTAAAATTTCATATTTGTTTTTATTGTTTGATCCTATATCTTATTACATGTATTCGCTTTCTGTGTTGGCCTTTCTAAATCTATCTCATTCCAAACCAGGTCATCGACTTTCCAAGACATTTTGAAACAATAACAAAACCACACACACACACACACACGCGCTTACATGTTTATTTCCAACTATCCGAATCCATTTCTGCCTGCGCATTACGCGATGAAAGGTGTTGGAAACGCTACCGTAACCATACATGCCCAAAAGAGTGAGTACATTTAGTAGTGCAGTGACTGTAGGGGATAAAACAAAATCACCTTGGATAATTATGTAAACAAACAGGACACTCCATTCCAACCTAAATCGGCCTAATAGGTAGGTTATTTACAAAAATGATGGCTGGATCTTTGAAAGCAGCTTAAAGACATTTGGAAGAGAACAATCTAAAACATATCGGACGGACAAACAAACATATTAAAATACCTTGCATGAGTAGGTACAGAGCTCATCTACAGACGTAAGCACATATCTCTAACTAATAAATTCATAATATCATATATCAACAAATTACTCAGAGAAGGTCTGTATGTTCGCCTTTACGTGTATAATTCTATAAAACATGATAATAATCTAGATTTTTATTCACGTATAAAAACATAATTTTTTTTTTATCTTCGAGTATAGTTCCTTTACTATTTGGGAGCCGCAGTGGCTCAGTGGTTAGCGTGCCGGACTAACGACCGAAAAGGTGCGGGTTCGAATCCTACCATTGGACCAGCCTAGGTCAGCTACAGTTGGTGTCCTTGGGCAAAGCACTTTACTCCAATTGCATCGGCACTAAATAACCTACTTGTGTTGCTGTGCCGTAAAGCACCAAACCAAACCTTTACTATTTAAATACGTACATCAGCGATTCTTCGGAAACCACAACGCAAAGCTCGAGACAATGTATAACATATATCTCAATAAAGGTTATGGCCCCATCATAAAACGAAGCGTGTTACCCCTTTCTATCTATCTCAACAGAGGTCGTGACCCCACCATAAAAGGGAGCGTGTTACCCCTTTCCTTTAGTATGAATTTAATTGTCGTCGAGAAAAGATGATCTTTATAGTGATCTGTTTAAAATACATGATACAGTGATAGGCGGGTGAAGCTTGAATCGGAAAAATCTATCTGTCAAGGTTAATTAAAGCCGGAAGCTAATTAGACAACTATTCAGTAACCACGAGATTGACCGAAAGGTGTTTTCGTGTGTCACCTTGATTGATACAATTAGGAAACTTAGTTGAACCTACGTGACCAATAATAATTCACATGTATATTATGCTACCTACCCCTTACTAGCAACCGACCAATTTCGGACCTAGACCCAGTGGCGGCGCGACGGGGGGGGGGGGGGGGGGGGGGGGGGAGGAATTGCACCCAAGCGCCGGGCGTGGGGGGGGGGGCGCCGTCGGTAGCTTTTTTTAGTGGAAGGGAGGAGGGGGTGGAGGTTGGCAACTGACATAAAAAACTTTCTGTGGCAAAATAGGGGCGCCACTAAAGAACATTGCCGAAGGACGCCTCGAACCCTTGCGCCGCCATTGCCTCGTCCTATAAATAAATATGTGACCAAGCACCTTATTATTCTCAATTGTAAAGACATGTCTGCATTCAAACTTTAAAATCACGCGTAAACAAAAGAAATCCCAGCTGTCGAACTTTCTCGCCTTTCGTATCAAGGAGCAAAATATGAAACATTTGAGGACATCCTTGTACCAGATACTCTTTAATTAATCGTTTCAGCAAAACTTGCTCTGTAAAAACTTTCTTGTAAGTCCAGTAAAATATTTACAATTGCGACTTATTCAGCTACCGAAGTAGCAAAGCCATCATTACCACATAGTGTAAAATATTTATATTAAATCTGTTGGCCTTAAATCAACTTCTATTGAAGTAATCGTCACACATGTCCCTCACTAAAAACATATAAGTATTGAAATAATGTCCCATATTTTCTTTCTTTATTTTGCCCCACAGAGAAGCTTACAAATAAATTCAAGGGTACAGAATTCGTCAAACATTACAACATGGGAAATAAAAAATAGTAGTTTAACGGAGAAAACAAGGGGTACAATGACAATAATTACAGTCTTTGTGAACTTAATATATATTGCAATCCTTTAGATCAAAATAACATATATATTTAAATAATTCTGATAAAGACAACTATAATAGAGATGGGGTAAGTCGCTTGTCTTACCTTCACACACACATACATACATACACACACACACACATATATATATATATATATATATATATATATATATATATATATATATATATGTGTGTGTGTGTGTGTGTGTGTGTGTGATAAGATCAATGCAGTAAAGATATCCATTTATTTTCATTTTCAAACAATTCTTGTATAATAACCAATTTAAACCATTCACATTGAAAGCACTCCTTTATGATATACGTAATGGATACATTTATTTCTTCTAATTTACAGTTATGGTGTGTCAACGGGAAATCCATAGATGCATGCAAGCAACATATGAGATATGAAACGAATAAAGCTACACGAGAAAATATATCTCACAGCTTCTCTTATTTCAATATATTTGTATCGATATTCGTTCCTGCGAACAGCGGTCCCTCAGGTTATCGGATAAGAAGTTTAGTTTTTACTTCAGATAATGCCTACTTGGTGACTATTGTTTGATGAAGGTGCATAAATGTCTATTAATATATGTTCCAAATATGACTTTGCATAAAAAAATGACTTCATTGTTTGTTTGTTTGTTGTTTTTTTTTTTTTTTGGGGGGGGGGGGTTGTCAATTCATGCATGTTATGCCAACAATTTTACGCTTTAGGTTCAACTGACATGCAACCAATTGTATACACACGAAACTGACATGCAACCAATTGTATACACACGAAACTGACATGCAACCAATTGTATACACGCGAAACATTGTTTAAGATAAAAAGAAGACGTCTTGCATGAATACCTTTGAGTTACCTACAGCAGATTCATACAGGTGGTAATATTTAATAAAGAGACTCTCAAAATTATGGAAAGTTGGGCATTGAAGTTTCTTGAAGGATATTCATAGCAATGAATTACACTTACCTTTTCATTTGAATAAAACAGTAACTCCCCCCGAAAATGAAAAATTAGTGTTAAAAAATCTTACCGAAAAATATCACCTAGATTGCTGTATTCCAAGTTTTGTACTTGCTTTGCAGGAGAGATTGTTGAAAGAATTTGACCAACAATGTACCACGACACAGGCGAGTGGAAAGGCTTGTCGTACAGTTGTTTGAACAGATATCAGATTACCAAATAAATTGCCCTGTTCGACCCGTAGAATGCCTTTAATTGTTGAGATATAAGGCATGACAAGACGAATGATTTCAACAGTGAATCCGGATATTCCAGTAATATCGGATATCATCCATTAATCTTTCATAAAGATGGTTTCCTGTCATTGCAGGATTATATATGCAGCAAATATGCCATACTATGTATCATTGAGGCATCATAGTTAAGAAGAAAATAATAATTTTTCATGACTTCGTGCATACTCTACATGAGTGTTTCTCTACCTAAGATCTATGTATGTATGAATGTGTACATTAATGTATGTATATATGTATGTATGTATGTATGTATGTATGTATGTATGTATGTATGTATGTATGTATGTATGTATGTATGTATGTATGTATGTATGTATGTATGTATGTATGTATGCATGCATGCATGCATGCATGCAATGTATGTATGTATGTATGTATGTATGTATGTATGTATGTATGTATGTATGTATGTATGTATGTATGTATGTATGTATGTATGTATCTCTCCTCTCTGTCATAATATAATATATTGTTACGACTCTAGGTCTTACAAATATGTAACAGAAAGAAAGTGAAACCCACAATGTAAGTAAAATCAAAACAAGCAATTTATTTCCGGACAATTAGAGTGAAAATTCAAGACACTTACAATTTGTGAGTTAAATTCCAAATAATCCTAAATGTCTTAATCACAATTCCAAAATAAATAGATGTTCCGAACGAATTCCAATAGCCTTGAATGTCATGATGTACCACAAGGATGTAATCCAGAATGTATTTGAATGAGTTCACATAAATCCCCAAAGTCATGTATTAATCCAAAAGTCAATGAGCACTTTTATATTTCCAATGAATATTGTAAATAAATAATTCCTCTCAAATTATATCTGATTTTCAACAACACAGTTAAAATAGATTCCTTACAGACTGATTTTTTAGAACCGAAGTTCTAGAATAGGAAAGAATTTGTTTACCAAAATCTGTATATAAATACACATACCTACATGACCTATGTCACATCACAATATGAGATGCTTTAGTGCAAAAATACTGGCCTACCTGACATGTCACAAAAGTCTAATAGCGAAATGAAAATACTATGTAAACAACTGGACAAAAGTTAAGTATGTATTTTCAAATAAGCACACAACTTACAATCATATACAAAAATTATGTATATAAACATCATATATAACACCTTTCATCATAAAGAAAAAGAACGATGTATGCAATAAAGCTTTCTTTTAAATGTGCATCTGATACTATAATAATAAAAATTACATAGGAAAATGTCTTATGAATGACACTCAGCTGAAGTTCACAAATTATACACAAAATAAAGCGATATGGTACTTCTATACACGGGGTAGTGCATCTGCAATCACATTATCTTTTCCCCTGATGTGTCTAATATCAATGTTGTATTCTTGCAGCATTAAATTCCATCTCAACAGTCTCCGATTGTCATCTCTCATTTTGTTAACGAAAGTAAAGGGATTGTGATCACCGAATACAATAACTGGAGAAAGAGCTGAGGTAACGTACTCTTCAAAATGTTGTAAAGCCAATATCAAAGCCGAACACTCCTTCTCAATTGTGGAATAATTTTTCTGGTGCTTGTTTAGTTTTTTAGAAAAATAGCACACTGGATGATCCATACCATTTTTATCTTCTTGAATCAATAATCCACCAACTCCTAAATCACATGCATGAACTGTAATTTTAAATAATTGGCTGAAATTTGGTGCAGAAAGAACTGGTGCATTCTTAAGCATGGCCTTTTATTTGTCAAAGGTTTCCTGACACTGATCAGACCAATAAAACTTGGCTTTCTTACTCAACAAATTTGTCAAAGGTTCGGCAATTATGGAAAAATCTGAACAAAATTTCCGATAATATACAGCCATACCTAAAAATCGCATCATCTATGCGATACAGTTATGTAGACCAGGTGTTATCATAAGACGCTGGAATGTTCCCGGAGAATTTGTGATACCAAAAGGCATCACTTTATATTGATAAAGCCCATCTGGAGTTACAAATCCTGAAATTTCTTTTGCTCTTTCCTGAGTGGAATTTGCCAGAATCCTTTTAAAAGGTCAAATTTCGTGACATATTTCGCATTTCCAATTTTGTAAATGCTATCATCCATTCTTGGCGTTGAAAATGAATCCGTTTTCGGGACACTGTTGACTTTTCTATAGTCAGTACACATGAGGAATGTATTATCTGGCTTTGGCAAAAAAATACATGGTTTTACTTGGTTCTATAAAATTATTCTCCATTAAATATTGAATTTGTTTTTTCAAATATTCCTGTTTGAGAGGATTCATCCTGTAAGGATGTTGTTTCATAGGTGTAGAATCTACAATGTCAACGTCATGATATATTTTATTTGCTCGTGTAAGAACATCAGGAAACAAGTACTCATACTCGTGTAATGGCTGTTTTAGTTCCTTTTGTTGTAGATGTGACACTTTCTGGTCCCGATTGTTTAATATTTCTGAATTCTGAAGTTAAGTTAAATCAGAGTCACGACTGTCAGGTTGTATTCCATCATTTACATCCTCACTGTGTGGGACAGGTACAACTAAATTGATTGACTATTTAACTGAGCTATCTCTGTCAAAATACTCTTTTAACATATTTATGTGACAAAGTTGTTTCTGTTTCCGCCTCCCAGGATTATTATGATATAATTTAAGTCATTTACTTTCTTTTCAACTGTATAAGGACCATAATGCGCTGGAAAAATTTCGGAGAGAGATCAACAGATGACGGACACAGGATCTACTTCAGCGGGCATGAGAACAAGCAAGGACATTGTGAGTGCAGTCATGGGTTCTCGACCAGTGTCTAACAGGATGATTACAATCCTCGTGAGGGCATCCCCCTTTAACATCACTATCATAGCTGTTTATGCCCCAACATCTGACTATGATGACGAGGAACTGGATGAGTTCTACGACCAGCTTCAAACTCTCATAGACCAGACACCCAAGAAGGATATTCTGGTTATTCAAGGAGACTGGAATGCTAAGGTAGGAGAAGACGCATAAGCAGACTGGCGAGAAGTCTGTGGTCCATACTGTAATAAGCAGACCAATGAGAGAGGACTCAAGCTCCTGGACTTCGCCACATACAATAACCTAGTGCTAACGAACACCCTATTCAGATGATGGACTTTGCACAGATCAGACGGAAAACATCACAACCAGATTGACTACATCTTGGTGAGAAAGCGCTTCCGGTCTAGCGTAAACATTGCCAGAACACGTAGATTCCCTGGAGCTGATATAGGAAGCGACCATGACTTGCTGATGATGACTATCAAACTTCGTCTGAGGAAGACCAATAAGCCAAGACAAGTTAGAATCAGGTTTGACCTTGAAAAACTTAAAGATCCAAGCGTGGCACAAACATTTGAAGCATCAATATGCAGCAAATTTGCACCACTCACAATTCTGGGACATGAAGAAATAAACCTAGACTCCTTGATCATCACCTTCAACAAGGTAATAATAGACACAGCCGGCGAGACCCTTGACAAGCATCGTAGAATAAAGAAGCCTTGGGTCACAGCAGATATCCTCAACCTCTGCGATGAGAGGAGAAAACTGAGGAGTAAGCGAGGAGACCATGAAGGAGCAAAAAATACAATGAGATTAACAACAGGATTAAGAAGAGCATAAAGACAGCAAAAGAAAGCTGGTTAGAGGACCAATGCAAGGAAGTCGAGAAAAGCCTGAACCAGAATGACAGTAAAAGGGCATACCAGTTGGTGAAAGACCTGACAACAGAGAAACAGGGGAGATCTAATACGATTCAGGACAAGGCTATTAAGATTCTGACAGAAAACCAAGACATTCTTAACAGATGGACGGAATACTGTTCGGAGCTTTACAACCAGGACACTTCTGGAGACCAAGCTGTACTAAACGTACCACTGACCACAACAGAGGTTGACCACCCGATCCTCAGGGACGAAGTAGAAACTGCAGTAAAGGCACTAAAGAAGGGGAAGTCAGCTGGGGTAGACAATATACCAGCAGAACTTGTTTAAGCAGGAGGAACTTCCATGATAGATGTCCTCACAACAATCAGCAACCAAATCTGGCAAACAGGAGAATGGCCCACCCCATGGACCTAGTCTCTGATCGTGACTCTTCCTAAAAAAGGGGAATCTACAACTGTGCCAGAACTACCGAACAATCAGTCTTATCAGTCACCCAAGCAAGGTTATGCTTAAGATCATCCTCAACAGACTGAAACCCCAAGCAGAGCACATCATTACTGAAGAACAGGTAGGTTTCAGAGCAGGACGTAGCACTACAGAACAGATCTTCAATCTTAGAATCCTCTGTGAAAAATATCTCCAGCATCAACAGAACCTCTATCATGTCTTCATTGACTTCAAGAAGGCTTTCGACAAGGTATGTCATGCAGCCTTGTGGGCCACCATGCAGATATACAACATAAACGCAAAACTAATCCGCACTATAGAAACCCTGTATGACAAGGCGACTAGTACAGTTCTCGTTAATGACAACATAGGAGACTGGTTCAGAACCACAGTCGGAGTCAGACAGGGGTGCCTTCTCTCACCCACTCTCTTCAACATCTACCTGGAAAGGATCATGTCCGACGCCTTGGACGACCATGAGGGCAGTGTCAGTGTTGGAGGCAGAACAATCACCAACCTGCGCTTCGCTGATGATATCGATGGCTTAGCAGGAGATGAAGAAGAAATGGAAACCTTAGTGAACCGTCTCAATCAAGCATCACTAAAATATGGGATGGAGATCAACGCTGAAAAGACAAACCTAATGACAAACAACCCGAGTGGCATCCAAAAGGAAATAAGAGTGAATGGACAGAAGCTGGGCACAGTAACAAGCTTCAAGTATCTAGGTGCTATCGCCTCTGATGAAGGTTTAAAACTTGAGATTCTTTCCACGATTGCTCAGACAACAGCTGCTCTGGCTAGGCTGAAGCCTATTTGGAAAGACAGCAACATCACGCTTGGGTCCAAGATCAAGCTTATGCGCTCCCTCGTCATATCCATATTCATATATGCATGTGAGACATGGACCCTAACAGCAGAATTAGAGAGAAGAATCCATGCATTAGAGATGAGATGTTATCGAAGGATCCTGAAAATTTCATACCTAGACCACGTCTCTAATGCGAAGGTGCACACTAAAATCCAAGGTGCAATTGGACCTTATGAAGATCTGCTCACCACTGTAAAGAAACGCAAACTAAGATGGTATGGTCAAGTCTGACGCTCAACTGGCCTGTCAAAGACAATCCTACAGGGCACAGTGAGAGGAAAGCGAAAACGAGGCAGACAGAAGAAGAGATGGGAAGACAATATCAAAGAGTGGACAGGCATGGACTTTGCAAAGTCCCAAAGAGCAGTGGAGAAAAGGGCAAAATGGAGAGAGATTGTCGCAAAGTCATCAGTGGCGCCCCTACGACCAGCAAGGTTACGGGAGAAATGAAAAATGAAAAGGACCATAAAATTGATCCCGAAAGGGATTTTGAGGTATGGGAAAGAGAGCCAGAACTTTATCATCAGGCTGAAAAGTCCTTTCCTGTGTATTTCTGTCATACCTTAATTTCATTTTATTTTTTTACTAAGGTGTGTGGAGATTAGTTCCTGCTACGTCACAAGCCTTTGACAATTTATATTTGAAATCTTAGACATAGTCAAGAAGATTAATCTTTGAATCTACATTTGAAAGAAGTTTCTCTTTTAATAACGTCAGTTGTCCACGGACATTATGTCTAAAAACCAGTTCAAAAGGACTGAAAATCCAGTGATTCTTGAACTGATTCCCTAACAGCAAACAACAACAAATGAACACCATCATTCCAATCCTTTCCTGTATCAAAACAATATGACCGAATCATATTCTTCAACGTTTGATGAAATCTTTCCAAAGCACCTTGACTTCAGGGTGATAGGCAGAAGATTTAAACTGCTGGATGCCTAATTCACGCATAACTTACCGGAAAATTCCAGACATAAAATTTGACCCTTGATTAGACTCGACAGATTTGGGAGGGCCAACAAGTGTAAAAAAAAAAAAAAAAAAAAAAAAAATTTACACTGGTTTTAGTTTTAAAATATTTTTCAAAGGAATTGCCTCTGGAAATCTTGTGGACGCATACATTATGGTCAACAAGTATTGGTTGCCTGACTTGTTCGTTGGTAAGGGACCGACACAGTCTACCATTATTCTGCTAAATTGTTCGTCAAATGCAGGAATATGTTGCAGATGAGATTTAGGTATCTTCTGTTTGGGTTTTCCTACCATTTGAAAAGTGTGACAAGATCTGCAGTTTTTAGAAACATCACTTTTAGTTTTGGCCAATGGATATGATTTAAGATCTTGTGATAAGTGTTACTGACTCCTAATTGACCAGCCAAGGGAGTTTCATGGGCTAGACTAAGAATTTCAAGTCGATATGACTTAGGAGCGACAATTTGATAGCTCACTGACCACTCGTCACCAGCGGGTACCTCAGGTGGTCTCCATTTTTCATAACTACCCCATTTTTCACAAAGTAACAATCTGGGACTTGTGTGGCTTCAGTTTCACTAATGACCACCTGGAACAAACAGGAGATCTCAGGATCTTGTTCCTGTAAGACAACGAATGATTTTGTCACACCGTTTAGAATAGAAAGAATGAGTTGTAAAAAGAGGATCACTGTGATCAATACCTTTTGATTGATCAATACCAGGAGAGAAAGTGTCCTCATCAATAGACCGACCAGTAAATGTGTGAGCTAAAGGAATAATTTCCTGATCAACATCATTCTCAAGAGTTCTTTTTGCCATAGCTCTGGTAACTGCACAAGCAGGATACAAATATGGGATTTCAATCTCAATAAGATCAACTCTTTGATCCAAACAAGGCTTGTTAGTTACAAGTGGATTAACCACGACCTTATCTCCAGCTAGGTCACTGCCTATTAACAAATGGATACTTTCTGTATTTAAGAAAGTCACTGCCCAAACAGTCACAGGTCCAGAAACTAAGTCTGATGCCAAATTCACACAATGGAGAGGAACATTTACATAGCTGCACTCTACTCCTTGAATAAGTACACTTTCACAAGAAGACTTCTCAGACAAAGGCAAAGTACCTGATAACAAAAGACTCTGAGAAGCTCCCGTGTCCCTTAATATTTTCATAGAGATATGTTTGGCAGAATCACTAATAAGTGATATTGAACCTTCTGACATTATTGGTTCATAAGTCTCCAAAATATAATCAGACTGGAGTTTGTTTGACCCAACAAATGTATTGCTTTCAATACAAGACCGTGACCTTGACCTCTTTGAGATAAGAGCATTTGGAATAGCTCTTTCTTTATTCTGTTGCTATTTTTCAACCTGTAGCAATCAGAAATGACGCGCCCTTTTCTACAGTAAGTGCACAGATAAAGAAACAAGGATGTGTGATCGGTCTTATCAGATGTTTGATTTATAACAGTTGTGCTGTTTTGAAATTTGGAAGTACTCGTTCGGGACTGAGATGAATTTTTCCCAGAAAACTGCTGAAAGGGAGACTTATTGACAAATTAAATTTTGTGAGTCAAGGAATAATCATCAGCCATGCGAGCAGCATTTTCTAAAGTTTCCACATTCTGCTCGTCAAGATAGGTCTTAACATCATTATTGATGCACCTCTTGAACTCTTCAAATAACTCTTCAATTAATACAAGCTGTCTGAGGTTATCGTAATCTTAATCAACCTTCTTGGCTGAACAATACCTATCAAATTGTTGTTGTTATTCCATTGCAAATTCAACATGAGTTTATCCAGTTTCTTTTCTATAATTCCTAAACCTTCCTCGATATGCCTCAGGTACCAACTCATAACCCTTCAAGATGTACTCCTTAACCACATCATAATCAGTACTTTATTGTACCGACAGATAAGTGTAGACTTCACGAGCATTGCCAATAAGTAACAAAGTCCAATGCTTTCTGGGCCATTTCAAGTTTTCAGCAATTTTCGCACAGTGAAGAAATTATTTATCTACTTCTTTTTCCTGAAAAGGGAGTACTAACCTAATATATCTGATAACATCAAAACCTAAACTTGTGTGTAAATGGGAGCTGAAGCTTTCTTAATTCTAGTTCCATCTGGGGTTTATTTTAGCTGTAATTCCCTCAATTTCCAATCAAACCCAGATACAGATTTATCAATTAAATCCAAAATTTCCTTTCCCACCAAATATGGAATTAAATTATTCTTTATCTCTTGTTTTGTCAAAGACGCTTTCGCCTCAGAAAGATCATAATGTCTGGCAAGATCAAGCAACTCGTCCTTTTTCATAGACCCTAACCCTACTTGGGTAGGACTTGAAACAAAGTTCTTAATCTTAGATTATTGTGAATGCTTGCTAGTTTCACTAAAGATTTCTCAAATGAGTGAAATAAAAATCTTTACCAGAGACAATGAAAATTCCAAAACAAAGTCAATTTAAATTGTCATTAAAGAAATTTACATCCCGGAACGGCCCCGAATTTCTGTTACGACATTAGATCTTAAAAATATGTAACAGAAAGAAAGTGAACCCAACAATGTAAGTAAAATCAACAAGCAATTTATTTCAGACAATTAAAGTGAAAATTCAAGACATTTACAATTTGTGAGCTAAATTCCCAAAATTCCTAAATGTCTTAACCACAAGTCCAAAATAATAGGATGTTCCGAATGAATTCCAATAGCCTTGAATGCCATTATGTACCACAAAGATGTAATGCAGAATGTATTTGAATGAGTTCACATAAATCCCAAGTCATGTATTAATCCAAAAGTCAATGAGCACTTTTATATTTCCAATGAATATTGTAAATAAATAATTCCTCTCAAATTATGTCTGATTTCAACAACACAACTAAAATAGATTCCTTACAGATTGATCTTTTAGAACCGAAATTCTAGAATAGGAATGAATATATGATCAACTGCAAGTTCATATGACGCGGTACATCCCTAGTTTGACTGTAATCAAGGCATCGTACCGTATGTACTTTGATACCGTCTGCTGATGCATGTTACGTCCCAGGAGTTGGGTCCGCAATCATGGCTATCACGCTTATTCTATATATTGATGTATGTATTAATGTTGCATATTTTATGTTATTATTTTCTAATGTTTTGTATATATTCCAGTGTTAAAATACACTTGTAAACGACATTACAATAAACATTTATAAGAAAAATATATTTTTATCGCCCACGCTTTTTAAAAAGCGCAGTATTGCGATACAGTCGGTTCTTCCGAATGTACGTACCTACGTACGTCCTTCCGTATGTACGTACCTACGTACGCATTTAATGTCCTTAAACACCTTTATAAGCTTCAAAGTTAGACACCTGAAACTTGGGACACTGATAATTTTACGCATGTAAATTGTGCCAACACATTTTGAATTTTGATCTTGTCTGTGGTGGTGAGGCTTGGAGACTAAGAGTGATTTTACATGAATTTCAAATAAATTCAGAGCTCTTTTGTTACATGTCTGCAAATTGGCATGATCAATTATTTACCAAGTGTCAACACATATCAGACTGGAATCTCTGGGTCATTCATTTGGGTCGTCCCCGCCCCCCCCCCCCCCCCCCCCCGCCCTCGAACATGGCACCTGGTCATGATGTAGCATGTAGAAACTATTGAGACACCCAAGCCATGTGTATTATATTCTGATTTTGAAAGCATTATTATTCCAATAGAAAATTGCAAAAAAAATTATAATACGTCATGGACAGTTGAAACAGGTAGGCATGTTCCATTAGGATTTCGTATGCATATAATGACAGTTAATAGTCAATATGCAAGAATTATTTATAGTGGAGATGATTTATAGCAAAATTTTATAAACAATTGCAAGCAAATAATAGCAGAAGCTATCTATGGAGAATTAAGACCTAAAACGCTAAAGAAGTTATTTGTACAGAGGAAGATGAAGAACATTATAACTCAAACAATATTTTCCATACTTGTGAAAAGAAGTAAGTTCTGGACCCAAGGTAATAAAAGATGAAACAAATTATGAAGTTACAGATCATGACCACGTAAATGGTAAATACAGAGGATCAACGCATAATGACAGTAATTTGAATTATAAATATCCCAAGTTATTTTAATTTTAAGACGTTCAGTTTCCTAAACGATGGAATGAGAATATTTTGTTTAAAAACAATGAATAGTTTATGGGTTTCGATTTGTGAACTTTACTAAATTTTATTTGTGTGAGATTAGCTTTTAGTTTAATTAAATTTACTATTAAGTTACATTCGTTTTGACGAAGCTTTCTTTCCCTTTAACACTTATTTGTTTTAAATATGTGTTAATTCACCAGTTGTATTACTTTCTTCTTTTTTTTTTCTTTATATCTACATATTATACATTTATAATCAATTATTAATATTCCATTTTTATTGCATATTACACACTGCTTAAATATCATATTACACACTGCTTGAATATCATATTAAACACTGCTTGAATATCATATTACACACTGCTTGAATATCATTATACACACTGCTTGAATATCATAATACACACTGCTTGAATATCATTTTACACACTGCTTGAATATCATTTTACACACTGCTTGAATATCATTCTTGAAACCTTTTCATCATTATAACTTGTTCGCTTTTGCTCACTTGACAATTTATCCATTTATTAATATTCTAAAACTTTAAACAAGAAAATCTTTAACTTCTTCAACTCAACATAACATTATAGCGCACAACTTTTTGTTCTGAATATTTACCTGTGCACCAGACACATCATAATTATACATGTTATGTTATTCTACGTTATCTTTTCTGTTTACCTGCATGTGTAGTCCTTGTTGAAACTTTGATAATCTGTGTCCTATTCCATGTAATCTATTATCAGGTGTTCTTCTTAGTTCCAACGATACAAAATGGTGATCTGTATAAAACAAATTATTAACAGTGATATTGCTAATCTCCGTGTGCTTTTGTTGTTCGTCAAAAAATATTTTTTTGCTCCTGTAAACTATTGCTTCATTTTAAACCCCTGTGAATCAACAAATATTTTGGTAATCCTTATAGAATTGTCATTATTGTATCTATTACTGAATTGAAATAATTTCCATGATCAGCTTCTCAGTCTTTTCTACACAGTATCAGAGCTCATTTCAAACTTATACTTCGTGAATCAATTATGATATTTTGTTATGGGTGTATTAGCAGCTTCATCTGAACTTCTCTCTTTTGTAATGTAGCCGTATAAGAAAGGAAGTCCATTTCTATACATTCAATAACAGAGTCAGCCATTGCAGAAGTTATTGTATCGTACTGAAGACAAATATTTTCCAATTCATAATCCTGGTTAGTATAATTTAACATTTCAGATGCTTTCTCTAATGAACTTGTCAATTTTGATTATGTATCAAATGAGAATGTAAACGTTTCTTTGTGTTTGTCAACTCTTTTCATGCAAAACATCAAATATTGTTCTCCTGAAGATAAAATGTTATGATTCTTTTGTTCTTTGATATTTTAATATAGTTACTTTATTTTAAGGTTCTCTAATGATATTTAACACATTGTCAGCGACAAACAATTTTTATTATCCCCTGAAATGCGGGTAGGAGATAACATTTTTCTTAATAATTGGGAATAAATCAAGGCACATCTGATTCAGAGAGACTTTTGTATTGCCAGATGATTAGATGTGTAAAAGACGTTGCTTTCGATTGGCTATTTTGCCCGCGCATAATCTGATGTCTAAAAATTTGACTATTTTGTATGGCTTACTGGACCCATGATTTTCAAGTCCAGGCCTCGTTTTTCTCTAAATATCAAACTCATCCTCCTTTTGCAGAAGATCGTCTGTTCCTGTGCCATTTGGACCGGTTTGCTTCAGCTCTTACTACAGAAAGTCTAAAATCCTGACGCAAATTCCAGTTCCGTAATCGCGAATTTTGCCTACAAAACATCGGGTCTCAAAAATGAATTTTTTTTTTTTTTTTTTTTTTTTTTTTTGGGGGGGGGCTACATTTTTTAACGTGAGTAGAAAGTCTCAATCTTTTTTATAATTGTAAAGCTACATCTTTCTCTTGTTTTTTTTCCTAATACCACCGGCTTCTGTATATCATTGCAAAAATGCGACATTTAGGGACAAGGAATTCATTAGTTTTGGTCGGATCTAATAATGACAATTAATCCAATATAAAATCGAATTGTATATCAGTTTGTAATTCAATGTTGAAGTTTAATTGTTTTTAATAAACCCGATTTAACTATTTGAATTGCATACAACTTTGAATCTCTTAATCATGTACGTAACTTGTATTCAGTAAAATATGATTATGCATAGTCAAATCCACGAGTATATTTGCGGTGTGGTTTATCCAGATAGTAAACCTAACAAACCATTTTTGTCTATTAAACAACCTTTTTCAAATATGATAAAGGTATACGTTGCATAGTCTATTTTGATTTATGCTTGCATAGTCTATTTTGATTTATGCTTGCATAGTCTATTTTGATTTATGCTTGCATAGTCTATTTTGATTTATGCTTACTGCAGCATCAATAATTGTTGTATTTCAAAAATCACAAAGGAATATACAACCAGGCAATACAATTAGTATAAAATTGTATGAAGAACTTGTTCGTTTATCACTCAAATGTTTTTATCTTTCTCATCCAAACTTTTTAATTGCTTTAATTTTAGTATCTATTGCAATACTCCTTATCCCGTTGATGTGTCTAATTCAGTTTTAGATGCCTATTGTTTAAATCGGAAGTCTATTTATTTTCTAAAGATGTTTATATAAGTTTGTTTTCTTTTTAAGTGAATAGCATTGATTATTTGACTTACTGAATAAAAAGATACTTTTGTGATGGGACTGGGATCCGAAAATTTAATCTAAGCAAGTACTTTTAATTCCTTTTATTTATCACAAACTTCATACGGAACTTCCTCTCTAACCTTTATCTCTAGAACTATGGTTTGAACTTGTTACCTTAACTCTGTTTTTTTTTTTTTTTTTTTTTTTTGGTGTGTGTGTGTTTAAAGGTAATTTATTTAATTATTTGAATTACTGAATTAACAAGTGACTTATGTGATCGCGTCTACCCCCTTCCCCACCAACTTCAGGATAACTTAATATTTGTTTCATTTCTTTAATTTAACAACAAAAACTATCTCTATCTCTATTGGGGGTTTAGGTTGAAATATTTAAGTTATTTTAATTGTTTTCTTTGGCTCAATGGAATAATGGGCGACTTAAGTGGTATTTCAGCGCTCGAATTTTTCAATATAATCTAGTAATCAGTAATCTGTTTAATATTTGAAATAGTTTTTATGTTGGTATTTGAACATTGCGGTCTAGGTCTCTATCTTTTAATTTTCAAAATGGTGGATGGTCACATGGGGTCTAGAGTTTTTTGTATATAAAAATGGCGAGGGCCACATAATGATGGTCGGGGATTTTTTTTATAAAAAAATGCAGATGGTAGTAATCGCACTAAGTTTAACTTATTTTTAATTCGCAAAATGTCTACTATCTACAGATTTATTATATTTAAATGGTGGGAGGTCACATCAAGGTGACCTAGGACATACCATATATATTTATGTTATTGCTGCACTTGATATTATAATCTGATTAGTTCCTGACCAATAATGTTACACCAATGAAATGAAGACCTCATTATTATTATTATTATTATTATTATTATTATTATTATTATTATTATTATTATTATTATTATTATTATTATTATTTCCATTTAAAGGAAGCTTGGAAATATTCCATAACTTTAATTGTGGACAACGTGCTGTATAAGGTAATGCCATATCACTTGTGATTGACATAGACACATGTTGTAGAACGACAAAAAGTTGCCAGAAGTAAGCCACTACTGCAACCATTGTATCGCTTCTTGTGTTTGATACATATGTCTGCATGACAAATTGGCCAGACGTAAGCCACCACTGCAATCATTCTATCGCTTCTTTTATTTGTCATATATATGTCTGCATGACAAAAGGGCATCGGTAATTTGACAAGTTTAGACCAAATAAAATAAATGCCACACTCTTTCTGAGCAACTATTTGAAGTGATAATTTTATAAATCCAATTATAAAGTTAGTAATTTCAAAGAATTTGAAACAAATAAGTACACTGATTCTCTCCGTATCAGCATATTTCTTTATATCATAGAACAAAAATAGGTACCTACAGTAAATGAGTGTCTCGGAAATTTAATACCATTCATAATTAAAACAGATTTTATTCCTCGTTCGTTTCATCTTTCCCTCCTCATAATATTCTTCTTACAGAGCACAATGAAAATCTGTCCGACGTAACTCCGTGTTATAGCGGCGTCTGTGATTTGTAAAAAAAAATATATAAAAACTAGAAGAATAGTCAGAAAAAAAACATTAATGAGTAATTACATGTCTGAACATATTTTGAAGTAACACAGTGGCACTTTCAAAGTCATCGACATAGTATATTTGTGCGTGTGTGTGTGTGTGTGAATGAGAGAGAGAGAGAGAGAGAGAGCACAATATAATACATTTTTCACTTTTAAAACGTAAACGTACAAGTTTTTAGTGTCAATGTATATATAGAGTCTTAAAGACCAATACACACCAGTGAAATTTGCTCGACAAAGCAGGAGAAAGACAGAAATGTACAAAGAAAGAATCGCTCTTGTCCAATTTTAAGATTTTGACCCCTCTTTTTGTGTATTTGGAAATCATTATAGTTGCTAGATATGGATATATCTTTTAATCACACGATCTATCAGTGTCATTGCGCTCAGTCCCAAACAGAAAAGGATGGATCGAGATCGAAGGTAACGACTAGACGATTTGTCCACAAGCTGACCATTGATTTTGATATTTAAACTTAATATTACAGATAAAAGCTTGAGATTTGTGTAAATAAGGTATGCAAACAAATATAAAAGTATTCTTTGTGTAAACTATATCTCAAATTATCCGGCCCCTGACATGCTGAATTTTTTTAAGTCTTGAACGATAATGCAGATATAAACTTTTCTTTGATACTTTACATTATTGTATGTACAGATGATATCCCTGAGTAATTCTAAATGAAAACGAGTAAAATAAAACGTGTGCGTGCTTTGGTTTCTCTTTAACAGACAAAAATATACAAGTTTAATTCGTGAAAAATTTGTTTCCAAACTTCAAAGAATTTATAATTACTTGAACCCAAGGTTACTACAGCATTATCAATAGAGATGAAAATTAAATGCTGTGATCGATGTTTCTGTTTTGTATATGACACTGTCTTTATTCAGACTTTTGCATATGACACTGTCTTTATTCAGACTTTTGTATATGACACAGTCTTTATTCAGATTTTTTTTGTATATTACACTGTCTTTATTCAGACTTTTGTATATTACACTGTTTTTATTAAGATTTTTGTATATGACACACACTATCTTTATTCAGACTTTTGTATATTACACTGTCTTTATTCAGACTTTTGTATATGACACACACTATCTTTATTCAGACTTTTGTATATGACACAGTCTTTATTCAGATTTTTTTTGTATATTACACTGTCTTTATTCAAACTTTTGTATATTACACTGTCTTTATTCAGACTTTTGTATATGACACACACTATCTTTATTCAGACTTTTGTATATTACACTGTCTTTATTAAGATTTTTGTATATGACACACACTATCTTTATTCGGACTTTTGTATATTACACTGTCTTTATTTAGACTTTTGTATATGACACACGCTATCTTTATTCAGACTTTTGTATATGACACTGTCTTTATTCAGACTTTTGTATATTACATTGTATTTATTCAGACTTTTGTATATGACACTGTCTTTATTCAGACTATTGTATATGACAATGTCTTTATTCAGACTTTTGTATATGACACACACTATCTTTATTCAGACTTTTGTATATTACACTGTCTTTATTCAGACTTTTGTATATGACACTGTCTTTATTCAGACTTTTGTATATGACACTGTCTTTATTCAGACTTTTGTATATGACACTGTCTTTATTCAGACTTTTGTATATGACACTGTCTTTATTCAGACTTTTGTATATGACACTGTCTTTATTCAGACTTTTGTATATGACACTGTCTTTATTCAGACTTTTGTATATGACACTGTCTTTATTCAGACTTTTGTATATGTCACTGTATTTATTCAGACTTTTGTATATGACGCTGTCTTTATTCAGACTTTTGTATATGACACTGTCTTTCTTCAGACTTTTGTATGACACTGTCTTTATTCAGACTTTTGTCTAAATAAGTCTATTGCGATTTAACTGACTGGCAACTTTATTGATACAAATAGATATAGCAACTACAATGACAACAACAACAACAACACTAACAATAAAAATAATAATATAATTATTATTATTAACAGTTGTCAGATCATTTTTATCATTATCTTCTTCATCGTCATGAATTAACCTCATAAATCCACTCGGCCTTCATTTACTCTTTTTTCTCTTAATTCTTTCTTTATTTCAAGAAGGAAATGATTACTGCAGTAGTTGGGTTGCAGATGGCCATAGACCATTTTGAAAATTAAAATCTCCTATCCCTCTATACGAGCACATTTCTGGACCACTCATATTAAAAAAAGAGAGAAAAAAGAACAACAAACCAACAAATATACCCTGGAGTCCCTAGACCATAGTGATATTTTGGAGCAGGACCACAAATAGCTTTTATAAAACAAATATATACTATAGTTTCTAGATAAAATTTCTAATCTCTTGATTGATATAAAACAAATATATACTATAGTCACTAGATAACATTCTAATCTCTTGATTGATATAAAACAAATATATACTATAGTTCCTAGATAACATTCTAATCTCTTGATTGATATAAAACAAATATATACTATAGTTCCTAGATAACATTCTAATCTCTTGATTGAGCATTGAGCAGTGCCGAAACGGACTCATATCTAAAGCCAGACAGAAATTCATTAAACATATCGGAAGTTTTTGCTGTGTTGCAAGGAAACATACATTCTTTGAATGTAAACTTGATTGTGCAATCTCGAATAATGATATTTATTTCGTTGCTTGATAACGTTGTATGCAAATATATATTAAAACTTGACTACATTATATTTAAATCGTCCTACTAACGATAAATGTATGATTCAATTGTAGATACAACATCACAGACTGACAGGAAATCAATACTGGAATGCCAAGGTCATACCTGGCTGAAGGCATCCTTTTGTATAAGTAGAATGGGAACATACTAATATATAAAACCTGACAGAAAATCAATTAAACATCCTGAAGGTTTGTGTCTGGGCTCCATGGTCATGCAAACTCCAACAGAAAATCAATTAATTATGTATTATGTAAAAAATTTACCCCGTGTGTTATACAGAACCAGAAACATACCTAATTGCAATAAAGTCAACTGTTTATATAAACATTTAAATCGCAAGGCCCACATAATTTTACGCAATAAATGAAGCCACTGTATCAAAGCTATATCCCATAATATTTAAATCGTCCTACAATGACTAAATGTAGGTTTCAATACAATCTATCAACAATGGAATTGCAAGGTTATTGCTAGCTGAAGGCGTCGCTTCGTATGTTAATATAGAGTAGAAATAACAGTGTAGGTATCTCAGTTTTATGGCTCAGTCGGTATGAGCATTGTATTTCAGATCCAGAAATTGCGAGTTCGAAATAATTTTCAACAGAAATTGAAAACCCCTAAATATCTCAAATTTGCCACTTAAACCTGATTAAAAAAGACACTCCAATAAGGGTTACAGCCAGATATGCTAATAAAAGGACTAAAATAAATCAAAATTAAGTGTAGTGCTGACGTAATAGAAACGTGACATATCCTCTAGTGTACGAAAAATATGCAATATAAAATAATTATATAGCTAACAAACAATGTAAATAGAATAAGGAAGATGAGCAATTAAACAAAATTAATGACAGAATGGATAGCATCTAGGAATGAGATATAGAGGTGTCAGTACATTGAAATGACTATTTCAAAGTCTATCCGTTAGCACCAGAAAAAGAAATAATGATTTCATCAGAATCAGGCTTGATAACTTTACGGAAGATATTAATAGCTAATGGTAAAATTAAAGAACCATCATTACCTCAATTATTATGTACGTGATAAAGTAAAAGTAGATATGTAAAACACTACCGTAATGTAAAGTTAGATATTCAGTTTAAAAGTAAACAATATACAGAGAGTTGTATTGTTTGACCAAGAACCATGGTTAACATCTTACATTGAATTAAATGTATCTTTAAGACAGAAAAGCAAAGAATGACTTCAAGAACGATCGCTTTTAAAGTTCTTGAAAAATAGTGTGCTTGGAAAACAAATGGGAAATCATCGTAAGAGAACAAGTGTAAATGAATATGAAAAGAAGTTCAGAAAATGCAAGAAAGGTTTATTATTTTCTTAAAGAAGAATTATAGAACAAAATTTGGTTTGAATCAGTTTAAAGAACAAAAAGATTAGATTATCCATAGGTATTTGTGGAGGTTTGATTGTTAGAAATAGGCATGTGCTTAATATACGATTTCTACTACAATAAGCCAAAGTATTGGTACGGTGATGAAATGAAACTATTAATAACATATACATTTACAATGACATAAAAGAAAGTATCAAGTTCTAGGATATAAGTGACTACAAAAACTATAATATACGTAGTATTCCTTAAATGAATAAAAATGTTCTCAGACTATTTAATGATGAATTTTATCTGGTGTTTCAAATAAAGAATTGTGTGGGTTAAGGTCAGAACTATATTAATTTAAAATAGACAAGGATGAAAAATAAACTGTGCAAAGGTTTAAAAATGAATAAATAAAAGGAACTAAAGATTTTATTTGTATAAAGATTATAACATTGAACATGAAATTAATCACCAAGAGAATGAATGAATTGGTTACCTAATTGCTTTTGATAGTTCTTTGTTTGTGAAGCTTTTGTTTGAATACCAATAACATACATAGAGAATAACTTACCCAGGAAAAATAACGATAATTAATTGTTTGGATATCATAACTTAAATGAACATAGTTAGCAAACTTGTTAAAGATTCTGCGTACATTTTCAGAAGAATAACGTACTAAACATTTCACATTTATTGTGCTGAGTATCTCAAAAACTAATGTATAGTATTTTATCTTAAACACAGTCTTTATAATTTTACATAAATTTCTAAAACTAATAACATTAGTTTCTTTATTGTTGATATCATCTATAAATTGATCTGAATTGCCATATTTGTTTTAAGTTTCCTAATAATGTTTCTCTAATGTATCTTTTTCTTTGTTGATATGTGATATAATTTATGTTTTTAATATCTTTCTACCCTTTGGTCCAATAATAATCTCAAATTCACATATGATACGACATTCTATATCGTCTTGTTCTATGACCCGTTTTTCTTAGACCTGTCACATTCTGTAAAGTTGCGATTAAATTCTGTCATATCTTTTGTTATTGAAACGGTTTTTGTGTGTTTCATGTTTTTTAAAATTTATTTATTTATTTATTTATTTTAATACCCTTAAAAAGGGTAGGTTGTATTTGATTGTTCTTTATATTTATATGGAAGAACGTAAGGGTAGAGAGGACAATGTCCTGTTAAGACTTAGATGTCTAACTGAATCTTAAATTTCTTTGCGTATACCATAAAATGATTAGCTTTTGTACCAGTATTTGTCAATTACCAGCCCTTGGTCTTAACTTTCTTAGTTTTTCATTTGTGATTCCTTGAATTATTTTGGTTTTTATCGTAGCTGGTAACCATACATCTGTATAGTTCATGTAAATGTAAATGTTGTAATCATTTAAATTGTTACTATCATCAATGGGATAGGAAACTGTTATTTAGTTTTGATCAGCATTTGCCCATGCTATTTGCCACTGAATTATTATTATTTCTTTTCTCCTTCATATCAAAAAATTTGAAAACGCTACCCGGTACAATTCCAATATTACCTCCCAATCTTGGTGTTAATACATGGAGAAGGTGTGATACAGTGATGTGTAGGATTTAGATTGTTAATACTTGGAGAAGGTGTGATACAGTGATGTGTAGGATTTAGATTGTTAATACCTTGAGGTGTTTTTGCTGGTTTATTTGGGGTTATATATTTTCCATAGGTTACCATTTCATTAGTGTAGAAACGATAAAGAAACTCGTAGCCTATAAAAATAGTGGCACAAATTACAAGAACGCTAAATATGTATTCCTATTTTACAGAAGGTTGATAGAAATCAAAAGGTTTAGGTTTTCTGTGCTATTCCAACATAGCATCAGCACGAGTAAAAGAATAGAGTGAAAAAGCATCATTATTAACTGAGCAACGAAACATTGGTGTCTCAATATTTCATTCAGGCAGTCGAGAGGTTTTGCTCTGGTATCGTTAAACTCTGTAGCTTTTCTCTTTCTGCATGTCTTCAAGAGACTTCTCCTGTCCAATTCTCCTATTATTTGTATCAGCGGGATCAAATCAGTGAATAAGGTATTGGCTCCTCCAAATGCTAGACCATTTGATATTGCTTCACCGATTAAAGGCATTATTGATACCACTTTATGCTTATGCTGTTTTAATAGTGAGAAGGTTTGCTTCCAGTTTTGATTGTTAAAAGCGAATCGCTATTATGATGTTTGTTTGGGGGTTTTGATTTTGGTTTTTTCACTCAAATATTTAGGAAAATCGTTTTCTCAAGATGGTATTTATGTGTTTCTTTTATACTGTAAAGATTAGGTTAATATTCGTTTAACTGTTAAGGAGTAAGGAGTAATGAGTAAGGAGTAATCGAATCGTTGGCTCTTCAGTTCTCATGCAATGAACAAATTACAAATTGTTCGAAATTTAATTTAAACGTTGCCAAATACTGTATGTAAACTTGATTTCTTTATTTGAGTGACATAATTCTTGAAATGATTGAGTACCTTGTATCCAGTATAAAGTGATGGAGCATAGTTAAATCCCAAACTGTTAACCAATGTCTGGTGTGTAATATCAGCTTTAAAATCCTCTAACAACCCATTCATTATTTTATACAACTTTAAATCAAAAATTATACTACCAATGGCTATGTCATGAATAATTAAATTAAGACCATACGGATTATCCTCACTTGGCACAATGCGAAAATTATAAAGCAATATATATATATATATCTAGGTATTAGTTTAGTTTTCCATCCAACTCTTTTTTGTTATTATTGATTTCTTGCTTTAATTCATCCATTCTAGTACTGATTGCAAGACTCTTTATATCAGCTTCTGTGTTTAAGTTAGTTTTAATGCCTCTATATTTTGTTCTATTTTTGATTTAACTGTATCAATGCTTCCACTTAATGCGAGAGCCTTTTGTGTAACGTGAATTCAGTAAAACCTGATGATGCATGGCTAAATCCGTAACTGTTAACTAGTGTCTGGGATGTTGTTTCATCTTTAAAACCTATAAGGGCCCATTGTTTACTCCAGACAACCCTCAGTTAAAAATTATACTACCACTGTCGACCTCATGTATAATTAACCATCCAGATTATATTCACTTTTGTTCAATGCGAAAATTATAAAGGAATATACATCCAGGTATACATTTAGTTTTTCATACAACTCCTTTTTGTTATTATTGATTTCTTGTTTTAATTCATCCATACTAATATTGATTCCTTATAACAATTTCTGTGTTACAATTAATTTTTTTTTAAAATTTTAAATTGTATTTCTGATTCAACTGTATAAATTTTTCCACTTAATGCCCGTGTCTTTATATTTATTTCAAAATTAAAAGCATCTGTTGTTTATTGTACGATTTTGTTCCATATCATTTAAGTCTTTTGTAATCGTTTCACTCTTTATCAAATTCGACAAAATACGTCCTTGTATCACACCGACATTATTAATCAGTTCTTGATCAGCGTATTCTTTTGAATGTTTTTTTTTTCTTTTCTAAGTTCATTTGTGATAGTTGGTAAAGCATGATCATTTAGAATGTCGATTAAATCAGTGGTTGATAAACCGTAAGTTGTTCACATACATCTAATGATACTTATTCTTGTTGTAATCTATCTCTTGTGCTTATGTTTGTTAAATCATTCTTCTTTAGTAACTGTGACAAATTGATTTTGTTGGCTATCGTTTTACCTTCCAAATTAATTGTAGCACTTTTAAAATCTTTAATTAAGTTTGTAATCATTGATGGTTTTGTTTGATTTCATTATTTAAGTCTTTGTTTCATTGTTCAAGATGAGACTGTAAACGTTCATAGTCTTTTAGAGATTACTTTATTATTTCCATATCACTTTTTAATGCACCAATCTCGGAGAAGACGACACCAACTGCAAACTGCATAGACTCAGATCTGCTGGCGCAGTTTGTAAGGAATAATCAGTAGAGCAAACAACATAGACCATGATCTGCCATTAATGGCTATGTTGTATGGTTACCAATTATACTCGTGTATAAGCCGATACTAAATGTAAACTGCATAGACCCAGATCTGCCATCGCATAATGCGCCGGCAGATCTGGGTCTATGCAGTTTGTAAGGAATAATCAGTAGAACAAGCAACATAGACCATGATCTGCCGCCGCATTATGCGACGGCAGATCAGGGTCTCTGTTGTTTGCATTTGGACGCGGATTATACGCGTGTATATACGGTAGGCGTAGTTTTGTGTTCATTCTCTCTACAATATATTGCTGCAAATATTGTTTTGAATGTTAGGTATTTCATCGATTCTTCCTCGTATAGTTTGCAATAATTTTACAGCATTAGACCGGGTATTAGATCTCATCTTAAACAAGTCACGTGCATCTAAAATCTTTGTCTTGTTATTGTCAATCTGTTTTTGTAACTCTTCAATTTTAATAGCTCTTTCTGTGATTCTCTGATCCACAACTGTTAATTTAGTATCGACTTGTTCTCTCAGTAATCATACATCTTTCAAAGTATTTTCCTCTAAAGTCATACGTATGTGATTACCAATACGCGTAGATACAAATTGCCTAGTACCTGCATCAGATACTTTTACTGGAGCACCTAAATTTGTAATATGGTTGTTTTTTAAGTGTGGTCATTGTTTATTGATTGACCTAATGCTGGACCTGCTGCCCCATCTTTATCGTCTGTTTTCTCTATATATTTGAAACCAAATTCACTATAGCCTCATAAGAATCTCTTAGCCATAGTGCAACGCTATTTACATTGCGTAAAAGCATTTGTAACAGTCATACCGTGAAAGTCTATTACTTTTCAATCTTCATCTTTAATGCTTGTGTTTAATCTATTTGTGGTACCTCTTTGAAGGTACTCAAATAAACTTACCCATTATAATAATTTTCGGTGTTACTTAGTTGATCCAGAAAATATACAGATTTTTTTTCTCAGGAACCCACAGACTGTATCCGATTCAGTATCCGATTCAGTAGACATTTGTATATATCTCAGACTATTGAAGTCCAACAATTCAGTATTGTGACTGGTTACATAAACTATGTTATTATTGCTAGAAGTAACCAATATTTTAGAGTTATATTTTGGGCATATCAATTCTTTCTTCATTATCGTTATTTGCTGTCACCCCTCCCTTAAGTCTCTTTATATGTACTTCTAGATTATAAAAACATCCGGCAATGATACAGTTTGAGTTTCATTTCTATCGTTAATATAGTAGAAGATATTGGTTTTTAGGTCAGTCGAAAAAGTGCAATAACCCGACAACAAACTGTATTTTCATTGTAATGAAATAAATTACCATATCTGTTATTAATTGGATTGGTGAAATAGATTACGTTTTTATGTTGTCTCTGTAACGTGACATTTGTTGCCATTTAAGTAATGTAAAGTAGAACAGTTGAGCTTCATAAATCCAATGCTCAAAGATTTACCATTTACCGTATAACCTTTTGATTTCTTTACTTCGTATAATCTGGTGCAGACTTTTCATGAGTTTTTGTTAATTATTATTTTTTTCTTAGTCGTTTTCCCTATTCTATTCAAGTCTTTTTTAGTTCCTATATATTTGTATTCCCTGATATTTGTATTTTATTTCTTATTGCGTTCTTCATTTCCTTTTTTCTGTTATTTTTATTAATTATTAAACTGAATTCTCATTGCTTGAAATATCATGAATACTATTTAACTTAGTTATAGTACAGTAACTATTTCATCGTGTTTTAGTACCGTATGGTAAACCATTTCATCTCTGAATGCTTCAGTTACAAATTCTAATATTATGGAAACAAAACTACTAAAAGCTAAATGAATTATAAATTATGTTGCTATTCCTGCATCTCCAAGATAACAATTGTTATACCCATCCCACCTGAAGCAGGTGCTATACTAATCGCTGTGCAATTAGAAAATCTTATATGTTCCTGTATACGTCTTTTAAACACTTCTGTAATGTTTAGTCTGTTTAATTAAACCACAAATACATTTAAATCTCCTTCTATGATTTCCAGTATATAATAGCTTAATAGGTCTTTCAATATCCACGTAATTTCGTATGCATGTATGTGCATTACTGATATATTTCATACCTTGTCGCACGTTTTTCCAGCTGTTCTTTTTTCGACTGTCTTTCACAACAATTATAGTTTCATTTATAACTTTCAATTTATAATAGCCAAATAAGTATTATAATAGATAAGAGCTTCAAGATACTTTCTTCAACTGACATATTTATATTTTTTTATTTTTTAAGATTGAATCCACCCCTTAACATAAAGTTTGTTTGCGACAGCCAAAGAAAATATTGTGAAACTCTTAGCTATCATACTACTAGCTAACTGTCAAAGTGAATGAAATCGAAGAAGACTTTGAAGAAATTGTGGAAGGCAAAGAACAATTTGGCAAAGACTTTAAAGAAAATTTAAAAACATATGGAAACAATGTATTACTGGGTTTACTATTAGTAGTCAATATTTATTACCTTGAGGGGTCTAGGCTATATCATTTTCAAGTTAGAATCAAAGCCAAACATGAAACAAACCACGAAACATATAACGAAGCAATGCAGAATGATGAGGTAAATCAAAAGAAGTACAGAAAAACCTTTCCTAGATTCCGGATATGCGAATTCAGTAGAGGGCATGTCTGTTCAATCCCTCTTTGTTTTCTTTTTTTTCTTTTTTTTTGCTGCAACATTTTATTGCAATGCTCACATTTTAAAACCTCTTGCAGTTCTGTTAAAGTTTGTATTTGTTCTTATGATACCAACTTAAGTAATTGCTAATTTATTCAAATTTGTGTAGATGATTTACATTAATTTGTGCAAGCTATCAAATAGAGTCATTAAACGTGCAGATAAATTAACTCCTTTTACCTCTTGGTTAATCGAGTATTGAAGTCTTCAGTCTATTTCAGGGACTCTAATTAACTTGATTTATTTAATTAGCAATATATATTTCACCAATAATTATTTAAATATATGTGAACAAATCTACTATATTTCATTAAAGCCAAAACTTCAAGGTGTATTGATTGATTTTCTGTCAGGCTTTATATACTAGTCTGTTTCCTGTCTACTCAATACACAATCAAAAAATTAGAATGTGGTATAGAAATTATGAATTGTCCAGTTCCGAAATATTACTATTGTCTGGGATCTGGAAGGTATATTTGCTATTAAAAATATTGTTGATCCAGAAATATTCTCTTATCGGCATACGAGATATTAAATTAATAATTTGTACAATTCTGAAAATGGTCTAGGATTCCTTTCCCCCACCCTGCCTCCACCCCCTTACTGCGATTCAATCTCGCATTCCCATGAATCGTTGTCCACTTTGCACTTCTTTGAAATATGCATCATGCCGAATTAAATATCTTCTAGTAAGAATGTAACGCCCTTTATTCTGGCGGTTAAAAGCCACAGCAATATGGTTTTTACAATTAAGGCAAATTCTGTAAGGCAAATGAATGGATTTATTTCACTTGAAACAAAGATTCTAGATATTTATTTTCGGTTCGATATAAATCACACGGTCGTGCAGGAAGAATGTGTGGTACGGACAACATATAAGGATCTATAGTAGAGTTTGAATTTACCAAATGTGCAGAATAGAATATACATATGATTACCAACGTGTAATAAAACCGAGAAAGAAGAAACACCGTGTAATAATTCAGGCTAACCACAGGTGCGGATTCTTCCGCAAATAGATGAATTACTGTTGTAATACAGAATTCCAGTGAAAATAGTTCTTTTGCATTAAGGAATATGGTGAGGAAAAAGTATATTTTAGTGTTCTTTTCTAAATGCTTTTAGGTCGTACTCTGTTTCGTTGCTTTAGGTCGTACCCTGTTGTGTTGCTTTTGGTCGTATAATTCGGGCATAAAAGCAAGGTGAATAGTATTCAAACCAGTGGAAAAGAAAGCAAACTTTAATTATTACCTGCACTATGTTGAAACAGTCATGTTCTCTAAAAGTCTAAATCGAACTGTTGTCTCAACTTTATTTTAGAATAAGTGGGTTTATTTTCCAATCGTATTCGGTCACACGGGGATATTAATGCTGAGAAAAATAAATAGCGCACAAACTACTGGCGTCCAACCAGTTCTCATTAAAAATATACCATTTCCCTCTTCGAATTTTGCTTTCAGCATATTAGCATCACTAAAACAATCTTTTTTTACCTATTTATCTATCATAAACTACCGCTAAAGTTGTTCTTTCTCACGTAATTGGCCGCTTAGGTTGTTTCCAAAATTATCCAAAATTTGGAGCAGACATCCTGACCTGCTGGAACAGTTATCGACATCTAACCTTACAGCGCTTTGTTATATTCATTGAAGTGAATTCTTTTTGGCAAGAGCATTTGTGTACCTATACCTAGACTTTTAAAAATGATAGATCATTTCAAGATGTACCATTGTTCTAAAAACATGAACACATGTCCAATTCTTCCAAACCGACGGATCTCAAACTGATTTGGAAAATGTGGAAGTAAATACAATTTCAAAAAAACATGCTATTAAGAACCGTGAAGTGAAAGAACTAGTTGCTGACAAGAGCTGGGTAGGATGCCGGTTGGATCAGCATGATAGCTACTGCAAGCAAACAGAAACATGCTATTAGCAGTGTAGCCGGAAAAATACGATAGCGGTAGAAAGGCGATTTTATGCAGTGAAGTAGTGCTTATGTAACGCCTACCTGGATTAGCTGGTTTCGCCAGCTTTCGATAATCATACTATTTACAACATTTACTCTAGCTGAAGCCATTCAAGCCGTTGAAAAGGTGTAAGCAAGTAGACTGGTATATGTTTACTGATATATGAAACCTGGATCCTTCTTATGTTCCTATATGTCTACGTAGTGTATACAATCAGAATGTGAATAAGTCACAATTTGTTTATCCTGTATGCATGAGCTCGTAAAAAATCTAAAATTGGTAAGGTCAAAGTGATGAGCACACATACCTCTGGTGGATAATCATATAAAATGTGGTTTGAAACGCAAGCTCAAAGCCAGATTAAATCATCCTACGTTGAGAAAGTAAACAATAACTAGTTGTCTGTGTTGTTCGGGAGCCCCGATTAGACCAAAAGTGGGATTAACGGAAGAACTGTTACAGAATGTGCGATATTCTGCTTGATTTCTCAATGCCCAACCCTCTTTAAGAAACCTTTGAACACGAACGGCGGAAGCTTGAAGTAGACGGAAGTTTGTTCAGTGTAGCTGCTTGCATTGTACAAAATATGTGCGATGTCCTGACAAAAGTAACATAGTACAGACGTGCCCAGAAGGCCTGGGAGCGAGCTAGTTTCCCCAATCGACGGAGAATTGAGTTGCCCACCTGACAAAGCGGCGTTGACTGATATTTCCAAGCCTAGAAACAAACTTATGAAATGGCACCATATGGATGTACAAACACGATTCCTGCCTATTTATAGTGCTATAAATTACCACGCTGATTTAAACCAGTCTAATTTACATGCAAACTTTCAACGATTGGCAATATATTGGACCCGGAAGGCCTGCCTGTTTGCACTTCTTCCGGTCATGTTACAGCTTGATTTACTGAAATATAAAACAATATCCGCCAACTAAATTCACAGTCACACCGTCTTGAATATATATTAACCCCTCCCCACCAAGAAGAAAAAACAAATAAATAAAAATAAACAAACTTGGAAATGGTCTAGCTTTGACTGCCAGAGCAATATATATATATATATATATATATATATATATATATATATATATATATATATATATATATATATATATATATATATATATATATATATATATATATATATATATATATATATATATATGTGTGTGTATAAAGATCCCTCCAATGTTACTGGCAGGAAAGGTGAACAACCGATAAGATTAAGATTACCTTCAACTTCCTCAAAATACTTATTCTGTATTTACATATATATTTGCAATCTACTTATCTACTTTCTTAAATTTTCTTCGTACATTAAAAGCGTTAAAACCAATAAAGCGACATTCATATGAAGTCTAGTACCAGCAGTAGAACGTTTATGGTTGCCGCTGTTTATAAATATGTTTTTACTAAGTTATAAGCTTGGAGAAAATATCGGAACTGTTAGGCTAATTGCACAAAACAGTTAGCTAACATTTAAAACTAAGTAGTTGGAAAGTAAAACTTTAGCCAAACGTGATCGAAACCGCATCAACAGATTGACTGGATTATTTTCAAAACTAATAAATCCTAAAACATATTAGATATTTCTGCTTTAAGAGAAATTTTCCAGGGACAGCACAATTCTTAATGAAAATATCATGCTCACAGTTCTTCTACGTTTTAAGATAATATTCTATTTACCGTTCAGTTTAGCGTCAAATCAAATATTTCACATCGCACACGGTGAAGAAAAAGCAAGATGTTATACCACAGTTAGCTGACATTTCAAAGGATAAACGCAGAATCTAACTCTGATGCTATTTAAAATTAAACTATATTCTTTTCTGATGATATTTAAAATTAAACTATATTCTTTTCTGATGATATTTAAAATTAAATTATATTCTTTTCTGATGATATTTAAAATTAAACTATATTCGACTCTATGCTATTTAAAATTAAACTATATGCTTTTCTGATGCTATTTAAAATTAAACTATATTCTTTTCTGATGCTATTTAAAATTAAACTATATTCTTTCCTGATGCTATTTAAAATTAAACTATACTCTTTTCTGATGCAATTTAAAATTAAACCATATTCGACTCTGATGCTATTTAAAATTAAACTATATTCGACATGCCCCACTAGTGTACTGAACATTTAATTTGGCGTTTCAACTTGGTTAAGGTAGCCATTGTTAAACAAGAAATGTGTCCAGATTCAAACTTCGATTACACTTTCTTAAAAAGTACAAGCAAGAATGTTGCACAAAGAAACTGAGAAATAGTTTTGCAAAGCAGTTGCTAGTCGTATAATGTCTTACTAATAAATTCGGCCTTTTTATTTTGTGGGAACTGGCATAAAAGATGCTAAAACTGAGAATATTTCTCTTTGAAAAACAAACACACATATATACATATATATTCACCTACATGCAGCATATACATACATACATACATACATACATACATACATACATACATACATACATACATACATACATACATACATACATACATACATACATACATACATACATACAGTATATACATTTATTCGTACTGCGAACAGATTTCATTGCAAGTATAAATATAATTGTGTATGCTTGAGTTACAATGATATTGATTACATTTTCGTATTTATTTTTATTTGATTGAATGGTTTAATCAATGTTTACACTACTGGCATTACCTGTTTTTAAAAAAGGGTTTGCCATCATTACAAAAACATTTTCCGATATCAGAAGAAACTAACTTTAAACACATTTACAGTGTAAATAAGACGAAAATGTACTTTCGAGTCTCAGGAATTCTCAAATAATATACACATTATATATTTTTTTATTGTTTTACTGTTCGTGCTTTTAAGGATAATTATCATCTTTCTAATAAATATAGTTTCATTTATTTCCTGTTTTGCAAATCTTCCATATACCGTATATATTCGCATCACACATGGCCTGATCTACGATAAAAAAAATATTAGGATAGGTTTTTTTTTACAAATTAAAAACGTTCAGATCAAACAATGTCTTCATTCAGGACAAAATATATAGATTTGTTTGCAAGCGTAACTTTGTTGAATCATGCAAAATAATGATAATAATAATAATAATAATAGTAAGGAAAACAAACACGATTACCTAAACAGTGGATATATTAATATGCAGTTCAAGCGCACAAGTTGAAAGATTAATCTTGACAAATGTATAATATCTCGGGAAAGTAATTACAAAATGTATCTTCAAATTTTTGCCGTAAAATCTAGTCCGCGATAAAACTATTGCAATTTTAGCAGCCATTTTTCGCGCTATGTATGTAAGAATTTCGATTGTTTTGTTTAGAAGATGAATCTACTATGAAAGTTGTAGTAAGGTGTCAATCGTATATTTTGCATAATTGTATCAGACGAAGCTTTACACACAAAAGCTCTGTTTTTAAGTTGATTACCGAGGTCAAGTTTGATAACTAATTTTTTGAAGCAGGAGCGGTAATGCATATGTCTTACAAGAATAAGTACATTTAGCCATCTTAGTCGTCCATTTAAATCTGCAAGAATGCATTCTACTCGGTGATTTTTCTTCGTTGCTCAGTTCAACTCAAGTCAGCTTTAGATATACTCAATTCAATTTAAAACTGACGTATGATGCGTAGAAACAAATACAATTAATAATCCAATGTATGTGGTGAAGGTACATTAATGTATATAATCCTGTAAGCAAGCAGTACTAAAGGACACCGGACTTTAGTTTACATAGGACTCTTAAAACTCTTTTACTTTCATATAAAGAGAATAGGCGAGAAGTAATTCATTAGAGATAAGTGACTGAGGAGTTATGTTTAGTCATAGTAGTTTGAAATCGAAACACCAGCTCCAAGACTATTTAAGTCCAAATTTTTCTAATTAAATTCCCGAAAATAAATGGCATAAAATCTTAACCTAGCAAATTATCTACCATTACTTTCATTTGTGTTGATTTCTGCCTTAATTCCTAGTTTCTCAATAACGAAAGTTTGAATTAACTACAAGTCGGCCATTTCCAACATAATTTCACATTATCATTGATGAGAAACATACGTTCAGACTAATTAATCAAGTTGTTTTTTTTTCATGATCAAACGAAAGAAGTGTCAGTTCTCACGAATAAAAGATCTAAGTATTAAAAACTATATAGTTTTGCTCTAAAGATTGTTGAAGCCGTGAATTTAGAAAACTGATATAGGAATGGTGTGTCGAAAACGTAACAGATGGGTGGGACTTGCAAGAATGTTTTGTGTCCCTACATGAGTGGACGATGAATACATGGAAAAGTTTAATTGTTTAAATTTTTTATGACACTGATGTAAGTGATGTTTTGAAAAATTAAGCACATGTCTAATTTAAAATCACGCAGAGGTTGCTTTATATTGGATGATTTCCGTAATATTTGCTTTTGTTCTTATGTCATTATTTCACAGTTCTATGCTACATGTAAAAGCATGATGTTTCCTTTAGAGGTGGGTCTCAAGAATAAAATGAAAATATAAATTTGGAAAACAAACGAAACATAATAGTGCATGATTTCATTTCCTACAAAAGTGAATAGCACGTACGAAAATGTCTTACAGTGTAGGTTTTGCTCTTTCCAACTTTCAACTAAAACCATTTTGAGAAATTATGCATGTTGCGCTCTCAAATATGTATAAGCTGTTATGTATATTGAATTTATAATACGTGCCAATGAGGTAAGTTGTACTTTAGTCAGATTATGGTATAAGCTGTTATGTATATTGAATTTATAATATGTGTCAATGAGGTAAGTTGTACTTTAGTCAGATTATGGTAAACAAGGTGTTTACTTAGAATTTGAGTTCAAGGTTAGTCTTGTTTACATAGCATTTAGTACTTAGATTGGAACTTTCCAGGTCTTAAAGTGAGAAAAGTCAGGTACGCACAGTAATTTTCCATTAGAGTTACTCATATTTTAGAATATTCTGTCAGGTGACTTGTCTTTATATTTATGGAACATTTGGTAAACAATATTCCATTCCTATACTAAACTTCATGTTATAAAGATCAGTCTATTAAGGAATTTATTTTAATAATCAGATGTTAAAGTTGTGAAAATCAGAGCTAATTCAGAGAGAGGAATTATTTATTTGAAATATTAATTCGAGTTACTAAACGTGCTCATTATCATTTTGGATTAATACTTGACTTTGGGATTTATGTGAATTCATTCAAAGATATTCTGAATTACATCATTCAGGTATATCATGATATTCAAGACTATTGGCACATCAGGACATTCAAGGCTACTGGAATTCATTCGAAACATTCTATATTTATGATTATTGGATTCTCTGGACCTTAATTCACGTTATTGTAAGTGTCTTTTGAATTTTCACTTATATTGTCTGGAAATAAATTGCTTGTTGATTTTGCTTATATTGTTGGATTCACTTTCTTTCTGTCACATTATTTTAAGACCTTGAGTCGTAACAAAGCTAATAAGCCACCCAAGTAATACCAGGAACGTACTACTTTATATTATTGTAAAACATGTAGTCCAGAGTTAGTTATACTGCCATGGGAAGTTTGTGCGGAAAGTTGGCAATATATATATATATATATATATATATATATATATATATATATATATATATATATATATATATATATATATATATATATATAGAGAGAGAGAGAGAGAGAGAGAGAGAGAGAGAGAGAGAGAGACAAAAATGTTGCCATTTGTTTAATCTCGAATGTCAGGATTACATTTCAACGTCAAATGTAAAAGCTCAAAATCAATGTTAGCTTTACATATATATATACTGTGAAACCAACAATGTTATACTGTGAAACCAACAATGTAAGTAATATCAACAAACAATTTATTTCCCTACAATACAAAGTAAAATTCAAGAGATACTTACAATCAAATTCCAAATAATCCTAAATGTCCTAATCACAAATCCTAACAATATACAATGCTCCGAATGAGTTCCAATAGTCTTGAATGTCCTGATATAACACAATGATACAATCCAGAATCTCTTTGAATGAGTTCACAAAAGTCCAAAGGAATGTATTGATTTAATAGTCAATGAGCACTTTAGTAACTCCAATGAATATATATTTAAAAAACGATTCCTCTCGAATTATACCTGATTTCAACGGCACAATGTAAAATCTGATCACAAATGGATTTTCACAGACTGATCGAAAACAGGAATGAATTATTTGTTTACCAAATCCCTATTTATACACATTTTCACTTGACCTATATGAACACGATGTTAGCAGTAAAATGGAGAAAAAAACCCACCCTAACTGTCAACATGACTGGCCTTGAACTAAAATGCTTGTTTACTAGTGATCAGAATCTAAAGTGCTATTTACCTTCATAGACAAGATTTAAACACACATTATAGATTAAATATACATAACAATCCATAAATATTTAACTGTTCTACGAATTTCTAAAAAGATCTACAATATATTTCTGTTTGAACTTATCCTTCAATGTATGTTAAAGATTGTGACCTGTTGCAGCATGGGAATGGTGAGTAAAGGTCAATGTCATAATTTTAGTTCAAATAATTAATGGTGCATAGAGCGAAGTAATCACTGCTTGAACAGCAATACCATCGCCATGGAACCTCTTGATCTAGAAACAATGAATAGTTCGCACGATTCTATGGAACAAAAATAAGGGATCTGCAAAAATACATGGAAATGAAAATAGCCTAATATTTTTTATACTGACTTCCTAAATACAAGAGATGTTTCTGTGACACTTGTCATTTATAAGAGCCAGCATAGACGGTGAGGAAAATCTACATCTTCTGAGACTTAATATTGTGTGAATGCAACTGTGTTAATGAAAAACTCCACAACTCAGGAATACCCTCCATCCATGCCAAAGAAAAGAAGGCTTTTGAAAGGTCAGGAATACCCTCCATCCATGCCACAGAAAAGAAGGCTTTTGAAAGGTCAGGAATACCCTCCATCCATGCCACAGAAATGAAGACTTTTGAAAGGTCTGATCGATATATTATTTAATAATTCGCAGATGACATTTTTCTTGGTAATCGTTTAAGTACTGTTTGTGACTGGTTTAGCCTGAAAAAGTGATTAGTATGTCAAGGTCAAAGAGAAGAGGACGGACTGCAGCAAGAGTTGCCTGTATTATGGTTGAATTTACCAAAGTGGGCAACTTTTCAAAACAAATATTTATTTTACACAAGCTGATCAGAGAAATGACTTTATTTATTTAGCCCAGAAAATCATCAATCCATTGCATACTCTGTTGATTCGGTATTTTTGACATCTATAGAAGAAGTCATGTTCAACCTTTCTTATGAAGAACATGAGAGGAAGCAGACACCAGATTATACATTACTGCTACTGTCAGAGGACTTACTTCGGATACTAGCTTTTTCGGTTTTTACTCGTATGCACCAGCCAACATTGTGTAGTAATATATTTATGGTCTCGGGCTTCAACAGCTTAAGTACTCAACTCGACTTTAGTATAAAGTGTACATACTGATCATGACAGATAGCAAATTGTATTGGATTTAGGATTTCATTGGGTCATAAAACAAATTGTACAGGATTTAGAATTTCATTGGGTCATAAATCAAACTTGCAGACAAAAGAAAATTAACATTGTGCAAGTTAAGTTTGTTGTATGTCAGGTTTCAAAGAAATATCAAGCCTTTTCTCATGCTAAAGTCCCTACATATACAACAGAAGACATGGAGAAGTTCAAATGTATCTGATATTAATCAGGTTTTTTCTGCAAACTGTTTGTAGTAGTAAAATCAAATAGAAAGCAACCTATACAAATACAAGATCATCTTCCCTCTTCAAGAGCTCGTTGTAATTTGGTTAAAAAAATATGTGACTATTGTGTTATGGCAATACAATGTTGCCAATCAAATTATTGTTAGCAATAAGATGGAGAAATTCTTCAAGAAGAATGTCTTTGCCTTCATTCCCTTGCTCTGTGATGGAATCTCTACAATGTGTGTATGTGTGTGTTCCAGAGGTGTGTGTGTGCGCTCAAGGTTGCTCCTGTAGATCTGTACTGTGCAGGGATCTGCAAACGAAGAGCAGATGGAGAACTATATGAGAAAACAAATCTTGCATTGTTTTTAACATTTTATTTGGAGAAGATGAAGAGGGTAACACCAAAGATATTTTGTTATAGTTTGCTATGACTCATGCTCTGTACAATTCTGTATGGAAATATAGTTGAAGTACAATGTGGACATTGTAAACATATATTCAAGTTAATCTAAGAGTTAACAAAAAGCACCACAAAGACAATACCATATGCAGCCATCACGTACCATGTAAATTGAGTATATCATGAAATTTCAGAAAAAAAGTTGAACCACAATATCGATTGTTAACACTGATTTGGTATTCGAGGTGAAATCTGTTTGGTTTTATGATTTATCTGTACCTAACTAATCTATCTTGATTATATTAATTGTTTGCGAAAACAGAATCTCAGAAAACATGGCAATCGATTGATATTTTCTTCAGACTGGAATGGCATTGATCAGTCACCTTCCAGCTTGAAATTTACTCGGTATGTTTCAGCTTACAGTAAAAATACTTTATAACGTTTAATGAAGGTATGTAGTGTATCTGGACGTCCGCAGGGGGGGGGGGGAGACAAGTAGTATCCCCCCGCATATTGCAAAATCCATTGTTCAGTATACATATATTTCCCTTTGGTTTTGCCCCCCCCCCCCTCATTATTATAGCTTGCCACACACACACCCCGGAAAAATTCCTGCCTACGCCCATGTGTAAAGCAATGCAAGAAACCACTTCATTTCATCGGGTCAACATTACTCTTTTGTATCTCACATGTAACCTATTAGTAAAGTTCAGTAAAAGTATAAGCAGTATGACACAAGAAATTAGGTCGATACTGTTTCCTTCATCTTGGTTCGTAATGATTATGACTCATTAACTTTAGACCTTGAAATCGAAAAACTTATTTGTACATTCATGGAATCATATATGTAAGGGCTAGTGAAACGATATTGAATTTAACTGGATGCATAAAGCAGAAATCACGTAGGCAGGTCCGGTCATAGTGACCGTGACCATAACCCTTTTTATCTCAATGGCATCAGGCTTCGTTATTTTCTTTGAAATTTCATGTAGATGCTTGGAGTAGAACTTAAGTTATTAGGTTGAAAACTAAAAGCTTCCACATTGACTTTTAACAAAGCCATATCATTAAAAGTCATTTGATAAACCGGTAAAAGAAAACGGAAATAGGTGTTTCTTTTATTTTCAGGGTTACTTCGTTGAAAAATCAAATGTTTTGAAAAGTTTATTTGTATATACCATCATAAGTGCTACCACAATTCAGTCCATATAAATAATAGTTTAGCTTGAACTTTTACTTTGACATGTTATGTTGAAATTATTGAGAAAAAAATGGCAATATTGTTTGGGGGTTTTTTTTGTTTTTTTTAATCTTTCATGGTCTTAGCTTTCAAATTTGTTATATTGCCAACTTTCCTCAGTAAATTCCTATGGAAGACAAAACTATGACGACTGACCGTAGACTAGTTCCCGCGTCAAATGACATCGGGTGACAGGAAACAAATCCATATAAAATCGCATTTTCAACCATTCTCGTTTCATACAAAACTTCCAAACAAACTTCTTTTTAACATTTTGACGAAAAAATACAAAGTGAGCCAGTTTCATTTTTCTTGAAATAATGGAGAATGATTGAAACAAAGACAGTGATAGGTCTAAGTTCACCTTCTGTCAAACAAAGACAGTGATAGGTCTACGTGTCTAAGTTCACCTACCGTCAAGTTTAGGATGCCAAAAAGTACAATTTAGGATTGCTTTAAAAAAAACGTTTGGCTTTCGCTGCGTTTCAGGTTCAGAAAAAAAATCCCTTATGAACAGAAACACCTAAGCTCACTACTACAATATTTGTCAAGAACGAAATATATCATTATTCCTTGGAAATTTGCAAAAAGAAAATTGAACAATCCTGAAATATCTATATTTCATACAATATTCTGATATATATATATATATATATATATATATATATATATATATATATATATATATATATATATATATATATATATATAAGGATCATACATTTAACTTTTGCTAAGAATTTAAGTGAATAAGAAAGCTGATATTTTTTATTGTTTTGAAAATAAATGCTATCCAGAGTTTATATCAGCTGAGGAAAGAAAAATACTGCAAACGAAATGCTCTATATACATTATAAGTGGTGATTAAAATAAGCTTTTGATTCACAATTTGCTTACATTTGGGTAACGACTTTCCTTAATATTTTATTATTGTATTATTATTTATGCACTAAGATGCAGCAATTCAGTGTCTGGACTTGACCATGTAATGGTTTTTTCAACTCGCACTAAATTATCCACTCTTAAAATCCGAAAAAATGGTCCTCAGAGATAGTTTCTTCGTATAAAAATATTCTACCTCTCAGGTTGTGGGTAAAGTTTCACATCTCATAAAGTGCTTTATTGTCAGAAATTCTTAATTACTCCAAAATATTTTCGGGCAGTGTGTAGAAATTCCCATGCTTGAGCACATCCGTCATTGTAATTCCTCGGTAAAAGAGCATGGGCTGTGAGTGGAATTATAAACCGCTGCAAAAGCTCATTTCAACAAACATGAAACAGCAATATCCACTTGAATAGCAATCACCCAAATCATCTCAGGAGTATTAATAAATATGCGTAACATGTTCATTTAAACCTATAAAAAGAATGAGGTCATATTTATTCGATATTAAAAAAAATTGAATTGTTCGATAACCATTAGCTTCCCAGAAAATGCTAAGGTTTCAAGAGCTTGATGAAGGCGTGACTTGTTTCAAATACAAACATTTAGCTAACATCAATAATCGTTTCCGTATTTCACAAGGATTCTATCAAACATTAAAATAAATTATATAAGAATAGATCATGTGGAATGTATTGTTGGAGAAACATTGTGTTTGTATTTCTACCAATGGGAACTGAGCATGAACATAACATCCTAGAGAAACATTGTGTTTGTATTTCTACCAATGGTAACTGAGCATGAACATAACATCCTAGAGAATAATCTGCTATTTTTGAATTACTGATTTTCATATGTCAACATTTTTATCTCTCTAAAATTAAATCAACCGCATGTATACGATTTTTAAAGATCATACCTCGATAGCAAATGCGGATTTCAAGTCCAAAAAGTTACTTAATGATTTTTGTTTTGTTTGTACGTACACATTAGAAACCTTTGCCAAGATATGTAATGTATATACACAATTTATGTAATGTATATACACAAAATATGTAATGTATATACACAAGATATGAAATGTATATACACAATGCATGTAATGTATATACACCATGTATGTAATGTATATAAATAATGTGTGTAATGTATATACAAAAATTATGTAATGTATATACACAATTTATGTAATGTATATAGACAAATTATGTAATGTATATACACAAAATATGTAATGTATATACACAAGATATGTAATGTATATACACAAGATATGTAATGTATATACACAATTTATGTAATGTATATACACAAATTATGTAATGTATATACACAAGATATGTGATGTATATACACAATGTATGTAATGTATATGCACAATGTATGTAATGTATATACACAATGTATGTAATGTATATAAATAATGTATGTAATGTATATACACAAATTATGTAACGTATATACACAATTTATGGTCTGAACTTAGCTGAGTCTCAGAATTATTGTGTTTTCCTTGATATTGCTTATAAGAACTAATCCGCAATTTGGTGGGCTCCGTTTGCTAGGCAAGCAATTCTGGGAAAAAGCATTTATTAGAATGTCTTTCAGGATTCCCTCCATTGCAGATCGTGAGCAGCTAATTATATCCTTAGTCGACATTATTTTGATGTATCTATTAAAATTGTTGGTCCCAATTCAGATAATAGCTCTGCTTATAAGCCTGTTGATTATGGCATTTCTTTCATGTGGTTAGTGATGACATGCAGACTAACCTCATTTTAGTGCCTTTGTTGATTAACATGAAAATATAATAATAGGAAAAACTGACATGTCATGTTTTTTTCCCCCGCACACGCGAAGTATTTTATCTCTACAGATTCACAATACGAATCACATTAACAACATGACGGCCACACAAATGCTTGCAGAGAGAGAGAGCTTACAAAATAACGTCATGCATATTTGCAGAAAAAAATAATTGCTTCTACATATGGCGAGGATGCTAATGTAATTCATAATTTTCTAGTACACCCTAATCTTCAGAAAAATTAAAGGAATAATAGAAAGACACAGGTGTTCAAATTTTAATCTGTTTATAATTTTTAATGACGTGAACAGTGCTTATTAATAAATTAATTTCGTTTTTGATAGAATACACGACTTGATCACTTTACATTCTTGTTGATGCGTACGGATAGAGTTACGTTTCATTATTCAGGATGTCGTCGTCAACTCGTTTTCTCGTGACACAATGATACATAATGCAAGTTATTAAATGCCTTATTAACTATTCTTCTCCACTGTGATAAGAAGAAAGTGCATAATACATTTGCGTGACATCTGTTCAATGTATATTATGATAATATAATCGAACCTATCTTGATTTACACATTTTGCATATCTTACTGCGTTTCTATACCTTTTAAAATCCAAAGTCAGCTACTTTCTGCCTCGACATAACCCTTCGCAGCAACATTTTTATTTTCATTTGCTATATCGTTCTCCATATATATATATATATATATATATATATATATATATATATATATATATATATATATATATATATATATATATATATACTCTGTCATCTCTTCCTTAATTATTTTACTCCTTTTCGATAAATTTCAATGTCGTTCAAACAAGTAAATAGCTCACGATTTCTCTTGGTTATTTTTTGTTTCGTGTTCAATGTTTTTCTTCGTAATTTGCTTTTTCCTCTAACCAAGAGCTTGACTCGCTGGAAACGTCCACCGCTTTGTTGGTTTTATATATATATATATATATATATATATATATATATATATATATATATCTATATATATATATATATATAGGTAGGTAGGTACATAAAAGAAATTGCATTTACAATTAATACGCAACCGCTTTGGTGGTTTTATAGCTGTTAGACTGGAAGCCTATTGATGGTAGCTGTTAAAGAAGGAAAACAACCTGCCTTTCTCTTCAAGTGCGACTAATACCTTTTGCTTTCAATTTAGAGTGGAATGCGAGACATAAATAGCTCTCTTTATATAACAAATAAAAGAGAATGCTTGTAGATTGACATTAGATATCTTTGAAATTTAATACACGAATCATTTAGGTAAGGGAGTAGTAAATACATATTTAAATCATTGATTTCAAAACTTTGTCACATGTGCATTAATGAGTAAACTGAAACCAAGGGATTTATTTGCATATCTCCCCGAATGGAATCGACCTACTTGTGTTTACAACTAATCCAATGATATGCGAGATTTGCACAAAATCAGAACCTAAAGTTTCCGCAATTTTAAGATCCGTAACACTAAACGAGAAAATTTTGTGTCTGACCGGAAATACGTATTCTTAAGTCTTTCCTTACTATCAGTAGTTTGCTGATAGGGAACGAAGGGAATACTGGACGGTCATAACAAACGGACAATGCAAAGTTAGAAAAATAGAAACGTAAATTTACCATACATTTACAGAACCTGAGAATAAGGGATGAAAATTCTTTAAGAAAGGATGTAAGTAGATAAGAGACTGATGAAAGAATAGCTCACTACCAGGTAACGGAAAGGAACAATGTATCAGTAAAGGTAGATTAGAGACTGAGAAAAGAATAGCTCACTACCAGGTAAAGGTAGATTAGAGACTGAGAAAAGAATAGCTCACTACCAGGTAAAGGAAAGGAACAATGCTTCAGTAAAGGCAGAGAATATTGCTTTTCACAAGACGCAGAATGATGTCATATGGTAAAACGTATACCAAACATGTAAGTTAATTAATATTATCCCCAAACAAGGCTAAGAGACGGACAGAAACGAACATGAGCAATTATTAATTGCTGCCTATATGGAGATGCAGGGGATGTGAACATCAAGGGAAAAAAGACACAAGACACCAAGCATGGGAAGAAGCAGGGAATGGAAACTAAACCACCAGACAAATCCATAAAAAAAATCAATATTTATGGTAAGAGTAAAAGTAGTAAACATACATACGTACAGGCATTAATAATTCGACAGTAGACGGATAGAAAAAGAAACAGAGATCCACTAAAACGCGAATATTCTGAGAGGACGTACAGAAGAAAGAAAGAACATGCAATAGTAAAGAAATAGAGCAATGAAAGACAGTTTTCATCCCGTACCCAAGCGGACACATTAAAAGGAATGGTTTATATGTATTTATAAACCTCGAGGTTATACGGGAAATCAGATATAGCATACATGGAAAAAGAAAAAGAGAGAAAGTGGGAATGTACACGTATTTGGGATTATCCTCTATAATAGAGTCTACCTATAAATGGCTGGCGTCTTTTGTGATTCTTAAATAATTGTGTTTCCAAATCTGTAGAACATATTGCATTCCTTTTTCTCAATTGATTTCATAAAAGTGTCTTATAGAGTGTAGTAAAGTAAACTTTTGCACCTGGATACTGCCCCAGGAACACATTTAACAGCTGAGTGAACTTTTCAAATGCTTTGTCCTTCTTCGTCAGTAAAAGTATTAGGTTCCAATTTAAATAGGCAAAATATATGGAAAACAAAATATTTCAAGCACCACATGATCTTTAATGTTTGTATGTGAGAGGAGACGAAAATGTGTAGATTTATATATACACACAGTGATACGCTTTAATGCCGAGACCTGTTTAACGAATTCAGGTACATAATGAGAAACGGACGTCTAAAGTCTATGTCTAGTATACAATAATGAGAAAGGGACGTCTAAAGTATGTATCTTGTACACAATAATGAGAAAGGGACGTCTAAAGTATGTATATAGTATACAATAATGAAAAAGGGACGTCTAAAGTCTGTATATTGTATACAATAATGAGAAGGGACATCTAAAGTCTGTATATTGTATACAATAATGAGAAAGGGACGTCAAAAGTCTGTATATTGTATACAATAATGAGAAAGGGACGTCTAAGTCTGTATATTGTATACAATAATGAGAAAGGGACGTCTAAAGTCTGTATATTGTATACAATAATGAGAAAGGGACGTCTAAAGTCTGTATATTGTATACAATAATGAGAAAGGGACGTCTAAAGTCTGTATATTGTATACAATAATGAGAAAGGGACGTCTAAAGTCTATGTCTAGTATACAATAATGAGAAAGGGACGTCTAAAGTCTATGTCTAGTATACAATAATGAGAAAGGGACGTCTAAAGTCTATGTCTAGTATACAATAATGAGAAAGGGACGTCTAAAGTCTATGTCTAGTATACAATAATGAGAAAGGGACGTCTAAAGTCTAGTATACAATAATGAGAAAGGGACGTCTAAAGTCTATGTCTAGGATACATTGTGATGATAACCGCTACTGTACAACGTTTAGAATTAGAAGAAGAAACTGCTGCTGACGATGATGATGTTGACGATAATGAAAAGGAAAGAAAAACTGCAAAATGTTACTTTTTGTACTGAATATCAAACACAACAGTAATCCCAAATTCATTGTTGAATCATGAACTCTAAATTATATTGTATTTATCATGTTATTTTACCCACAAGAAGTATCCATTCGCTTTTGTTTTAGAATTTTTCAATATTTTGTCCATTGGAGCTTTCTGAATAATTATGTCAAATAAAGTTATAATACTGCAATCGTAAAAGTGAGCACTTAACTGTATTTTGAGTTAACGACGTCAAATATATTAGTAACTTGATTGAGCAATCCACCGTTAACGTTGATAGCGGATATACAGTCAAGTGCATCGTGGCTGCACCCCTGTTGTGAACAGCCATCACGTTTTAGACCACCCGATCGATCCAAAACACCTGGCAGAAAGCTGTTGGCTTACAAACAAGTTTTCAAATTGAATAGCCAACGTTAAGGTCGTCAAGACATTGTGTGTATGATTAATAAGAACACAAAGTTATCTGCAGAATGCGAAAAGAGTTTATCTAAACGTTTCTTGAATGGTAGATGTTTCACATAAGCATCAACAGATAGCATCATTATTACCAACTGATAGCTGATTCCTCCATTCTTTGATGAAATCTGTGTTCGTGCGTAGCTTCCAATCTATTGGAATCTTTCCGAGTGATGACATCGACTCTTATTAGTTTTTCAGTTTGATATGCACAATTCTCTTATCATGTTAGCTCTTATAACTAAAAATGTATCTTACGGGGAAACTTTTGAAATGTCTACTGTATGTATGTATGTATGTATGTATGTATGTATGTATGTATGTATGTATGTATGTATGTATGTATGTATGTATGTATGTATGTATGTATGTATGTATGTATGTATGTATGTATGTATGTATGTATGTATGTATGTATGTAATTATTTAAGTTTTACCTTGAAATATTTTAATTCAATTATTTTTAATCTAATATATTGAAACTTTAACTTCTTCCATTTATTCTAAGTATTTTCTTTTAAATCTTTGTTGTAAATTCTAAAATGTATGAATTGGTGTGAGTGTTCATAGCATGGATGAATGATATGTAAAATGTATGAATTGGTATGAGTGTTCATAGCACGGATGAACTTAATTGGTGTGAGTGTTCATAGCATGGATGAGTGATATGTAAAATGTATGAAATGGTGTGAGTGTTCAAAACACGGATGAATGATATATAAAATGTATGAATTGGTGAGAGTGTTCACAGCATGGATGAGTGATATGTAAAATGTATGAATTGGTGTGAGTGTTCATAGCACGGATGAATTATATGTAAAATGTATTAATTGCTGTGAGTGTTCAAAGCACGGATGAATGATATATAAAATGTATGAATTGGTGTGAGTATTCACAGCATGGATGAGTGATATGTAAAATGTATAAATTGGTGTGAGTGTTCACAGCATGGATGAGTGATATGTAAAATGTATGAATTGGCGTGAGTGTTCATAGCATGGATGAGTTACATGTAAAATGTATGAATTTGGTGTGAGTGTTCACAGCATGGATGAGTGATATGTAAAATGTATGAATTGGTGTGAGTGTTCACATCATGGATGAGTGATATATAAAATGTATGAATTGGTGTGAGTGTTCAAAGCACGGATGAATGATATATAAAATGTATGAATTGGTGTGACTGTTCACAGCATGGACGAATGATATGTAAAATGTATAAATTGGTGTGAGTGTTCACAGCATGGATGAGTGATATATAAAATGTATGAATTGGTGTGAGTGTTCACAGCATGGACGAATGATATGTAAAATGTATGAATTGGTGTGAGTGTTCATAGCACGGATGAGTGATATGTAAAATGTATGAATTGGTGTAAGTGTTCATAGCACGGATGAATGATATGTACATGTTTTGATGTAACGATGGAGGCACGGCGATATCTCCTCATAATGATGCATTATTGGTTATGACGCAATGTGAAAAATAATAATGATGTCATCATACTTCATTATTACGCAATACTATTACTATCTGAAAGAAAGCCTTAAGATCAACGTAAGATGTCATGAAAGTGCTTGCCGTAAATAAGTCGAAACCCTTTATCTATAGTTATATTTATTCTGTACACTATCTGCAATAGTGTAGACATACAACGTAACATACTGGCACATCCATGCAGCCTCGCCACTATTTACTTGCTGGTTGTGATAATTCGGATATGTGCCAAAGCTTATGTGTCACCTTATTCTGTCCTCAGATGTAAATGGAAGCCAAGCTGATGAAATCAGTTTGATCCGGGTATGTAGTGGACTAAACTTGGAGTCTGTTTGCGACCAAATATTTCACAAGATTTACCAGCACTTGAATATGGATAACGTCGATCACAACGCTCGGCCATTTCCGTCAGGTCATCGCCTTGACGGAAAAGGCCGAGGGTATTCCAAATGGTATAACGCATCATTTAAAAATTGAGCCCTAGCGATACCTGATATAGAATAATGAAAGTGCAATACTCGGTTGCAACTGAATAAACTCTCTTCACCCAGACCTTGAAAATAAACCCATAGCGTTTAATGCAATGATTCTTGCAATATAATACACTGTAAAGCAAATAATAGAACAATCGCAAATGCTTGTTGTGTCAGTTATAACCTTGGCCTAAGGACTTTATGAGACCTAAAATATGAACAAAATTTCACTCAGTTTGATTAATCTTTTATTTTCCGTGTACATGTAACACTATATAGCATACGTTAATAACTTTAATGATTTGTTTTCTTCTAATTTGTATCGGTTACGTTTCCTTTTATCACGATGATTAAGTCTGGTCGAGATTATTTGTGTTTTGACTACATACGTATTGCTCAAAATGATCAGTGCATATTTTCCTCATGGAACGATTTTTAAGCGAAAGTTAAAATTAAAATTGCGAGAAAAAAAGAACATTGTATCGACTGTCAAATCAATTAAGGAAACTGCATGACTTGAAAAATAGCATGAATATCAATGATGTAAAAAAAACGGTGATTTGCCATGTTTTACAACTACTACGGACCATCTAAAAATTTTCAAACATGTTTACAGAGAAACATGCCAGAATAAAACATTTTCTTTCATTCCGTTGACATGTGTTTTTTGTTAAATGAAAAGATTACAGTAATGAGAAGAATGTTTTAAACATAAATCGCAGTCGTTTTTTTTTTTTTTTTTTTTTACGTTTCACAAAATCCATTTTAGTAAGTTGAGGTTCTGACAAATATACAGAGGTTAATCCACTTTGACAAATATATAGGGGTTAATCCACTTTGACAAATATATAGAGGTTAATCCACTGCCAAATATATAGGGATTAATCCACTCTGACAAATATTTAGAGGTTAATCCACTTTGACGAATATTTAGGGGTTAATCCACTTTGACAAATATATTGGGGTTAATCCACTTTAAAGATTATTCAGTGCAATTTGTTTCATGAGTAAGATAATATTTTATGCATGAATGATTTCAAGTTTCCTAAATCATATATCCGTCCCACGTTATGTTAGCTTAGAGTTGTATTGTCCTGTGTTTCTTTTCATGCACGTTGAAATGGATTGGCTACATGGTAGAATATGAGATTTTTAGGCTAATGTATACATCCGTTTCTACGCTGCGTGTAATCAAAGCCACGTGCATTTTTGCATCTTAATAAACGAACCCAGCTGTCTAAAGGCGCAAAATACAAAATACCCCCTCCTCTAATGTGAAAATCCACAGAAATATATTAAATGTTTTTAGGTCTAACATCACAAGGCCGAATCTAATAAACCGTTGTGTTAACAGATTCATACATGCTGTAATTTCGGCTAAAATAAAGGCAATATACTCAGCCTTGACTTTTCAAGAGAGATGTTTGAGGGGACACCATCAGATCGGCACAGAAAAGCTTGCCTACAATTAGGACTAGGACAGTTTCGAATCATTCCAAATTTTTCTCCAATTTTTTTGTTTAATATATTTTTCTTAATGGCATGTTGAAAAGCATGCAATATTTGCACAAAAATGTGTAGAAAATTAAAAATATTATCTCCAGTTTCATGCAACCGTTGAAGACTACATTTCTTCTTCCGGAGCTTAATGGTTTAATCACCGATACTACCGGAAATGCAGCCATGTTGATTAAAAGGGTCATCATATGAAATATATTTCTGACTATATCGGTCCACTGAATTTGTCTCCATTTCTCAATAGCATGGAAATTTAGACTATCGAGATTTTAAATGACACCAGCAAAGGATTCTTTGTTGTGAGACTGAACGGCTGTGTTGTTTTATGCAGCCAAGGATCGATTAATATCTCTCTAGACTATTGTGTTATTTATCGAAAAAGAAGTACGTCACGTATCTCCCGGGCAATGATTTTTAAGCATCGCTTGTCTTCGATGAGATTCACATTTCCTTTAGGTGTACCAAATGAACTGCGAGGATTCGCTTACACTGCGATGTCAGAAAAACATGTTATTCAATTCACGGCATAGTATTCGGTCCCCGGTAACCTAGCCAATTTCCAGCAGTGAAGAACGATGTTGTTGTCAGTTTCGCTCACAGTTCGTCTTTGGATTTCGCATCGGCGTACTATTACGTTTGGGAGATGAAGTAAGATTGTTGTAGGGGTCAAAATATTCTCTCCAATTCTGATAAAATCAGTTGGTGAAACAGTTTATCATGAAACCAATTGCAAATTACATGTATTTGTTTGTTAGCGGAATGGACTTATGTAATACATTTAAGGAAGAGATATATTTAATTCTATAGCGACACAGATAACTGTGTTGTTAGGTTAAGTGAATTAGGTAATACATTAAAGAAACAGTGATATTTAATTCAAATAGCTACATTGATATCCTATGTACTATCAACATTAAAGACTCATGTGAAGATTGTTCTTTGAAAACGTGATTATAATGCTGCGAAAATTCAAACTTTAATACTAAAAACATTTCCTTGCTCTCTGTGTGTTCGAGGCATCACAACAGGCAAGTGTATCGAACAAACCAAAAAAAAGGTGTACATAAAAGTGAAAAGATACTAAATCAAAGTGTGCATAAAGTGAAAAGATACTAAATGAAGGTGTGCATAAAAGTGAAAAGATACTAAATCAATATCGTCCAAAAGTTAGTACATAATAAGTACTTTCGACTCTACGAAAAAAAAAAAAAAAAAAAAAAAAAAAACACAACGTTAGCTGTAACACCGACAACAACGTGTATTAGGTGCGGATCCAGGATCCTTTCACCGTGTTTTGACTTGAAAATGGGTGCTTCGTTGCGGATCCAGGATCTTTTCTCCGTATTTCTACTTGAAAATGGGTGGTTCGTTTGGGCAGATTTCTTTGTATATCACTGAAAAATGTACTGCTTTAACTGAAAGAGGGTTCTATCGAATCCTCCCTCCCCCGAACCGTGTATAATTCTGTCACTGGTTATTACTGCTAGCGCATTTAAAACCACACTCTAAAATGATACCCTGGGTTAAATAATTAAAAATTTAGATGTCACCATAACTTTGACTGTCACATACGATCACCAACAGCCAGCATCCTAATAAAAAACAAAACAAAACGGAAAAATAAACGTCGAGTCTTGAAGCACCTCGAAATACAAAGCTGGTGCGGGTGGAGCAACAAGTGAGTCACTTCAATTAGTTTATATATATATATATATATATATATATATATATATATATATATATATATATATATATATATATATATATATAAGATAGCCATTCTTCTATTAGTTTAGTCAGGGCAGTTTGACAGGAGTAATTTTGTCTGAATCCCGATTGAGATCAATGTAGTGTATTATATTTATTGAGAAAGAGAAATAGGTGTGTGTGTGTGTGTGTGGGGGGGGGGTGATAGAAACGTGTTTCTTAACTATTTTTGAAATGACCGGCAGGATAGAAATAGGTCTACAACGTAATGGGTAATTCTTGAATCCCCCTTTATGAATTGGAAAACTTTGGCTTATTTTTTTTTTTTGTAAAACGTCATTGGAAAATGGTACTTGAAAACATTTCTAAACCAGTTTCAATGCATCAGGGAATACACCAGTTCTAAACAATTGCTGAAGAGATGATTGAAAGAGGGATCTATAATATGCGCAGAAAGCTTTAATACTTTGGCACTAGTTATATTTGGCCCAGTAGTTGTTTCGTATCAAGACTCATAAGAATGTTATAAACTTCATGAACAGAGAATCTAGGTATTTAAAATTCAACATCAGAGGGTACTCGCTCTGCTACAAAATCGGTCAAGGAAGAAAAATCATTGTGGGGTGGGGTGGGGGTGGAAATAAGGAAATAACACCTTCACTCAGGCGATTGCTTATAGATTCAAACAATTCATTCATCCTTTTTGCAATTTCGTATTCATTGTGTACAGTTTCATTATTTAAAGTAATTTCAAGTGGTATAGAAAAAGAATTCGATGCGTTAATGTCTTTTCAGCATTTAACCTTTTTATTTTGTTTGAGGTTGCTATGAAATCCTTTCTGTATATTTATTTTTCTTTAATAATTTCTGCAATTTACCTTTCAACTATACAGTCGACTACCAAAGCATTAAGTAAAACGTCAGTATGCTCTCTTAAACATACTGTCTTGTATTCCACATGCTATAGTAATACATCCCATAAAAAGAAGAGAAAATATGTTTTTTGTTGTTGAATCTGAGGACTGAGCAGGTGAGATCCATATGGAATTAGTTCCGCAACTTGCTAAAGGATGTCCTAAACTGTATAATCTGCCATTTGCATTTCTTCCTTGCAGTCCCATAATATACATATACAGATCATGTCCACGTTAAGATTTGGACTCGACACTTAAAACATGGGATACAATCTATGATGTCAATATTCAGGTGTTATGTATGATGTTTATATAATATTATAAATATTTTAGGAAATTATAAATGTTTCTTCACTTTAATATTTGCTTAAATCTTTATGTTTATCAGGAAAAACATGTTTAACTAGTGTCCTTGAATTAGGTTGTTTTGATCAATATATTTTCTCAATTTGAAGGTCAAGGTTGAATTTTGTTTACGGTTAAAATTCCATTAAGATGACTCATGTTCTAGAACATTCTGTCATGTGACCAATCTTTATATATACCATGTTTGGTGGACATTTTTTCAGTTTTGACATTACCATCAGTCTTGTAAAGAGCTATTACAGTTGTGAAAATTCATTCCAAATTCTAAGAGAGGAATTATTTTAAATATTCATTGGATTATAACAGTGCTCATAAACTTTTGGATTTTGGATTTTTAATTGACAATTTTGGAATTTATGTGAACTTATTCAGAGATTTTGGAATACTTCATTTTGACTTCAGCACATCAAGATTTCTAGTACATCAGGACTTTGGAGACCATTAGCACATCATAACATTCAAGGACACAGCCGTGAATTCGGAACATTCTATATTTAGGACTTGTGATTAGAACAATCATTCTTATTGGATTATTAGGATTTCAAAACACATTACTGTAAGTGACCTCTTGATTTTTCATTTTTATTATCTAGTAATAAATTGCTTGTTGATTTTTACTTGATTTGTTGGTTTCACTTTCTTTCTGTTACATTTTTCTTAGACCATAGAGTCGTAACACAGGAAATTCATCATGCTCTACCATCAAAGAGGAAACTTCCTGCAATTGTATATTAAGTTTAAAGTACCACTAATACGTAACTAAGTGCACGGTGCAGGCGCAGATTGACACTGCAACTGTTACGCAAAGCCTGTCATTGGCCCAAGAGTCAGGTTTGTAAATCATCGTTTACATGGGTTACTGGATGCAGTATTGTAGAGTTCTCTGATCTTGTTACCTACGGAACTTAATTTACCAATTGACATATGGAGTAAACGTAGGATTTCTACTTTAATGACAATTCCATGATAAACTGCTTGGTTTTATCGCTCATCTCTCTAGTGACATCTGAAATTTGGGGATTTGGTTTTTCGTTATTAATCTGCATTAGTGTTTATAAGAAAACTTCGGCACTTTATAGCTTTGAAAGATGAGCTTTAATTTTGTGCACTCAAGACAGTCCAGGCATTTACCACATTTTAATAGTGTTGACATTTCAATGATCTAGAAAGAAATGTTTTTACTTAAATTGGCTAATTACATATGATTAATTACTGTTGGTTAGTTAACTATACTCTCTCTCTCTCTCTCTCTCTCTCTCTCTCTCTCTCTCTCTCTCTCTCTCAACACCTCTTTAATAAATTATGTGTACATTTTGCCAATAATTTTATCTATATACTGGAGATAAACGCCTACATTATAACAACTAGTTTCCAGTTCATTAGGAATTAATATTGGCAATAAATATATGTTGAAACAAAACTGAACTAAACAAACGTTACGTTTATTTATATACAGGGCCAGTAGCAGTAAAACAAGACAATGAAATGCACAATCAGTTAAAAATTAAAGAAGATTTGTTCTGAAAATGTTAACACAGTAACATGCACTAAGACGTTTAATCATGGTCCTCAAAAATTATGTTTAAATTTAAAATTACAAAAAATTCATTTAAAGACAGTTAGCCGTTTTTAAAGCTAAAAAGGCAGCACGACATTATATAATTCCAGTACTTAGTAGAGTCTTCAACAGTGAGTTTGGGTGAAATCTAAATGTATCGACATTTATATTGCATGCTCTTATTTGTAACCTACATTGTTCCTTTATAAATATGTGTTTTGTAATCGACCTTGAACCGGAAGTTGACAAGCGCATGTGCATTACTGACCGTTAAGCAAATTGTTTATACGTAAATGAGAATACTATTAACATTATACAAAATCTGATCCAGATCTAGTCACAAATACTCACTAGTAATCCATTTACTTAACAAGATATTTAGATCTAGTCTCAAATACTCACTAGTAATCCATTTACTTAACAAGATATTTAGATCTAGTCTCAAATACTCACTAGTAATCCATTTACTTAACAAGATATTTAGATCTAGTCTCAAATACTCACTAGTAATCCATTTACTTAACAAGATATTTAGATCTAGTCTCAAATACTCACTAGTAATCCATTTACTTAACAAGATATTTAGATCTAGTCTCAAATACTCACTAGTAATCCATTTACTTAACAAGATATTTAGATCTAGTCTCAAATACTCACTAGTAATCCATTTACTTAACAAGATATTCAGATCTAGTCTCAAATACTCACTAGTAATCCATTTACTTAACAAGATATTCAGGGCGCCATCTTGTTTATCAGTAAGATTTCTATCATCATAGCTGTACTCTTTTTTTTTCTTTTCTTTTTTTAATTGAAGCAAGATCATAGCAGTTTTGAAATCAGTTCAAAGCGAACTTGGGATGTAATAAGGACAGGTGGAGAATGACCATTAGTTAACTGTCAAATCAAGCTGGGCTTCAGAAATATGCGTATATTCAATAGCGCCAGTATCGAGCTGTAAGAGAGGCAAATCCACGCATGTGTTTGGCCACGATATCCGTTATACGCGACATTGTTGATAAAAAGAAGAAGAAAAAAAAACGCCATACGCTCTCAAAGTTAGACTGGTGTCCATTATAAAAAGAGCAGATATAAAATGATTTTAGTAGAGATCCCTGAAAGTGTCCATTATGAACAGGTGGCGGCTATATGGGATGCCATCTAAGACAGATTACACTGTATATCATTCTCTTTGTTCCCTCATCACAAAAAATGAGAGCATGTCGAAACTTTATCCGATGTCCCAGACGTACTAACAAACGAGCTGTAAATGAAAAAGATTCCAGTTGAATGCTTTTCATGCAACTTATTCGAGGTAAATATATGTCGATAGCGTCATTACATTTGTCTTAATAAAGTAAACAATAATTTGTATAAGTATGGATCCACAAAGTGTAAACAACTATCTAACAAAATTAAAGAATTCGAACACGTGTACAATTAGCTTTTAAGGATTTATTATATATGCTTGAGAAAACACATTAAAAAAAAACAACAAATAAACATCCCAACTTGCATGTAACACATGAAGAACACACACAGATAATGGTACCTTTACCTTTTTGCCCTAAAATTAATAGCACCATGATCTTTTTACCAGTGTCTGATACTGTGTAATAGATGTATTGTTTTATTCATGTACACGTGAAACACTGATTACATAAAACATTATACTTTGATTTAACCTCACAGCATCTTCTTCTGTCAGGTCATTACTATTCTGCAGAAATAATATATCCAGCATGTTGACTCATCTTTATCTGCTAGAGGATTATCCATCATGCTGGCTCAGCTTTATCTGCTAGAGGATTATCCAGCATGCTGGCTCAGCTTTATCTGCTAGAGGATTATCCAGCATGATGACTCAGCTTTATCTGCTAGAGGATTATTCAGCATGATGACTCACCTTTATCTGCTAGAGGATTATCCAGCATGACGACTCATCTTTATCTGCTAGAGGATTATTCAGCTTGATCACTCATCTTTATCTGCTAGAGGATTATCCAGCATGATGACTCATCTTTATCTGCTAGAGGATTATCCAGCATGATGACTCATCTTTATCTGCTAGAGGATTATCCAGCTTGATCACTCATCCTTATCTGCTAGAGTAGGGGTCTCCAAACTTTATAAGACGAGGGCCATGTTAGATTTTTGAAGGGGGTTTGCGGGCCGAAGCGACTGTGAAAAATTTAAATATATGCAAAATCGTTTTAAAAAATTACAACACTTTGCAAGCCGGACAAATCAAAGCCGCTGGCCAGATCCGGCCCGCAGGCCGTAGTTTGAAGACCCCTGTGCTAGAGCATTATCCAGCATGATGACTCAGCTTTATCTGCTAGAGGATTAATCCTATCAGGATAACTTAATCTGAAAATACCACCACCAAGTGCGACGTCTTTATTATTTGAGAATATAATGTAGAACTTCATGTTCATTTAATTTTCCTTTTTGTCAGTGGTATATGTTATCATCTAACTTTTCATTTTTTCTTTTAATGTATTTTCAGTGATGATAATGAGGAATGTTAAAGTTATAACAAATTATGTTAAACTGTTTCATATCTGTTCCATTATTAACAGGATTAAATTAGTCTTGACCTGGTAAATATATTTCACACTCATTCAGTAATTTCCTTATCTGAAAGTAAATCGGAAACCTATATACCAATTTTACTAACTCTGGAACACTTTTCCATTTGTTAAATGCCAGTACAATATACAACGACCAGATGTTGCCATACACAAAACCCATTTTAGCTGAGTTTGCCAAAATATGATGTTACAGTGTGCACTGTGTCTGTTCATAGACTCATCACTGTCAAATTTGTAACGTGAAGTGATAAAAAATGTTTAATGGTTTGTATGTGAGTAAATCTTTTCCAGTGTAGTAACTTATTATCGCGTTAAATATTTGTACATGCTAAACATTATATCCGGAAGAAAAGCCTAGTTATTGGTGCAGTAATCACTTTCTTTCTACCTTTTGCATGAAATTTTAAAGAACTTTAAATGTCCCTATGATTGAATCAACATTTATGTGATTTTAATTACCTTTTATTTTGTTCAAAAATCTCATATACAAGCTCGTAGTCACTGTATTTGTTTCTCAGCGTTTTCGAGATGTTGCTTGGATCAACTTCATCTTGTTGAATGCTTATCTATTATAATTTCTTCTGTAATGTCAGGCATCATCCTGCGAGGACATTGTCTACATTGTAGTCATCTTGTCATGTTTTTATGTGAACAATGTTTTTATTTACTGGTGATATTTTTGATGTACTTTCTTTCTTCCCTCTTGTTTCGTGATCAACATAATTTTCTGTCGATGTCTTGTTCTTCCTCCCAGGAGGAGAAGTGTACTTTTTGTGCAGATTCTTCTGAGACGAGGTGTGTCTTTGACGCATCATTTATTTTATTTTCATAATATTTTCAGCTTTATCCAACCTGTTAATCGAGTCATCATATTCTTTCCCCATTTTACGAGTACATACTTTTACCTTGTGTGCTTCAAAAAAAATCATTACAACTTTGTATATATCATCTTGTTTTGTTGTATATATATATATATATATATATATATATATATATATATATATATATATATATATATATATATATATATATATATATATATATATATATATATATATATATATTTGGATTACCTAAATTGGCTTGCCTGGTTTTAAATATATCCTCATTAAAGTCAGGAATGTAGCCTTTACAACAAAAAAAAGTTATATTTCTAAATTCTGACTGTTCACCTGTTTTGAGTGTAGTGAATACTTACACATTTTGCCTGAGTAAGTTGAAAAAAAATGGACTTTTTCTTTGGTTTTTTTTAAACAAATTCTGAACTTTCCTGTTGGAAAACTCTTTTTCCTGATGAAACTGTATCTTTTCGGGTTTTCGCTGCTTAAAGATTTGTTTCAAAATATAGTGTATGTTACCTCCATTTTCCGATTTCACTTTCTCAGCCAGAAAGTATTTTGAAGAGACCTCTATCACATTCAAAATGGTTTTATATCAGTGTTATCTTTTTCGTATGCTTGCATGTCAACAATATCTGCTTGTCATTGGTTATCCACGTGACTAACATAAATTCTTTTGTATGGAAATCTTTTTCTCGCTTGCCGTGTGTAATGTGCAGGTTTGGTTTTGATGTGTGGTGATTTACGGCACAGCAACAAAAGTAGTGTATTTAGTAATGTGTAGGTAGATTGTACAGTTAACTTCTGTCAATATATCATATTTTAATTTTATTTTTGTCCTCTTTTATTTATGTGAGAAAATGTATTTTCAGGATCGTAGAAGATATTACTTTGTTATATATCTGTCAAATCTTAGTTACAGATATTTGGGTATTGCTGACATATTACGTCTTTTTGTGTTACACATTTCTAAAAAATTTCAGATAATTAATCCTGCACTCTACAATGAATTCTTCAGTAAGGTAGATATGGTGGTCTTTGATTTCATTCCAGAACAGTAAAGAATTCCCCATAACCTACTTCCATCCACATCTTCTATGAGCTCTAGAAAAATATTATGTACATAGAAAGCAACTTCGATATTTTTCAATTCAAGCAACTTGTTCAACTTTTAATTATTTATAAATGGAAAACGTTTCTTTTGACAGATGCACGGTCTTGCCAGGATGCGGGATTTACATATATTTTTGAATTCTGTCAAAGTGTCCGTCATTCATTTATCTTATTGTCGCGACTTATCCCTTGCAGCGGTTTATCTAGTCCTTCATCTCTTCAGCTTTGCATGGACGTCTCCGCTGGCTTGGGATGGCGGTAAAAGGGCGCGAGTTATCTGCAAGAAGGCACCATGAGATCTCCTCGAAAACAGGATACCATTAATTCTTCGATCGATGTGCCTTATATCCGCCGCCTAACTGACTGTGATTCCAAGATATAGCTATCTTAGAAACAAAGATTCTTTGTTCTTAAATCTTCTGCATTTGCATATCTCTATTATACGGCAAACGTCTCAAATATAGTTTACAATCCAAGTCTTAAGTTCACGACGCGTCTCTAGTATTCTTTTGGGAGACAAAGTATTTTCCATTTTCTCTTCTTACGAGGAATCTTGGAGACAAACTGGCATCTTTTCTGGCCAAGATGTCACTGGGATTTAATCTAATGGGGAAAATGGCTGGAATAAAAACCTTCGGAATCCATCAACATTTGCCGATAGGAACAAATGTTTAGTAGTAGTTGTGGTGGTGGTGGTGGTGGTAGTAGTAGTAGTGGTGGTGGTAGTAGTTGTAGTAATAGTAGTAGTAGTACCGTCGTCATCATTACTACCAAAATTCTCCATGTCAGACTTTAGTTTTTGAATTACTCATATCTATGTACATATATAATCATTATGTTTCATATAATCCAAACTATTGTACATAGAACTTCCATATAAAAATATCGATCTAAATATTTACTGTTGCAAAGTGACGTCACACAGTTGTATGACAAAATACTTATAATTAATTAATTTTACATAGAATAAAGATCTGCGATAAAACCAGTTTGTACATATTAAGTAAATTTTTTAAAAATAATTTTAATTTGCTAATACAGCAAATATAATTACGCAGAATCAATAAATACTATAATATAAAAGATGCAACTACTTTAAACACACACACACACACACACACACATATATATATATATATATATATATATATATATATATATATATATAATAAATATCGATTATTATTTAATTAGCTTAGTGATGTTATACTTCATATAAGATCATTTAGGAAAAAGCAATTGTAGTAAAGAGGTAAAGTCACATACCCCTTAATTGACTCTGATTACCGGTAAGAACGGGGCACTTATATTTCTTTTTTAATATCATTCATATTAAAAAGATCACTATCACATTTTCTTTTCAACACATTTTTCATTTCCAAAGAAAATGAGAAAATGTATATTTCATGGAAAAACGGGTACAAACACTTCAAAAATAATTGTAATAATTTATAGCAATAACTATTATTCAGGGCAATTTTAGTCCATAAAACCTAGCAATAACTAGTATTCAGGGCAATTTTAGTCCATAAAACCTAGCAATAACTAGTATTCAGGGCTATTTTAGTCCATAAAACCTAGCAATAACTAGTATTCAGGGCTATTTTAGTCCATAAAACCTAGCAATAACTAGTATTCAGGACTATTTTAGTCCATAAAACCTAGCAATAACTAGTATTCAGGGCTATTTTAGTCCATAAAACCTAGCAATAACTAATATTCAGGGCTATTTTAGTCCATACAACCTAGCAATAACTAGTATTCAGGGCTATTTTAATCCATACAACCTAGCAATAACTAGTATTCAGGGCAATTTTAGTCCATAAAACCTAGCAATAGCTAGTATTCAGCGCAATTTTAGTCCATAAAACCTAGCAATAACTATTATTCATTGCTATTTTAGTCCATAAAACCTAGCAATAACTAGTATTCGTTGCTATTTTAGTCCATAAAACCTAGCAATAACTATTATTCGTTGCTATTTTAGTCCCTAAAACCTAGCAATAACTAGTATTCAGGGCTATTTTAGTCCATAAAACCTAGCAATAACTATTATTCAGGGCTAATTTAGTCCATAAAACCTAGCAAAAACAAAGGCCGAGACTTACATATTTGGAGCTTTGATTGCGCTTCCAATTTATCTAAAAGACATTTCCAGTGATCTGCACATCAACCTGCCTATTCAGAAGAATATCTGCACATCAACCTGCCTATTCAGAAGAATATCTACACATCAACCTACCTATTCAGAAGAATATCTCAATGTTATCAGCACTCATTTTTAAAAAACAAAATGCAATATTACATTTCGTTGAGCACAAAAGAAACCCTTTTTGCCACCATTATTGTGTGGATATTGTACGTACTAGCAAGAAACGCACTTGCTTCACATCATGTCGCCAATCTAGAACGAATAGAGTTTTGAATTCCATCTTCAAAGATCGAATTGAAGGACTTTCCCTCCATTCCTCACACCCACCCCGGCAATAAGACCAGTGGATTCCTTGAGAACACACTAGCAACCTCCTCCCCCGGCAATAAGACCAGTGGATTCCTTGAGAACACACTAGCAACCTCCTCCCCCGGCATTAAGACCAGTGGATTCCTTGAGAACACACTACAACCTACTCCCCCGGCAATAAGACCAGTGGATTCCTTGAGAACACACTATCAGAGACAAAAGACGTCGCGATTGGGTGAATATATTTGATTCATGTTTCTTTTCAGATCATATTAAAAAAAACAAGAATATCTATCCAAGAAACTATTTTAAGTCGCACCACGGGCAAAACAGATTTGAAAGAAAGATAGCGGTACAAATGTAAGAAAGTTATGTCTTGCAGTGATTCTGTTTGGAAATCTTGTTTTTATTGGCACTTTACTCCAGTTGAATTGATACCATTATAAGGCTGTGCATTGTCTTTAATAAATAGATACATTGTATTTCATACCAATTATCATCCTATGTGGATGACAATTTTGTAAATATCACTTAGTCATTTCATCAATGTGCTTGACATAAAGAAGAATGGATGTAAAGAGAGAAAGAAAATGAGAAAGTCACAAGTTATTCAAATAGAAAAGAGTTGATTTTTTTTTTCTTTTCTTAAAAAACTCTTTTACTTGTCTTGAAGTAGATATACTGTGTCAGTTCTAAATAAGTCATATTTTTTTTCTTTTCATCATTCTTGTACAGTGGTACTAGAACATTAAAATGAAAATCTGTAACAAAATACCAAGATTATTTTTTTTTACAAATCTAACATAATTTCATCCGACCGCGTTTTTTATTTCTTTTTTTATTTTTAATGTTAAATGTTGAACGTACCGGGGGTGGGGTAGGAGAAAATACAAAATCAAAATAAAACAATTACTGGACTGAAAAGGCGACGGAAGCTCACTGCAGGTGAACGTGAGAATATTATTGCACAAATTTAAAAAAGAATTACTTGACTACCAAGACGGAGGAGCCTCGCCAAGGGCGACTAGAGGATATTTCAAATGGTACTAATGCAATAAATGCTGCTGATAGAATGCTACAAATGTATTATTGAAAAATCAGCAAATGAAATAAAACAAAGGAACATCAGATACTAGCGTTAATTCCGCTCCCATGTTTTCACACTTCCACTAAGTCTGTGCTTTAGAAGTGGACAGGTTTACACGATGCAAATAACCGGTGAACCGGTCTAAACGGTCATTTATTTTCATGTGATCTCCATATCGCATCATCCAGACAGATACAATTAAGAAACAGTTATTATAGCAGTTTCGTTGTATTATCATAGTTTTGATCGGTGAAACGTTATATATATATATATATATATATATATATATATATATATATATATATATATATATATATATATATATATATATATATATATGTATGTATGTATGTGCTAAAGGCAATACTAAACACATAAAAAGGCAATAGAGTATTTAATATATTACGACCAGCTGTACGCTTTTAGGGCTGGATAATACGTCACCACAAAAGACAACTTGTGAAATACCAAAGAAAAAAAAAAACCAGCTAATGGAACTCAGTCAGGCATCGACATACCAGTAGAATATAATTTGTGCGGTTTTTGTACAGAATAGGGGCAGAACACTTCGGCCTGGTTTTCTCTTGGCATTCAAGAGATGATGAAAATTACATCAGACTGATTTTCAGATATTATAAATTATTCAAGGCACAAAGTAAATCTAATTTCTTTATTTTTCAGAAGCCATTATACTTTTGAGCCTTTACTACTGTGACAACTGATCATAACAGACAATTATTTAGAGTGAAGACCTGCTAATAACGAATTAAATATACCATCAATCTGAGAGAACTGCAAATTACTTCTTTCGCTGTGTTCGGATTTTTTGTGATTGCACTGGAAATTTACTTTTTATTATTGCTATCATTCCACACAAATAAAATCACTATTGATATATTTTTTTATATCTGTTTGTTCCAACACACATGCAAACTAGTTAAATATATATTGAACTATTTGTACTCAAAATAGATCAAATATTTTAATACGGTATTGAATATTTCTACTGATACTGTAAAATCATAATATATATTGAAATATTCTACTTAAATGAATCAAAATAGATAATATATATATATATATATATATATATATATATATATATAGAGAGAGAGAGAGAGAGAGAGAGAGAGAGAGAGATAGTTCTACTTCAATCAAAACTGTTCGATATACACTGAATGTTTCTACATAAATAAATCATATAGTAAAATGTACATGGTGTCATTTCCAATTTAAAAAATCTAGATGAACATTGTGATACTTTGATGAACCAATATTAAAACAAGCAGAACCAATTACAGCCACCTTTAATACATTTTCAACTGGAAAAACTTAAGACGTAAGTATAGACAGAATTTGAACAGAATTATTATTTATTGATATATTATTTTAACAGCAATGTCACTGAGCAATGAGTTTGCAGTGATAACAATTAAGATTTGTGTGAATTCTTCAATGATACTGAGTCATATTTCAAGAAGATTATCATTCGAAAAACTCTACAATTTGGTTCTGTAAAAGCTCCATTAGGCATAATGATTATATATTTGAAACGACCCACCCAGATGTGAGCTCCAGTCGAGTATAGGTTTTATTTTTACCACATAACAAAGCCTTTAAATATATTTAATGGAGGCGAAATGCATAATATTATTCAACGTTTCTTTGATATTTTTATATTCCAAAATTTGGACTGATTGTAAGCTAAAGTACAAGATGGATCTTTGATAGGAGTGTATGCTTAATATTGCACACACAAAGACACACACACACACACACACACACACACACATATATATATATATATATATATATATATATATATATATATATATATATATATATATATATATATATATAGATATATACCGCTCCGAAAATTTTCAGATATAGATTTGCATGGACGTGTTAAGAGAGAAAAACTTGCATCACCTTGAGAAATAATATGGTAGATTTTTCTTTCATGCTTTGAAATCTGTGTTAAATGTATCAAGTGATCATGTAGACCATCCAAAAACAATTTGGATAGATAGGGTCATTCGTTTAAACGATGTCCAGTACAAAAAAGAGGACGTTAAATAATATAAAAATGAACTTGATACAGCTGTAAATATATATGAAATAGCTGAACAATCTGACATTGAAGCCTATTAGAATAACAAAACTACACAGACAAAGAGATGCTGAAATGTTAATCATATTTCAAGATGGTGACCTTAATGACTACAAAAATGGACTCAGACCACGATTATTTTACTTCTAGGTTTTGTAAAAACCATGCATTATTGTACATTTGTAAATCTTTCTTTAACAAAAACATGTGTATCATCTAGTCCTGCGCGTAAATCAATACCGTCCGTGTACTACTGTCTTGATACAATATAAAGATTGTAAAGCAACATAAATCTCTTTGTAACAGTTATAAGTCTCAAAATCATCTATCTCTGCACGATTCGTTCTAAATAGTCTATGACGTTCAGTATTGCACCTGCTTTTTCTCTTGCTGTTTGCAGTATTTGACTAGCACCAGACAATGTGCCGAATCGTTGTTTAAACAAGTCATGTGTATCTAAAATCTTTTTCTATTCTCGCCACTGTGCTTTTGTAGTTCTATGATTTTGTTAGCTTTTTCAGTTGCCACTCCATTAAATAGCTGTTAAGTTATTGTAAACTTTTTCTCTCCATGTTTGGGAAATTTCAAAATTAAAGTCCTACGTATTTTGGTATAAACAAGTCTTTGCACAAAACCTTAAGTAGGTGCATCAGTAAATTTAACAACATCACATACATTTGTGATATGGTTATTGTTGCCATTTACGTCAATTTAAATCACAGTTAATTGTATCGCCTGTTGATGAAAGAGATATCTCTGTCGCGTATTATTTATGTGACGCTAAAAACATATATTACAGGTATACTTTAAAAGTCCGTCACTTTCCTATCCTCATCTTTTACCCTAATATTCAGCCTGTTTATGGTACCACTCTGTAATTGCTTGTAATGATCATTAACAATGTATGAAACAAATTGTCCGCGACAAACATTTTAACAGATAAAGAGTCAAGCAAACACAATAAAAGAAATTAGACTAATAAGGGTGTTATTGATCTGGTGGAGGAAATTGTATAACTTTTTAGATTTCAAAAATCCACAATCTCTCGAATTCAAAAGATGCCTGCGGAGTTCTCTCTTTATTGAATTCTAACTTGTAGCGTTGTACTTTGTTATGTACACTGTGCAATCGTTACTCGATGTGATTTTAGCTTTTGAGGTGTGTTTCAAGCATTCAACATCTATTCAAAATTCGTTGTCACCATTTGCACTTTATTCATGTACGTTTTAAGGTTGCACAAACCTTTAGAAATTAAAATAGTTCATGTTGGAGTTTTATCTTTTATGTTAACAAATCTCATATACAAGCTAGTAGTCACTGTATTTGTTTCTCAACGTTTTTGAGATGTTGATTGGATCAACTTCATCTTGTTGAATGCTTATCTATTATCATTTTTTTGTTTTTGGGTTCATCGGAAATATATTAACACCCATCAGCAAAATCTATTATCTGCAACGATATCGATAGTTAACTATTTTCTATTAATTGGATTGGTAAAATAGATTTATTATCAGGTAGTGAATCTATTAAGATAAGATAAGATAAGAATTCTTTATTTCAGACTGCATGGTCCATACATCTAAATTAGAATATAAATATAGAAGTATTTTAAGACATAAAAGTTCATAGGTGTCTTATGTACAAATATACAGACCCGTCAACAACTACAGAATGTGTCTGTCATTGTTAGGAATAAAATTATGTAAGACATTTAAATAGTAATTTGTTCCATCTATCTATAATCTGAGAACTTAAATAAATATCATAGTTCCACAAAGATTTCAAGATACAATTCTTACTATTAGATATTCGTGTCATCATTGAAAACACATACTTTCTCATTAACTCTTCAAAACTAAAGACATTATAGTTTACAAACATGGTAGATGCACTATTCCATCTTGGAAGGCTTAGTAGTAAACGAAGACTATTATTATAGCCAATAACTAGTTTTCTTTTCAAACATTCACTAAAGTTTGTCCACAGAGGAGCACAGTACATTGTGCAACAATAAGATTTGAATAATCTGATCTTGATATTCACAGAACAATTTCTAAATTTACGTAAAAGCATGTTTGTTCTAGTACACAAAAATATGCAATGTCTCATTATCTGACCGGTTGGATTTTAGCATATGACCCAAATACTTATAACTGTCGACATATGCAAGAGCATGGCCGTTAAGAGGTACAGAGGGAGGAGATGGTAATTTGAAAGAAGTTGACTGAAAAACCATGCAGACAGATTTTTGTTTATTATAGTGGCCCTAACCCTAACCCTAACCATGATATCATTCTCAAATGCGTAATGTTCACATATCTTTAATAATTTCCTTAAACCTGCGATAGAAGGACTTATCAATGACATATCATCAGCAAAACTAAAATTGTTAAGAAATGACGCATTTAGTGTCAAATATATCCCCACGTGACACTGTCCAAGCTTACGATTTAAATCGTCTATGTATATATTAAATAACAAAGGCGAAAGAACACCTCCCTGTCTCACCCCATTGGTTACATGAAATGAATCGGATACTGTACTTCTCCAACGCACATAGTAAAATTGTTTGCTATACCAGTTAACTAGAGTATGAACAATGTAAACGGGTATTTGATTGTCGAGCAACTTTTTAAACAGTGTCCAATGATTAACCCTATCAAATGCCTTACTAGCGTCTAAAAAACATGCAAACACAGGGCTACCATGTTCTAAATAATAGTTGACAGTTTCCTGAAATGAATAGAGGCATAAGTCTGTTGAATGTTGTTTTTTTAAACCAAACTGATTATCAGAAATTGTTACTTCACATCGTTGTAGTACACTACATTCAAATATTTTCGAAATAATTTGTAGTGAGAGCTATAGGTCTATAATTATTTTTGTCTGCCAGATTACCAAGTTTGCTTTTCAGTAGCGGGATAATTGTAACTTTTGTGAAATCATCAGGAACAAAGTTATATACAAACATACAATTAAATAGAATCATTAAAAAAACATGCAGTCTATTATCTGAAGATTTAAAATGTTTTACATATAAAAAATCTGATCCTGGATATTTACCCCCCCCCCCCTCCTTTGTTTAGCTATGGCACGTTGGATCTCCGACAATGAGATCAATTCACTAAGAATAAAAGGGACCTTGCATGCTGAAAGAACATACTCCTTATTCGAATCATTTATAACACTATTGAGTAAGGCTTCAAAATGATTTTTCCACATGTTGCATATGTTATTTTGGCCATGGTTCCCATCAATGCAAATTAGTAGCCTATTAGAAGTTGGAGTAGTATTTTGTTTAATCTGTTTCCAGAATTCACGTTGGTCTAAATTTGCCAATTTATTTGCAAGCGTGTCAGCTTTGTTTTAATTCTTCCTTCTTACATAGTCTAAGGGCATACTTAAATTGAGCTCTGGTCTGGCGCATTTGGTTACTGAGAAGTCCATGACGATATTTACCGTTATCACGACACATAAGGTAAGCATTACGTGCATAGTCGTGCAATTCTTTAACACAGTCATTCCAGCCTGGTATAACCCTATGACGTGGTTTTGATTTTTTCACCCAGTGTTTACCCGAGTTGGACAAGGTTGTTACTATATCATTGTAAAATCCATTAATCTATTTCATATGCACAGGATTACTATAGCCACGATCATTACAGACCGCTACACAATATGGAATCCTCAGTGAGGTCTGACCAATTGATGTTGTGTTTCAAATTTAAGAGTTCATGGGGGCATGAATCAAAACCAGGAAGTAGGTCAGCACTGATAGTCATTAAAGTAGGACGATGGTCGGACCCTAGTAGGGTATGAATTACTTTCATATCACATATAGCGGAATGTGCAGATTGTGTAGAGACACAGTGATCTAACCAAGAGACAGTACTGTGCGAGTCACTGAGAAAAGTAAAATTTGTTGTGTGGTCTACGATATGTTTTAAGTCCGATATGATAGAACCATATACATTGCAAAATTGGCAAAGCTCATCTCTAAATGGAGTGGATTTGAGCGTATTAGCATTCCAATCTCCTAATACATAAACATTTTGTGTATTAGCATTTTCTACAATATAATTAATTTTACCCTAATAATTGACAAATTCCCTAAAAGTTTCAACAAGATCACAAGGCAAATACACATTTACAAAAAGCAAAGAGGAATCACCTGTCTTAATAGTAATACTTATTAATCTGGGGTCATCGAGGTGTTGTACTTCTATAACACTTGCAAGAGATCTACTATATAATACACCGACACCCCCGTAAGGCCTACCTATGTGAATATGTTTCGCAGAATGAATCGGTGATACCCCTGAACCATAAAAATCCTCATGCACTGATGACAGACAGTCTAACTCACTGTCGAATAGCCACAATTCTTGTAGAAAACAAATGTCAGATATATCGCATAAGGTTCTTATATTTTGGATATTTCTAGCTATAGAACGACAGTTATAGTAAGAAATTTGTAAAGTAGCCATTATGCATAGTTGTGTCCAATAGAGAAAAATTTCGCAACATTAGAGTTTAATTCCAACTCTGATAGTAGTCTCTAACCAATGTATTCCTTGGCCACGCATCCACGTTCATTATCAAATTGTGAGTGAGGTTATCACAGGTGATTTTGAAGCTGATATAAGTATCAAATTTCGTACGTAGCTTCTCCACCTTGGTTGGCTTAGCTAAAGAGGAAAGCTCAATATGAGATTAGATGTCCGATTCTAGAGTTTCAGGGGCTAGTCTTGTCACAAATATACATCTCTGTCGCATTGGACGCACTGTGCGCAAGTGAGAGGACGCTGCTTTATCTATGATATTACTACCACGCCTTCTTGGAAACTGGCGTGTGGATGGGACATTTGCAAACTTGTTCGCCCGTCGCTGATATAGATTTGTATGCGATGATTTCGGTGCAAATCCAGCCCTACTAAAATCGTTGTTCCGCAGAGAACTAACCACCTTAGCAAAGGTTTGATCATTTTCCAAATCCGCATCTGGGGCATTGGTGTCTTCTGAAGATGCAATAAATTTTAATGCAGTTATGCTGCGAATGAAGTCACCATCATCTGTTATTATTCTGTTTCTGCTTCTGTACCGCAAACAGCAGAGCAGGTCTTGTTTACACCAATTCTAATCTCTTTGCTGTTGGAGTCCGTGCATTGCGTATAGCCGTGTATGTTCCGAGTAACGGTTCTTTCTGTTGAATGTCTGGTGTCATGTTTTTTCGTTTTTGGCATACATGATTGAATTAACAGCTCTGGATTTATTGTGGTGTAGCGTCGGTTTGCTGTTGCATTCTCACTGAGTACGACGTCGGACTGAGCTGTGTTCGAACTATCAACATGAGATGGCAAAGTACTTGTGACTGACGAAGATGACTGAGTTTGCTCACATAAACGTTGCATTGTATTTAGAGTCTCTGCTTGGACTGACTTTATAATATCCACAGAATGTTTTACATTTTCCATGTCCTTCAATAAAACTGACATATCCACATAATTGTATGATACAGGTGGCAACTTTGATAGATCCAAGGCACAAAAGCTTGGCATGTCATTTGGGTCAGAGGACAGAAATAGATTCAATACATCTTTAATGTTATTTACAGATTTATCAGTACCCTTCCGCTTTATCATTCTTTCATCTGTTTGCGCCACTTAAAAAAGGGTCTGTTTTGCTGCTTCTATATCACTGTCACAATATGTGTCCACACAAAGTTTAACAATATGATCATATGGCAATGAGTTCGTTTTATTGTGTACAAAACAAAGCAGTTCATTCACCATTATTGAGGGGCTATCAACGGACCGCTCTTGTTGGTAATCTGCCGCCCTATTTTTAGGGCTTCTCGAGGCCCTAGGAAATCTTTTCAGCTCACATTTCTTGCATAGGAAGAAATCTCCCTGTCACAAGTGACCAGTAGAGGTTCCACAATCTTCGCATTGCATGTCTAACTTAAAATTTCCAGGAATAGGTTAAAATAACAACTAAAAATATCTAAAACATTGGGAGAGGTACTCTACCACACAGCACTATAGCGACGCCATCTTTTTTATTATAATATATCTTTAGATTTATCTAGAATAAAGTGCATTCTTGTCAGTATACACGTTTGTATAGACAAAATTGAAACATTCTATATTTAGTGGGGGGTTTTCAAGTTGAATAATTTCCTTTCAGTTTCTCAAGTATCTCTTTCTCTTTTAATCTTTCCCATCCTCTAAAAAGTTTATTTCATTTTTTTATATGTCCATATTTAACGGAATTGCAGTCTCCGCCGTTGGACCTTGTCTCCAGGCCCTGTTGTATTTGTTTGTTTTTTCCTAAGCTTGACTTTATTTTCTTATAACTGTCATATTAGTTCATAACTAAAATAAATTCTTCGTGATTAATTTCGTTGTCAATGATAGCTTTAGATACCGAATCAACAATGCTATTTAATTTACTAATAGCAGACATAATTTTTTCATCATATTTAGGATTTTTGAATATCAGTTTTACCTCGTAGCTTTTGAGACAATAACTGTTAGTGTTGTACTACATCAGCAAATGCCCAAGAAACAAGCATGCCTGTAACTATTCCCGCTAGACTCAACCCAGCTGCAGAAAAATCAATATCAGTCGAAACTGTTACCAAACATGTTTCCATCCAATTCAAAACTTGGTGTGCTATTTTGTCTTTCCTTATAATACCTCTGTAGTGCTCGAGCTCTCTGACCAAATCATTTTGAATCACGTGAAATAATATTTTCAATCTGAAATTATTACAGCTTTCAGTTGGCGTTTCTCCGGATGTCTGCGTAAGCACATGTGCCAAGGTAAAGGGCAAGCCACGGGCAGCAGTGAAGGATACAACGGTAGAGCACGTGCTGTGTTTTTGCTCATTATATATATATATATATATATATATATATATATATATATATATATATATATATACAGAGAGAGAGACAGACAGACAGACAGACAGACAGAGACAGAGACAGAGACAGAGAGAGAGGTGGATACCCATAAGAAAGAGACAGCTTAGACTTTGCAGTGGTAAATTTGTTAGACTGTATTGCGTATTTAATTTCTGGTATACATTGTCTTCGTCGCCGGAAGCAAAGTGCGCCTTCGGTCGAACGGCATATTTGAGGATTTTATCATTTTTCTAAAGCTTTGTTTCAAAATAGAAATGTAAACCTCTAATCCCTTGATACTCATTCTGCTTTACAGATGCTACGCAATTGACCTATTTGTAAAGGTTTACTTTTGCGAAACATTTATTGGGTAACAATTGTATCTGGTTGTAAGCCGAGAACAAGAAGGTAGTCAGTTGTGAAACGGCCAAAAAAAAAAAACACACACAAAATCAATTAAAAAAAACCCCAATTACCTGGAATGATAAGCTTAACAATTGTCATTCACATATGACAGTGGTCTAATTTCAAACCTTAATAGCTTTTTCAAATGCATGCTTTATATACAGTAACAGCAGGTTTTATTGTTGTATGATACATCAGGTTGATAACATATTTTGTTTCAATCGTCATTTTTGTTTACAGGGAAAAGCTATTTTATTTATTAGCCACTAAAGTTCAAACATTTAACAAAGTTTTATTTTCCGTACGCCTTTTCAGCGTTAACGATACTGTAATATAAAAGTAAATGTGCTATCATGTAGTTGATTGTAAACTTAGTGAACATGGAATCATTAAATTTGCAATTTCTACAGTATATATGTTTAATGGTGACATCTAAGCATGCTCTATGCAACTGTGCGAGCAGAGCTTAGTGATGCAATGTAAACAGAATTAATATTATTATTTTATTTTATTTTTTGTTTCGCACGAAATGTGTATGGTGGTAAACCCTATGTTATATATCTAACAATAACAAAATGTGTTTGTACACGCTATTTATTAGCTGGAAAAGGTTAAAGGATCTATGGAATTGAGTTAAATGATCTATGGGATTGAGTTACGGATCTATGGGATTGAGTTAAAGGATCTATGGGATTGAGTTAAAGGATCTATGGGATTGAGTTAAAGGATCTATGGGATTAAGTTAAAGGATCTATGGGATTGAGTTAAAGGATCTATGGGATTGAGTTAAAGGATCTATGGGATTGAGTTAAAGGATCTATGGGATTGAGTTCAAGGATCTATAGGATTGAGTTAAAGGATCTATGGGATTGAGTTCAAGGATCTATGGGATTGAGTTCAAGGATCTATGGGATTGTGTTCAAGGATCTATGGGATTGAGTTAAAGGATCTGTGGGATTGAGTTCAAGGATCTATGGGATTGAGTTAAAGGATCTATGGAATTGAGTTCAAGGATCTATGGGATTGAGTTCAAGGATCTATGGGATTGAGTTAAAGGATCTATGGGACTGAGTTCAAGGATCTATGGGATTGAGTTAAAGGATCTATGGGATTGAGTTAAAGGATCTATGGGATTGAGTTAAAGGATCTATGGGATTGAGTTAAAGGATCTATGGGATTGAGTTCAAGGATCTATGGGATTGAGTTCAAGGATCTATGGGATTGTGTTTAAGGATCTATGGGATTGAGTTAAAGGATCTATGGGATTGAGTTAAAGGATCTATGGGATTGAGTTCAAGGATCTATGGGATTGAGTTCAAGGATCTATGGGATTGAGTTAAAGGATCTATGGGATTGAGTTCAAGGATCTATGGGATTGAGTTCAAGGATCTATGGGATTGAGTTCAAGGATCTATGGGATTGCGTTGCAAGATACTGTCGTGATTTTATTTGTCACGCTCTGGATGATTGTTTTATTGGTCACACTGTGCTTGATTGTTTATTGTTAGCTTCAGCATCTAATACAACTGAATCGTTATGCCGAATACACAATATTGAAGACTTTGTAAAGAAACAACTTTACTTTTCAACCAAATAAACAAGACACCTAAAATATCGACAAAACCACTTGTCAGATAATAGATTTTAATGATTGAACGTGTATCATTTTTTTCATGTAATATCCCGTGCACACTTGCAGTATCTTGTGATGTCTTAGAGTCTACTTGCTTTTTCATTAAAAGTTTAGCTTTGGTTTTGAATCCAAGCAAATAAAGTGTTTCCACTTGATAACCAAAAGGTATACGATTACCAGTGAAAAAGGTCCAAAACTGATACAATGCCATCAAAACAGAGATACAACAACAGAAGAAAGAAGTTCAATCATTCAAGATGGATACCTTCATTATTTGGGAGAGTCTGAACAGCACTGCCTGGTCGATTTCCAACAGAGGCTTCATTGCAGGAAAAGCAGCTACTTCTGTTACGACAACTATTGTAGCAATTGTGGTTAAAGGCACAAATGCATCAACAATAAGGTAACCAATACACATTTTTTTTATTAAACATTTATCAGTATTGTGTTTTCCACATTCTTCGTTGCCGTAGGTGTATCTTTGGACACGGAAACTCAGTGTCCTGGGAGGTGCATCTAGCGAACAACGAAATTTTCTGATTTCTTACTTTATGTTCCGTTTTTCAGAGGCGCCCTCGTTGACCTTTTGAAACTGGTATGCTTAAATATTATGAAACGAGCATTCGATCCTGACATAGGTAATAGCAACTTGAATGACATTTATCTAATGATACCATTTGATGTAATCATCTCTAAGTTCAATTTAAACAGTATAAATCATCGATTAAAAGAAATCTGCTGATAATTGATGTCAAAGTGAAGATTACAACAAATGATAATAATTTGGAAATTTTAGCAGCTCAAGCACTGACAAAGAGTTAAATTGTTTTCATGTTCTTTTTTGGTTACATTGTTACCCATTATCACTCTGTATGTTTCACTTGTAATAGCTATGTTAAATGCCTGTTTGTACTTTTCAATTGGTAGAATCAAGGGGTATTTTTGTCTTCAATAAATCCCAGTTCTTTAGCCAGTTGCATTTAGTGCAATCTTAGCTATGTAAATAAAATGGTGCATGCATGTTGCAAATTCGGAGTATGGCATAGCCTTTATCACTAGATAAAAAGCAGAATGTGGTGAGACTTTTGAAGATTTTAAAACTTAGAAAATACTTGAAAATTGCGCTAGAAATGGCATTGAACACATCCAATCATTAAAAAATCTTGAATCATATTTAGATGAACCTAACATATCGACACAAGGTTTTACAAATCCTTATCAATCAAGAATTGTATATTTAAATGCTCATAATACAAATGACAACAGCTTTTAGTATTAATAGCAACTTCGATGTGAGTGATGACTTTGTCAACAAATATGCTGAACTACATTTAAAGGTAAAGATGGTGAAATATTTATATTTTATCCGAAATAAATTTGAGTAATAAAGATATGTATTAATTACAAAGGTGGAAAAGTATTTTAGCAATCAGCTCAATACAAAAACAAGGTGTAGGTTTAAATTTTTTAAAATGAATTAGGTAAATAATATTTGGAAATAGTAGGTCCAGAAACATTAACATTTGCTAAACTAGCTATAGATGTGATGTCTTTCTTGCATTACAAGATAAACAACCTAAATGTCATCTGGAACGCATTGTTGTACAAAGATAACAAATACATGTCCATGACGAGGTTGAGATCCAAATTATATACATTAATGAGCCGTTTGATCAACAGGTAGGAGATGTTAAGGCTATAATTGACAATATTGCAGCTGTTGCCAACGTTTTGATAGAAGAGTAGAGTTGGTGCTACTCAATGAGGAGAGAAAGGCAATTCGTTCATTGACAAAATCAATAATGGCATTAATATTAAATATTGGTAATTATTTGCTTGAGTTAACCAAAAAGGAGCAGCCGCATTGCCTGGAATTTTCATCAGGGTAACAGGCTGGCTTTTGAATAGAGCTGGATGTGTTGTTTCTTTCCTGGTTGAACATGTTATTTTATTTATTTTGGCATCAGTGGGTTTGTTATTTGCATTTTTAATTGGAGATGTAACCAAGCATCAAATAGGATAAAATAATAAGCGAAGCTCATCACTGTATTTGAAGTAATACTCCTTTTCGAAAAGTAAACAACACCAGATTAGTATAAATGGCTGTTTCTATATTTCATGATAAATACTCTTTCACGTTTCTCAATCACCATGTGCAGATAGTCTACAAAGGGATCCCCTCCCCGTTTTCTATTTGGACCCGGGAAATTGGATTGGGGCCAACAGTAATAAACTGGTCTCAACAACGAGTAAGAAAATTGAGAGGATCCCACTCTCTCCTCCAATTATTACTAATAACCACCAAACTGTTTGTTCCAATTATGACTAATAACCACCAAACTGTTTGTTCCAATTAGTGACGAGTGGGCAAAAAATAACTATGGGCAGCGCAAATTTTTTCTTAAGTCGCTGTCACTATGTCCTCTTCACTTTATGATCTTCGTGCTTTTTTAAAACAAAAGATGAAACATATATAAAGTGTACATAAGAAATATCTACAACTACAAACAAACAATATTTATTTCGTTCTGCAAATATAACATTTTGAGCATTTGTACGGGTCTTTATGTTTTTGACTGAGTTTTTTGTTTGTTTGTTTGTTTTCGGGGTTTTCTTGGTAGTGTAAGAGATACCATTCACGAAAGGGAACGCATGTGGAAAACCGCTGTTGTAAAGAGAAACACAAACTTTAATATATTTATTTGTTTTTATTTTTGTGGTGGATGTAGAAAAAACACATAAAATATCATGCCTTGACAGTCAAATATGTAACAATAATATCTCTCTCTCTCTCTCTCTCTCTCTCTCTCTCTCTCTCTCTCTCTCTCTCTCTCTCTCTCTCTCTCTCTCTCTCTCTCTCATATGTTTCCAAAGTCATCAAGCCCAATATATAACAATGAAGGTAAGGCAAATATGTCTGGTCCCCACAAAGTGTTTCTACGCTTTCTTTTCCGTACGGCAAATGTGTGAACTAAACACAAAACATTTTAGTGCATACATTAGTAGAGGACAATTGATATATTAAAATCGACATTATACTTTAAATATATATATATATATATATATATATATATATATATATATATATATATATATATATATATATATATATATACATACATCAGTAGCTGATAGGCCCAAGGGCATATGTCATATCTATGAAATCCCACAACAGAAAATACTTCATTTTTCAAGGGGCAAGCCAATCTGATGTAAAGGTGTATATATGTCAAAATTCCACTGGAATAATTCCATCTGATACAAATATTTCAAGGACCCATATGTTAAATTCAAAACAAGAAAAGAGAAACCAAATATGATATAAAATGCATTTTGTACAAATGTTATAGGGAAATAAATAATGAATAAACCACTTCACCATGGGTACAATTATATATATATTAAAGATTATCTAATCTGTTTCATAGTCAAAATGCGATGTATATAATAGCTTGAATATAATGAAACTTTATTGTTGAACAACATGATAGTCATGTGAATAATATAAATGATGATTATGATGATAATGATGATGACGAAATATAATTAACTCTTTTGTATTAGCATAAATAAATTTGATACAGTGCACAAAGATTACTATTTATAAATGTATATAGAGATATACACACATATATGCAAAACGAATATGTATATAGAGATATACACACATACTATTTATAAATGTATATAGAGATATAAACACATACTATTTATAAATGTATATAGAGATGTACACACACATACTATTTATAAATGTATATAGAGATATACACACATACTGTTTATAAATGTATATAGAGATATACAAACATACCATTTATAAATGTATATAGAGATATACACACATACCTGCAAAACGAAGATGTGTATAGAGATATACACACATACCTGCAAAACGAAGATGTATATAGAGGTATACACACATACCTGCAAAACGAAGATGTATATAGAGATATACACACATACCTGCAAAACGAAGATGTATATAGAGGTATACACACATACCTGCAAAACGAAGATGTATATAGAGATATACACACATACCTGCAAAACGAAGATGTATATAGAGATATACACACATACCTGCAAAATGAAGATGTATATAGATATACACACATACCTGCAAAACGAAGATGTATATAGAGATATACACACATACCTGCAAAATGAAGATGTATATAGAGATATACACACATACCTGCAAAATGAAGATGTATATAGAGATATACACACATACCTGCAAAATGAAGATGTATATAGAGATATACACACATACCTGCAAAATGAAGATGTATATAGAGATATATACACATACCTGGAAAATGAAGATGTATATAGAGATATACACACATTCCTGCAAAATGAAGATGTATATAGAGATATACACACATACTATTTATAAATGTATATACAGATATACACACATACTATTTATAAATGTATAGAGAGATGTACACACATACTATTTAATAATGTATATAGAGATATACACACATACTGTTTATAAATGTATATACAGATATACACACATGGTATTTATAAATGTATATAGAGATATACACACATGGTATTTATAAATGTATATAGAGATATACACACATACTATTTATAAATGTATATAGAGATGTACACACACACTATTTATAAATGTATATAGAGATATACACACATACTATTTATAAATGTATAAAGAGATGTACACACACATACTATTTATAAATGTATATAGAGATATACACACATACCTGCAAAACGAATATGTATATAGAGATATACACACATACTATTTATAAATGTATATAGAGATATACACACATACTATTTATAAATGTATATGGACATATACACACATACCTGCAAAACGAAGATGTATATAGAGATATACACACATACCTGCAAAACGAAGATGTATATAGAGGTATACACACATACCTGCAAAACGAAGATGTATATAGAGATATACACACATACCTGCAAAACGAAGATGTATATAGAGATATACACACATACCTGCAAAATGAAGATGTATATAGAGATATACACACATAACTGCAAAATGAAGATGTATATAGAGATATACACACATACCTGCAAAATGAAGATGTATATAGAGGTATACACACATACCTGCAAAACGAAGATGTATATAGAGATATACACACATACCTGCAAAACGAAGATGTATATAGAGGTATACACACATACCTGCAAAACGAAGATGTATATAGATATACACACATACCTGCAAAACGAAGATGTATATATAGATATACACACATACCTGCAAAATGAAGATGTATATAGAGATATACACACATACCTGCAAAATGAAGATGTATATAGAGATATACACACATACCTGCAAAATGAAGATGTATATAGAGATATACACACATACCTGCAAAATGAAGATGTATATAGAGATATATACACATACCTGGAAAATGAAGATGTATATAGAGATATACACACATTCCTGCAAAATGAAGATGTATATAGAGATATACACACATACTATTTATAAATGTATATACAGATATACACACATACTATTTATAAATGTATAGAGAGATGTACACACATACTATTTAATAATGTATATAGAGATATACACACATACTGTTTATAAATGTATATAGAGATATACAAACATACTATTTATAAATGTATATAGAGATATACACATACCTGCAACACGAAGATGTATATAGAGATATACACACATACTTTTTATAAATGTATATACAGATATACACACATGGTATTTATAAATGTATATAGAGATATACACACATGGTATTTATAAATGTATATAGAGATATACACACATACTATTTATAAATGTATATAGAGATGTACACACACACTATTTATAAATGTATATAGAGATATACACACATACTATTTATAAATGTATAAAGAGATGTACACACACACTATTTATAAATGTATATAGAGATATACACACATACCTGCAAAACGAATATGTATATAGAGATATACACACATACTATTTATAAATGTATATAGAGATATACACACATACTATTTATAAATGTATATGGACATATACACACATACCTGCAAAACGAAGATGTATATAGAGATATACACACATACCTGCAAAACGAAGATGTATATAGAGGTATACACACATACCTGCAAAACGAAGATGTATATAGAGATATACACACATACCTGCAAAACGAAGATGTATATAGAGATATACACACATACCTGCAAAATGAAGATGTATATAGAGATATACACACATAACTGCAAAATGAAGATGTATATAGAGATATACACACATACCTGCAAAATGAAGATGTATATAGAGATATACACACATACCTGCAAAATGAAGATGTATATAGAGAAATACACACATACCTGCAAAATGAAGATGTATATAGAGATATACACACACCTGCAAATTGAAGATGTATATAGAGATATACACACATACCTGCAAAACGAAGATGTATATAGAGATATACACACATACCTGCAAAATGAAGATGTATATAGAGATATACACACATACTATTTATAAATGTATATACAGATATACACACATACTATTTATAAATGTATATAAAGATATACACACATACTATTTATAACTGTATATAGAGATATACACACATACTATTTATAAATGTATAGAGAGATGTACACACATACTATTTATAAATGTATATAGAGATATACACACATACTGTTTATAAATGTATATAGAGATATACAAACATACTATTTATAAATGTATATAGAGATATACACACATACCTGCAACACGAAGATGTATATACAGATATACACACATGGTATTTATAAATGTATATAGAGATATACACACATGGTATTTATAAATGTATATAGAGATATACACACATACTACTTATAAATGTATATAGAGATGTACACACACACTATTTATAAATGTATATAGAGATATACACACATACTATTTATAAATGTATAAAGAGATGTACACACACACTATTTATAAATTTATATAGAGATATACACACACACTATTTATAAATGTATATAGAGATATACACACACACTATTTTTAAATGTATATAGAGATATATACACATACTATTTATAAATGTATATAGAGATATACACACATACCTGCAAAACGAAGATGACCTCTTCAGAACAGGAATAGGCGCATAATATATTTACAAGTGCAATCCACTGTTAAAAATAGCACAAAATAGAATCGGGCTGAACGAGGTCAATTTGTCATAGGGTTTAAGAATTCTCTCTGATATTGTACACCAAATAGGCAGGTAACATGAAGCTCGTAACAAAGATTTAATATTTCCTGAGTTCCTTACACGCAACACTGGTGACATTTCATGTATCACTTTTGGCGATCCTAAAATGAATAACCGTTTTGATAAAGTCTGCAGTGTGTGTACTTAGTTGGCATATGCAGTTTAATTTAGTGCCACCTGATTTGCAGAGAAAGTTAAGGTTGTTTTTCCTGACCGGTTCCAAAGAATGTGTGGTCTGTACGCAAATAACACATATATGTGTTATATATATATATATATATATATATATATATATATATATATATATATATATATATATAAATCCATGTAAGATCGATTAAAACGAGACTGTCAAGGACACTTTTCCTTCAAAAAAGAAAAATATATAGTCAAATTGTATGAACAAACTGATGGCAGTTATCAAAATGGTGAAAAATAACAGTTTTCACTGAACATAAAACACCGATATTATAGCTGAATATCAGAAATCACTCATAGATAAATTTTTGATAACTTCACGTAAACCAAAGTTTTCCGTGAAAACAATAACTTCTAACATAGTTACTGTACGCTTGATAATATCTCGATACACTACAATAACTTCTAACATAGTTCCTGTACACTTGATATAGTTCCTGTACGCTTGACATAGTTCCTGTACGCTTTATATAGTTCCTGTACGCTTGACATAGTTCCTGTACGCTTTATATAGTTCCTGTACGCTTGACATAGTTCCTGTGCGCTTGATAGTATCTCGATACACTATTGTTTAGATCTCTTAGTAGCAATTTAGGCCAAACCCAACTTGTCAGCTTGATTGACACCTTACACAATATATACACACAGTAAATAGAGGTTTATTCATGTCATCAACAACCGACAGGAGAACAAAGATTGATTATCAATGTGTACCTGTCCGTTTATTAGCGCCAAAGACTCGCCAAGAGGCAGTGATTAAGAAGATCTACAACGTGATTACAGTATCTTCCCACCCAAAAGTATTACATGAAATAGAATAGAGTCGTTACATTATTTACATTGATATGATTACCGATACGCAATAAACACAGTCTAATTCTTGACAAATTGTATTTAGATGTTATCAGCAAACCCACAGGGCGATCGTCTACAGCACGAACTTTTTTCAACGTTTTATAAAAATTTTCAAATGTATGAATGATTTCAGATTTTGACATTTCTATAGTTAATCATAAAACAGTTTCTTTATATACTAAGTCACCGTGCTATTTTATATAGAACTTTATCCTCCATAAATTATGCCTCAAATTTACCTGAATCATTGTAGATTCACCTTGTAAAGTTCACAAGATCTTCTACATATACTGTAAATTTACCTGAATACAACTTTGGGAATCCTATTGATATCAAATACGTACTTTATTCCTTCATCAAACTGCACTGTTGTAACCATCTTGCTATATAATATGGCAGCGGCTTACGGCATAACCAACTGCTATACAATTTATCAATCATTAGTATATGCTTATTGCATTATATGCTTATAGCATTATATGCTTATTGCATTATATGGCTATTGCATTATATGCTTATTGCCTATCAATAAGCGTATTTAAGTGAATCGTTTCGTGCCAAACAAACTCTTTGTTAGGGGAATAAAGAACTTACATAAATGAAACAAACATGTAACACAAAACCGAGAGAAAACCTGAACTAATTACATGTTTGAATGAAAGAAGAAATATGCAAAAAATAAAATGTTAAAGAAAAACTAAAATCAGATGAGAAACAGCCTCGTGATATGTAAACTATATGACTATTTTTTATTGGGGTCAGATACCAAGTCACTCGTCTGGGAAAAGTAATTTTTTCCTAAGTTGGGCAAGAGCTAATTTTCATTCTTTAATTACTTTATCTACCTTTATCTGGCCATTCGTGTCCCTAGGCATACTAAATGACTGAATCTACCTCTCTCCATTTATTCATTCATGTCCTGTGATATATGACACCTACCATAAGAGTGGTTGATAACTGTCACATGTGCGTGCGTTCTATGAATAACCGCATGACTGCATATTAAACAAAGCGACTGAATTATTGGCCAGTCAAAACACTTAAAGAAAACAATGCCAGTAAAAATTGGTTATCAGTGTTTTAAAAGGCTTGGCTATATTGTGTTTACTGAACCCAGGTACTTACGAGTGGAGCACCAGTTGATTTCATTCAAGCGAGTCAATGCAATTAAACTAAAGAAAAGCACTTTACTGACATTAGTGTCGGATTCCTTTATGAACCAATTAAATGAAAGTAACGAGTCTTTAATTTTTAATCTATTTCACAGAGGATCTACTGCCCATGTGCGATACTGCATTTGACCCGAAACAATTACGCTAATTAAGGGGGTGTTGGTGTTTATATTTTAACGACAAAATCTATGCTATGCTCAATCTAAAAGTAGTCGTCAAGCGAGGCGATCATGATTAGACTGTGTGGATAAAATGAGTTTCCTAAATTATTTCTCAAGAAAAGGTAATAAGGAAGATTCAGAGAAGGAAAATGCACTAAAAGTGGATAAAACTTAAGGCTACCATTGAGTCTGAGGTAACTATTTCTCCAAACAGACGTAAGAAAAAACTATTTGGCAGTAAAAAAAATAACAAAATATGACAAAACTTTCAGCCACATTGGGTTGATAATTACCATTGAATTCAATGACTCTGAACATTTGTTTACAGTTAATGCAAACAATATCCCAAACTGAATCAGGTTGGAAATTCAACCAGTGTATTTCTCAATGGAGGGACAAATTCAGGATAGAACCAATCAAGTCTCATGGTAGTTCTGGACCTCACCAGACCTGTGCAGCACGGTATAAGTATGACACTAGCCAGCGTATGCAGAATATCCCTGAAGTTAGAGTTGGTAACACTCCACTAGGACTAAATGACAATGAAATGAAAAACATGAGACATTTTTTTTTCAGATGTTTGGCTCTAAATAATTACAAAAACTATGCAATTCAAAATTAATAAAAGGAATAAGATTGTACGGCACTACTAGTTACAATGCATCTTAAGAGAAGGTTCGCAAGGCGGCAAGTGGTTAGAAAATACGTCATCTAGTTGATGACGTTGGGAAGTAGGTCAATAATGAAACATTTGCACCATGTATAGGTTTTTCGACCACTGTCCATTTAAAAAAATGAGATCACGGATATACTATTTTCTTAAGCGGGTGATTACTAGTACAAGTTTTGATCTATAGTAGTATAACAAAATTGGGTTGTGACTAATTAAGTAATAAAATAAACAAAATTATATGCACTTTGTTACATTTGAGAAAAGAAATAAAATTATCTATGCATATATTCGATTTTTGGTTTTGACTTAAAATACTTGTAAATAAAGCACGATCTCGGGTTGACAAAATACTATATTCGTCATTAAAATGTTATTTTCATCGAGTTGCATGAATGAAATTTAATTCACTTTCAATTTGCAATTAATTTTACCTGTTTTAAGCGGGGGTGGGGTGGGCAATTCGGTTCACAGAAAGGTGGCACGTACAGCTTTACTATTTATTGTGTTATTTTTCCTTGTAAAGTATTAGTTGTATGAATAAATGTTTAAAACTATAGCAACAACCTTTTGAGCGCCCTTTAACGTTAGTGGAGTGATCAAATTTCCACAATTAACAAAGATTATGATAACGAAGCAGATTCGCTGGCATTGCATCTATCTGGGATAGTTTGATTGATTGCTGTTGGCATTAAATCGTCGCTTCTACTAAGGAGATATGTTGAGACTGAAACACTTTCTGACAGAAACTGAGCTAACTACGCGGGGACCGTTGGTTTTGTAATATGTTGACGCGGCTATCGTCCATAACTGTGCTTGTAAGTCCCAAAGTTTTCGACAGTTTGGACAAATAGAGGGGGCTCCCCTGGCTGTTTACCAGCAATCAACATCTGCACCAATCTCGTAAATGTCAAACCTTATTTCAAGATGGCAAAGTTTATTGTAACATATATTCTCAAGCTGCGCTGACATGTGTACTCTTTTAGAACTTAAATACTCGTGGTCGATCGTGTTAAGTCACGTTTCAGTTTAACCTCTCTAAACCAATCACCGATTAAATGCAGAACCTACTCAAATATATGTAATGCCAATTTCGGATAAGTTTCTCAGTTCTCCCGATATAAAAACTATTCCTAATCTCTTGCAAAGCACTCAAAGCTAAAAGCGATGAAGTCTGATTTCATCAACGAGAACCTCAAATATCTAATAAGATGCTTGAAAGAAGTGAGGGAGAGAATCGCCTCATACGAATTTTAGTCGGATTGTTTGGACTTTTAGTAACAGAAATGAATGAATTTGGAAAGGTCATATTCTGCAAACTCTCGAACTTATAAAAAAATATAATGGCAATTTCGGATAAGTTTCTCAGTTCTTTCGATATAAAAAGCTATTCCTAAACTTATAAAAAGATATGATTGTGTTGTATCGCTGGTTCGGTTTGATCATTTAAATTCAATGTCCTGTTTAATTTCAAATATTCTTTAATGTAATATGATAGGGAATAATATATTTTGCTTTTAATTCCTCTCAGCATGCAAGCTATAACAAAATGGGGTGAATCTGAACAAACTCAAAGCTCTAAATCTTTGTATTTTTGCTTTATTCGCTATTATTTTGTTGGTGTTTCTCATCTTCATAAAATGCTACGTGATTTCACTTCAAAAAACCTTTACTGTATATATTTCCTCCCCAAGCTTCAGCGGAGGATATTGTGATACCCTTCTTCTGTCCGTCCATGGGTCCGTCTGTCTTGTCTGTCCTTGTGTCCGTTTGTCCGTCTATCTCTAACTCTAACTCCTCCTAAGCTGCAGGTAGGAAATTCAACAAGCTTCAGAATGCTTCAGCGGAGGATATTGTGATACCCTCCTTCTGTCCGTTCATGGGTCCGTCTGTCTTGTCTGTCCTTCTGCCCGTTTGTCCGTCTATCTCTAACTAGTCCTAAGCTGCTGGTAGGAAATTCAACAAGCTTGAGAACGGGCATTGAGGTAAAATATATAAACAAAAATTAAAATTACACTGACATTTTTATGCAGTCATAGCGGGGGGTAACATAATATTTGTACTGGACATTGGGTTACGATGCCTGGATCATGGTTCAGAACTCTATGTTTGTGTGTAGGGGCGAGGGGGAGGGGGGAGGAAGTATGTAAAGAAAAGCGTGATGATTTTCCATGGCGAGTATGTTAGTAGCTCTAGTTAGACTGATGTGAAAACTACAATTGCTTTGGTGTTATAAAACGTTCTCTCTCACTTTGCCAAGTAAATGCTCAATGTTCGCTATTCAACCATCAAAGAGGTCATAACGTCGTTATGACATAATTGTTTGCTGAAGGAAAATTATTATATTGGCTGCAAATACCATATAGGCATTCAGTAAGAGGCACATTCATTCGTATCCTTCTATATTTCTACGTCAAAAGAAGAGTTCATAGTTTTGAATTAAAGTTGAATATCTTAGAAATTGTTGTCTGATGGAAGATGACGAGAATTAAGAAGAAATCGGTATTGTATAAAGCGCAAACCCTAACAATAAGTCATTAAAATAAGGATGTAACAGGGATTAGTTTATTTGAAAGGAAATTGATTCCCTTCTTTCCTTTTTATTATTTTCCCATGCTATTACTTTTATGTTTTTCTTTGGTTTTCGTAAAATTTCGATGTACTCTCTTATTCTGATTCTCGTGTTAACTATTTACAATGTCAGGGACATGAATAGAAATATATGCAGGAAGATGCACATATCGCCGTATATATGGTCAAATAACTCATCTGATAACGTAGATTGTTAATTAGCTTCTGTGCTAATTATCTAAATCGGAATGAAACCGAAAGTGTGGTCCAAATTGATTGCACTACATCATTTTAAAAATTTTTACATTTTGTTGAAATACAAAATAATGCAATTTATATGACTCAGTCAAATTGAGAACAAGATATTTCTCCGTATACACACAAATAAACTTTATTTTGAAAAAGAAAAAAAAAAGAAAGAAATTGAAAGATGAAAAGTTATAATTATAGACCCTGCCAGTATACACGAGACTCAACTAACAGTCATTCATCCTAGAATAAATTCTTGCAAGTTCGAGCTATAGTTGCATTTTTCAATGTATAAACGTAACGAAAGAAAACAATTTCACCACTCATAAACATTTATATGTGACACTTCTTTTACTGTTATTAGTCTCTCTCTCTCTCGGCCGCAAGGGGAGGGGGGGGGGCGGCGCCGTCGGGATCTCTTTTTTTGTGCAGCTGATATTTTCATAGTATTTCACCTTACCTTAGTGTCTTAGTGTAACCGGGACATTTCTTCACGAAGCTTATATTTAAGGATGGGAAGGAAGTTGGCAACTGACATAAAAACTGTTTTCTGTGGTAAAGTAGGGGCGCCACTAAAGAACATTGCCCCCGGGCGAATCGAACCCTCGCGCCACCACTGCTCTCTCTCTCTCTGTCTCTCTCTCTGTCTCTCTCTGTCTCTGTCTCTCTCTCTCTGTCTGTCTCTCTGTCTGTCTGTCTGTCTGTCTGTCTCTCTCTCTCTCTCTCATTGCATTCGCATCACAGCGAACGGCAACATACAAGAGAAGAGTTCTAGTTATATATTCATAATGCATACCTCTTTGCCATTTTGAAACTAAATGAGAATGAAATGAAAAACATGACACATTTTTTCAAATTCAGCTTCTAAAACATATTACTCAAGTAACAAATGTATAATATCAACTTATGTTTTTGAAAAATTAGGACCTTTGAAGAAATAAATATGTTGTGTTTGTATTTCGTCTGTTCTTCTATGAATTAAAGTGCATACATCTCATAAAATATAGGCAAGTGATTGAGATTTTGGACCACGTAAAAAGGTATGTGATAAGTTAATTTTCTGTAGCTACTTGTCCTGAACAAACGGATGAAGATAAAAAAAAGGTCAGCCCTGCAGAATAACAAAAGATCATCAAAAATAAACAAAGATGGGATTATCTGCGTAATCGCATGTTCGTCGTACGGTCGGTTGGTTGTTTCGGTTTACACGGCACTTTTATTGGCTATAGCATGCTTTTACGGACAACCAAATTGCTTTGACCCAATTTCCAGGCTATGGACACAGGACGGAAACTATAGGTAGCAGGGGAGTAAAGTCATTTAAGACTACAATATGTATTAAAAATTATAAGGAAACACAACAGTGCAAACCTAGTTCCGGACTTGGCCACATGCGCTTTCGAAATATACTGATTCCTTTCTCAAAGGCACAAAAAACTACATATAACGATTAAAGAAATGTGAGAAGAATAACACACCAAAAGTAACTACTTTACAGGATCTACATGATGTTTGGCTGTAAATATTTACAAAAACGATACAATGCAAAATTAATAAAAGGAATAAGGTTGTACGACACTACTTGTTACGATGCATTTTAAGAGGACGCTAGCAAAGCGGAAAGTGGTTAGAACATACGTCATCTACTTGATGACGTAAGGAAGTAAGTCAATAATGAAACATTTGCGCCATCTATAGAGTTGTCGACAACTGTCCATTTAAAAAATGTTATCCCGGATATACTATTTTCTTAAGCTGATAATTACTAGTACAAGTTTTGTTCTATAGTAGTATAACACAATTAGGTTGTGACTAATTAAGTAATAAAATAAACAAAATTATATGCACATTTTTACATTTGAGAAAAGAAATAAAATTATCTATGCATATATACTAGATTTTTGGTTTTGACTTAAAATACTTGTAAAAAAAAAGCACGATCTCGGCTTGACAAAATACTATATTCGTCATCCAAAATGTTAGTTTCATCGAGTTGTGTGAATCAAATCTAATCCACTTTCAATTTGCAATTAATTTTACCTGTTTTAAGCTAGGGGGCGGGGGACAACTTGGTTCACAGAATGGTGGTACTTACAGCTTTACCATTTATTGTGTTATTTTTCATTGTAAAGTATTATAGCTGTATCAATAAATGTTTAAAACTATCACAACAACCTTTTGAGCGCCCTTTAACGTGAGTCGAGTGATCAAATTTCCACAATTAACAAAGATTATGATAACAAAGCAGATTCGCTGGCATTGCATCTATCTGGGATAGTTTGATTGATTGCTGTTGACATTAAATTGTGGGCTTCTACTAAGCAGATATGTTGAGACTGGAAACACTTTCCGACAGAAACTGAGCTAACTACGCGGGGACCGTTGGTTTTGTAATATGTTGACGCGGCTATTGTCCATAACTGTTCTTGTAAGTCCCAAAGTTTTCGACAGTTTGGACAAATAGAAAGGGCTCCCCTGGCTATTTACCAGCAATCAACATCTGCACCAATCTCGTAAATGTCAAACCTTATTTCAAGATGGCAAAGTTTATTGTAACATATATTCTCAAGCTGCGCTAACATGTGTACTCTTTTAGAACTTAAATACTCGTGGTCGATCGTGTTAAGTCACGTTTTAGTTTAACCTATCTAAACCAATCACCGATTAAATGCAGAACCTACTCAAATATATGTAATGACAATTTCGGATAAGTTTCTCAGTTCTCCCGATATAAAAAGCTATTCCTGAACTCGTGCCAAGCGCTTCGAGCTAAAAGCGATGAAGTCTGATTTGATCAATGGGAACCTCGAATATCTAACAAGATGCTTGAAAGAAGTGAGGGAGAGAATCGCCTCATACGAATTTTAGTCGGATTGTTTGGACTTTTAGTAACAGAAATGAATGAATTCGGAAAGGTCATATTCTGCAAACTCTCGAAATTATAAAAAAAATATAATGACAATTTCGGATAAGTTTCACAGTTCTTTCGATATAAAAAGCTATTCCTAAACTTATAAAAAGATATGATTGTGTTGTATCACTGGTTCGGTTTGATCATTTAAATTCAATGTCCTGTTTACCTTTAAATATTCTTTAATGTAATAGGATGGGGAATAATATATTTTGCTTTTTATTCCTCTCAGCAAGCAAGATATAACATAATGGGGTGAATCTGAACAAACTCAAAGCTCTAAATCTTTGTATTTTTGCTTTATTCGCTATTATCTTGTTGATGTTTCTCATCTTCATAAAATGCTACGTGATTTCACTTCAAAAAACCTTTACTGTATATATTTCCTCCCCACGCTTCAGCGGAGGATATTGTGATACCCTCCTTCTGTCCGTCCGTGGGTCCGTCTGTCTTGTCTGTCCTTGTGTCCGTTTGTCCGTCTATCTCTAACTCTAACTCCTCCTAAGCTGCAGGTAGGAAATTCAACAAACTTGGGAACGTGGTTTGGGGTAAAATATATAAACAAAAATTAAAATTACACTGACATTTTTATGCATTCATAGCGGGGGGGGGGGGGGGTAACATAATGCTTGTACTGGACATTGGGTTACGATGCCTGGATCATGGTTCAGAACTCTATGTTTGTGTGTGGGGTAAGGGGGTTGAGAAGTATGTAAAGTAAAGCGTGATGATTTTCCATGGCGAGTTATGTTAGTAGCTCTAGTTAGACTGGTGTGAAAACTACAATTGCTTTGTTGGGATAAAACGTTCTCTCTCACTTTGCCAAGTAAATGCTCAACGTTCGTTATTCAACCATCAAGAGGTCATAACATCGTTATGACATAATTGTTTGCTGAAGGAAAATTATTATATTGGCTGCAAATACCATATAGGCATTCATACCATATAGGCATTGTCTTATGGAAGATGGGAAGAATTAAGAAGAAATCGGTATTGTATAGAGCGCAAACCCCAACAATAAGTCATTAAAATAAGGATGTAACAGGGATTCGTTTATTTGAAAGGAAATTGATTCCCTTCTTTCCTTTCTATTATTTTCCCATGCTATTACTTTTATATTTTTCTTTGGTTTTCTTAAAATCTCGATGTACTCTCTTATTCTGATTCTCGTGTTAACTATTTACAATGCCAGGGACACGAGTAGAAATATATGCAGGAAGATGCACATATCGCCGTATATATGGTCAAATAACACATATATGGTACATATGGTCAAACAACACATCTGATAACGTAGATTGTTAATTATCTTCTGTGCTAATTATCTAAATCGGAATGAAACCGAAAGTGTGGTCCAAATTGATTGCACTACATCATGTTAAAATTGTTTACATTTTGTTGAATACAAAATAATGCAATTTACATGACTCAGTCAAATTGAGAATAAGATATTTATCCGTATACACACAAATAAACTTTATTTTGAAAAAGAAAACAAAAAAAAAGAAAGAAATTGAAAGACGAAAAGTTATATTTATAGACCCTGCCAGTATACACGAGACTTAACTAACAATCATTCATCCTAGAATAAATTCTTGCAATTTCGAGCTATTATTGTATTTTTCAATGTATAAACTTAACGAAAGAAAACAATTTCATCACTCATAAACATTTATATGTGACACTTCTTTTACTGTTATTAGTTGCTCTCTCTCTCTCTCTCTCTCTCTCTCTCTCAGGCGAAAGGGGAGGGGGGCGCCGTCGGGATATCTTTTTTTTGTTTTTGCAGTTGATATTTTCATAGTATTTCACCTTACTTTAGTGTCTTAGTGTAACCGGGACAATTCTTCACAAAGCTTATATTTAGGAGTGGGAGGGAAGTTGGCAACTGACATAAAAACTGTTTTCTGTGGTAAAGTAGGGGCGCCACTAAAGAACATTGCCCCCGGGCGAATTGAACCCTCGTGCCGCCACTGCTCTCTCTCTCTCTCTCTCTCTCTCTCTCTCTCTCTCTCTCTCTCTCTCTCTCTCTCTCTCATTGCATTCACATCACAGAGAACGGCAACATACAAGAGAAGCGAAATGCGCTCAATAAGCCTGTTGTAAGGAACATTCCACATGAACAACGATTAAACATCAAACTAATGAGATAACAAGAGTTCTAGTTATATGTTCATAATGCATACCTCTTTGCCATTTTAAAACTAAATGAGAATGAAATGAAAAACATGACACATTTTTTCAAATTCAGCTTCTAAAACATATTACTCAAGTAACAAAATGTATAATATCAACTTATGTTTTTGAAAAATTAGGACCTGTGAAGAAATAAATATGTTGTGTTTGTATTTCGTCTGTTCTTCTATGAATTAAAGTGCATACATCTCATAAAATATAGGCAAGTGATTGAGATTTTGGACCACGTAAAAAGGTATGTGATAAGTTAATTTTCTGTAGCTACTTGTCCTGGACAAACGGGTGAAGATAAAACAAATGATCAGCCCTGCAGAATAACAAAAGCTTATAAAAAAAAAAAACAAAGATGGGATTATCTGCGTAATCGCATGTTCGTCGTACGGTCGGTTGGTTGTTTCGGTTTAAACGACACTTTTATTAGCTATGGCATCCTTTTACAGACAACCAAATTGCTTTGACCCAATTTCCAGGCTATGGACACAGGACGGAAACTATAGGTAGCAGGGGAGTAAAGTCATTTAAGACTACAATATATATTCAAAATTATAAGGACACACAACAGTGCAAACCTAGTTCGGGACTTGGCCACATGCGCTTTCGATATATACTGATTCCTTTCTCAAAGGCACAAAACTATATATAACGATTAAAGAAATGAGAGAAGAATAACACACCAAAAGTAACTACTTTACAGGATCTACATGATGTTTGACTGTAAATATTTACAAAAACGATACAATTCAAAATTAATAAAAGGAATAAGGTTGTACGATACTACTCGTTACGATGCATTTTAAGAGGACGCTAGCAAAGCGGAAAGTGGTTAGAACATACGTCATCTACTTGATGACGTAAGGAAGTAGGTCAATAATGAAACATTTGCGCCATCTATAGAGTTGTCGAAAACTCTCCATTTAAAAAATGTTATCCCGGATATGCTATTTTCTTAAGCTGATAATTACTAGTACAAGTTTTGTTCTACAGTAGTATAACAAAATTAGGTTGTGACTAATTAAGTAATAAAATAAACAAAATTATATGCACATTTTTACATCTGAGAAAAGAAATAAAATTATCTATGCATATATACTAGATTTTTGGTTTTGACTTAAAATACTTGTAAAAAAAAGCACGATCTCGGTTTGACAAAATACTATATTCGTCATTCAAAATATTATTTTCATCGCGTTGTGTGAATCAGATCTAATACACTTTCAATTTGGCAATGAATTTTACCTGTTTTAAGCTGGGGGCGTGGGGCAACTTGGTTCACAGAAAGGTGGTACGTACAGCTTTACCATTTATAGTGTTATTTTTCATTGTAAAGTATTACAGCTGTATCAATAAATGTTTCAAACTATCACAAAAACCTTTTGAGCGCCCTTTAACGTGAGTCGAGTGATCAAATTTCCACAATTAACAAAGATTATGATAACAAAGCTGATTCGCTGGCATTGCATCTATCTGGAATAGTTTGAATGACTGATGTTGACATTAAATCGTGGGCTTCTACTAAGCAGATATGTTGAGACTGGAAACACTTTCTGACAGAAACTGAGCTAACTACGCGGGGGCCGTTGGTTTTTAATATGTTGACTCGGCTATCGTCCATAACTGCTTGCAAGTCCCAAAGTTCCCGACAGTTTGGACAAATAGAGGGGGTTCCCCTGGCTATTTACCAGCAATCAACATCTGCACCAATCTCGTAAATGTCAAACCTTATTTCAAGATGGCAAAGTTTATTGTAACATATATCCCCAAGCTGCGTTGATATGTGTACTCTTTTAGAGCTTAAATACTAGTGGTCGATCGTGTTAAGTCACGTTTCAGTTTAACCTCTCTAAACCAATCACCGATTAAATGCAGAACCTACTCAAATATATGTAATGACAATTTCGGATAAGTTTCTCAGTTCTCCCGATATAAAAACTATTCCTAAACTCTTGCAAAGCACTCCAAGCTAAAAGCTATGAAGGCTGATTTCATCAACGAGAACCTCAAATATCTAACAAGATGCTTGAAAGAAGTGAGGGAGAGAATCGCCTCATACGAATTTTAGTCGGATTGTTTGGACTTTTAGTAACAGAAATGAATGAATTTGGAAAGGTCATATTCTGCAAACTCTCGAACTTATAAAAAAATATAATGGCAATTTCAGATAAGTTTCTCAGTTCTTTCGATATAAAAAGCTATTCCTAAACTTATAAAAAGATATGATTGTGTTGTATCGCTGGTTCGGTTTGATCATTTAAATTCAATGTCCTGTTTAAAATTTCAAATATTCTTTAATGTAATATGATTGGGAATAATATATTTTGCTTTTTATTCCTCTCAGCAAGCAAGATATAACATAATAGGGTAAATCTGAACAAACTCAAAGCTCTAAATCTTTGTATTTTTGCTTTATTCGCTATTATTTTGTTGGTGTTTCTCATCTTCATAAAATGCTACGTGATTTCACTTCAAAAAACCTTTACTGTATATATTTCCTCCCCACGCTTCAGCGGAGGATATTGTGATACCCTCCTTCTGTCCGACCATGGGTCCGTCTGTCTTGTCTGTCCTTGTGCCCGTTTGTCCGTCTATCTCTAACTCTAACTCCTCCTAAGTTGCAGGTAGGAAATTCAACAAGCTTTGGAACGTGGTTTGGGGTAAAATATATAAACAAAAATTAAAATTACACTGACATTTTTATGCATTCATAGCGGGGGTAACATAATGCTTGTACTGGACATTGGGTTACGATGCCTGGATCATGGTTCAGAACTCTATGTTTGTGTGGGGGGTGGGAGATGTGAGGGGGTGGAGAAGTATGTAAGAAAAGCGTGATGATTTTCCATGGCGAGTTATGTTAGTAGCTCTAGTTAGACTGGTGTGAAAACTACAATTGCTTTGGTGGTATAAAACGTTCTCTCTCACTTTGCCAAGAAAATGCTCAACGTTCGTTATTCAACCATCAAGAGGTCATAACATCGTTATGACATAATTGTTTGCTGAAGGAAAATTATTATATTGGCTGCAAATACCATATAGGCATTCAATAAGTGGCACATTCATTCGTATCCTTCTATATTTATACGTCAAAGAAGAGTTCATAGTTTTAAATTAAATTTGGATATCTTAGAAATTGTTGTCTTATGGAAGATGGGAAGAATTAAGAAGAAATCGGTATTGTATAGAGCGCGAACCCCAACAATAAGTCATTAAAATAAGGATGTAACAGGGATTCGTTTATTTGAAAGGAAATTGATTCCCTTCTTTCCTTTCTATTATTTTCCCATGCTATTACTTTTATATTTTTCTTTGGTTTTCTTAAAATCTCGATGTACTCTCTTATTCTGATTCTCGTGTTAACTATTTACTATGCCAGGGACACGAGTAGAAATATATGCAGGAAGATGCACATATCGCCGTATATATGGTCAAATAACACATATCGTACATATGGTCAAATAACTCATCTGATAACGTAGATTGTTAATTATCTTCTGTGCTAATTATCTAAATCGGAATGAAACCGAAAGTGTGGTCCAAATTGATTGCACTACATTATGTTAAAATGTGTTTACATTTTGTTGAAATACAAAGTAATGCAATTTACATGACTCAGTCAAAATGAGAACAAGATATTTCTCCTTATACACAGCGAATAAACTTTATTTTGAAAAAGAAAAAGAAAAGAAAAAAATAGATAATAAAAAAGAAAGAAATTGAAAGATGAAAAGTTATAATTATAGACCCTGCCAGTATACACGAGACTAATCTAACAGTCATTCATCCTAGAATAAATTCTTGCAAGTTCGAGTTATAGTTGAATTTTTCAATGTATAAACTTAATGAAAGAAAACAATTAAACCACTCATAAACATTTATATGTGACGCTTCTTTTATTGTTATTATTTGCTCTCTGTCTCTCTCCTTCTGTCTCTCTCTCTCTCAGTAACGGCACGGGAGTGGGAGCAATTGTCCCCGGCCGCCAGGCGAAGGGGGGCGCCATTTAGATGTTCTTTTTTTTTTTTTTTTTTTTTTGCAGCTGATACTACAAGTATATATTAACTTTACCTTAGTCGAACGGGGGCAATTCTTCACAAAACTTATATTTAGGAGGGAGGAGGGAGGTTGGCAACTGACATAAAAACTGTCAGCTGTGGTAAAGTAGGGAGCTCCACTGAAGAACATTGGCCCAGAGCGAATCGAGCCCTCATGCCGCCACTGCTCTCTCTCTCTCTCTCTCTCTCTCTCTCTCTCTCTCTCTCTCTCTCTCTCTCTCTCATTGCATTCACATTACAGAGAACGGCAACATAGAACACAAGCAAAATTCGCTCAATAAGTTAGTTCCATGGAACCTTGCACCTGAACAAGGAATAGACATCAACTTAATGAGATGACGATAGTTCTATTTATATGTTTATAATGCATACCTCTTTGCCATTTTCAAACAAAATGAGAATAAAATGAAAAATCATCACACATTTTTTCAAATCCAGCTTCGAAAACATATTAGTCAAGTAGCAAAATGTATAATATCAACTTATGTTGTTGAAAAATTAAGACCTTTATAGAAATAAATATGTTGTGTTTGTATTTCGTCTGTTCTTTATGGATTAAAGTGCATACATCTCATAAAATATAGGCAAGTGATTGAGATTTTGGACCACGTAAAAAGGTATGTGATAAGTTAATTTTCTGTAGCTACTTGTCCTGCACAAATAGATGAAGAAAAACAAAATTTGATCAGCCCTGCAAAATAATTAAAAGGTTATCAAAAATAACCAAAGATAGGATTATCTGCGCAATTGCATGTTTGTCGTACGGTTGGTTGGTTGGTTCGGCTTTAACGGCACTTTTATTGGCTATAGCATGCCTTTACGGACAACCAAATTGCTTTGACCCAATTTCCAGGCTATGGACACAGGACGGGAACTATAGGTAGCAGGGGAGAAAAACACACAACAGTGCAAGCCTGGTTCTAAACTTGGTCACATGCTCTTTCGAATTCTACCGATTCCTTTTTCAAAGGCACAAAGCTACATATAACGATTATACAAATGAGAGAAGTATAAAACACAAAAAGTAGCTACTTTACATAATCCACCTGATGTTTGGTTGTAAATATTTACAACAACGATACAATACAAAATTAATAAAAGTAATAAGGTTGTACGATACTACTTGTTACGATGCATTTTAAGAGGACGCTAGCAAAGCGGAAAGTGGTTAGAACATACGTCATGTAGTTGATGACGTAAGGAAGTAGGTCAATAATGAAACATTTGCTCCATCTATTTGGTTGTCGACAACTGTCCATTTAAAAAATGTTATCCCGGATATATTATTTTCTTAAGCTGATAATTACTAGTACAAGTTTTGTTCTACAGTAGTATAACAAAATTAGGTTGTGACTAATTAAGTAATAAAATAAAAAACATTATCTGCACTTTTTTCATTTGAGAAAAGAAATAAAATTATCTATGCATGTACTCGATTTTTGGTTTTGACTTAAAATACTTGTAAATAAAGCATGATCTCGGTTTGACAAAATACTATATTCTTCATTCAAAATGTTATTTTCATCGAGTTGTGTGAATCAAATCTAATCCACTTTCAATTTGGCAATTAATTTACCTGTTTTAAGCTGGGGGACGGGGGGAGGGGGCAACTTGGTTCACAGAAAGGTGGTACGTACAGCTTTACCATTTATCGTGTTATTTTACATTGTAAAGTATTACAGCTGTATGAATAAATGTTTAAAACTATCACAAAAACCTTTTGAGCGCCCTTTAACGTTAGTGGAGTGATCAAATTTCCACAATTAGCAAAGATTATGATAACGAAGCAGATTCCTTGGCATTGCATCTATTTGGGATAGTTTGATTGATTGCTGCTGGCATTAAATCGTCGCTTCTAATAAGCAGCCATGTTGAGAATGGAAACACTTTCCGACAGAAACTGAGCTAACTACGCGGGGACCGTTAGTTTTGTGATATGTTGACGCGGCTATCGTCCATAACTGCGCTTGTAAGTCCCAAAGTTTTCGACAGTTTGGACAAATACAGGGGGCTCCCCTGACTATTTACCAGCAATCAAAATCTGCACCAATCTCGTAAATGTCAAACCTTATTTCAAGATGGCAAAGTTTATTGTAACATATATTCTCAAGCTGCGCTGACATGTGTACTATTTTAGAACTTAAATACTAGTGGTCGATCGTGTTAAGTCACGTTTCAGTTTAACCTCTCTAAACCAATCACCGATTAAATGCAGGACCTACTCAAATATATGTAATGACAATTTCGGATAAGTTTCTCAGTTCTTCCGATATATAAAAAATATTCCTAAACTTTTAAAAAGATATGATTGTGTTGTATCGCTGGTTCGGTTTGATCATTTAAATTCAATGTCCTTTTTACCTTCAAATATTCTTTAATGTAATAGGATGGGGAATAATATATTTTGCTTTTTATTCCTCTCAGCAAGCAAGATATAAAATAATATTGTGAATCTGAACAAACTCAAAGCTCTAAATCTTTGTATTTTTGCTTTATTCGCTATTATTTTGTTGGTGTTTCTCATCTTCATAAAATGCTACGTGATTTCACTTCAAAAAACCTTTACTGTATATATTTCCTCCCCACGCTTCAGCGGAGGACATTGTGATACCCTCCTTCTGTCCGTCCATGGGTCCGTCTGTCTTGTCTGTCCTTGTGCCCGTTTGTCCGTCTATCTCTAACTCTAACTCCTCCTAAGTTGCAGGTAGGAAATTCAACAAGCTTTGGAAAGGGGGTTTGGGGTAAAATATATAAACAAAAATTAAAATTACACTGACATTTGTGTGCAGTCATAGCGGGGGGGGGGGGGTAACATAATGCTTGTACTGGACATTGGGTTACGATGCCTGGATCATGGTTCAGAACTCTATGTTTGTGTGTGGGGGGTTGGGGGTGGGAGGTGTGAAGGGGTGGAGAAGTATGTAAGAAAAGCGTGAGGATTTTCCATGGCGAGTTATGTTAGTAGCTCTAGTTAGACTGGTTGAAAACTACAATTGCTTTGGTGGTATAAAACGTTCTCTCTCATTTTGCCAAGAAAATGCTCAACGTTCGTTATTCAACCATCAAGAGGTCATAACGTCGTTATGACATAATTGTTTGCTGAAGGAAAATTATTGTATTGGCTGCAAATACCATATAGGCATTCAGTAAGTGGCACATTCATTCGTATCCTTCTATATTTATACGTCAAAGAAGAGTTCATAGTTTTAAATTAAAGTTGGATATCTTAGAAAGTGTTGTCTTATGGAAGATGGGAAGAATTAAGAAGAAATCGGTATTGTATAGAGCGCAAACCCCAACAATAAGTCATTGAAATAAGGATGTAACAGGGATTCGTTTATTTGAAAGGAAATTGATTCCCTTCTTTCCGTTCTATTATTTTCCCATGCTATTACTTTTATATTTTTCTTTGGTTTTCTTAAAATCTCGATGTACTCTCTTATTCTGATTCTCGTGTTAACTATTTACAATGCCAGGGACACGAGTAGAAATATATGCAGGAAGATGCACATATCGCCGTATATATGGTCAAATAACACATATCGCCGTATATATGGTCAAATAACACATAATTCTGTGCTAATTATCTAAATCGGAATGAAACCGAAAGTGTGGTCCAAATTGATTGCACTACATCATGTTAAAATTTGTTTACACTTTGTTGAAATACAAAGTAATGCAATTTACATGACTCAGTCAAATTGAGAACAATGTATTTCTTCTTATACACACAAATAAACTTTATTTTTAAAAAAGACATAAAAAGGAAAGATATTGAAAGATGAAAATTTATAATTATAGACCCTGCCAGTATACACGAGACTCAACTAACAGTGATTCACCCTAGAATAAATTCGTACAAGTTCGAGATATAGTTGAATTTTTCAATGAATAAACTTAATGATAGAAAACAATTTCATCACTCATAAACATTTATATATGAAGCTTCTTTTACTGTTATTAGTTGCTATCTGTATCTCTCTCTCTTTGTCTCTCTCTCTCTCTCTCTCTCTCTCTCTCTCTCTCTCAGTGGCGGCGTGAGGGGTATAGGGGAGCGGGGGGAGGGCAATTGCTCCCAGGTGCCAGATAAAGGGGGAAGCTCTTTTTTTTTTTTTTTTTTTTTTTTTTTGCAGCTGACATTTTCATAGTATTTCACCTTACCTTAGTGTAACCGGGGCAATTCTTCACAAAACTTATATTTCGAGGGAGGGCGAGAGGGCGGTTGGCAACTGACATAAAAAACTGTTTTCTGTGGCAAAGTAGGGGCGCCACTAAAGAACACTTTCCCCGGGCCCCTCGGTAGTGAAATGCACTCAGTAAGCTTGTTGTATGGAACATTCCACCTGAACAAAGAATAAACATCAAACTAATGAGATAACAAGAGTTCTAGTTATATATTCATAATGCATACCTCTTTGAAGAGATATTTTCTTTTGATCATCAGCTTAAATCCAAAACAGGACAAAACAACGAAAGAATATTTGTGAAACCTTCTTTGATTATTCCCTTTCAATGTCTTTGATGTTGACAGAAAACATTATAGCTTTTTGCATAGTAGTCTGTCCATGATGGTTATCGATTTTGTCTTGTTGATCAAGCAAGATTACACTCAGTTCATTTAATCGACAGGTGAAACGATATAGATCTGCCACGGGTAAGGTAGCAATATAAATTGTTATTGTTCTCAAAATTCAAACCAGTTAAGGCCAAATGAATATGAGATAGGCAATCGAATTTTATTTGTCTGTCTGATTTTAGATGTAATTTTAACTAATTCGTTTGTTTTTATTATCACTACTACTGCCGATCCTTCTAGCACTGGTTCATTAACTGATCATTATAGGAGTGCTGCAGACGTGGCTTCTAATACTGCCAGTAAAGTTGATGATGCTGATAGTGATGATGCAAAATAATATATATTTATTTTTTAATAAAGCCTCCATTTTGACCATTCTTTCAGATTCATGAAGTACTTAATTCTTGCTTTGCAGCCAAAACATATCTCATCAGCTTCCTTTACATCTGTTCGCACGTTTTTCAGCACACAATGTTTATCCTTGGCGTTTAATATACAGTGCATAAACTATGCAGTGCAACGGTGTTAGTTAAGGATAAGGAAACGGAATTGCAGCGCTTCTATGTAATAATATGTATATATATATATATATATATATATATATATATATATATATATATATATATATGTATATATATATATATATATATATATATATATATATATATATATATATATATATATATAAAATAGTCCATAATATAGCTTACCTAAATATAAATTTCATAACCAGAGTTTTGTTGTTTTTAACGGCACTTGTAACACATTATTCGCTATGTCATGCCGAGGAAATGGAGCTTAGTGTTTTGCTTTCTCAAGAATCCAGAGGCAGCCGACGAGGGCTGGTTTGAGCTGGTATCGAGCCCGCGACCTTTGGATTACGAGTCCGACGCTATTCGGTTAGCTTTTAAAGATCTGCTGTTTGTATAGACGAGATTTCTCTCTTCAAGAAAACAAGATGATGCAGGCCTTCAAATAGCAAACACCTGTGCTCAGCAATACCGTGCTGTAAGTTGAACCAATTTGATTTTTATTGTAGCCTATTATCGGCGGATAAGAACATTTAGAAAGCATCCATCATCTTATGCAAAGTGAGGACTTCTGCAAGAGGTACTATATGATGCATAATGTGAGAACTGATATTGCGAGAAACCGCGTATAACGTGCATGTTTTTGTTGTCCGGGGAAAATGAAACTATATTTTCACAGTTTTAACGAGCTAATTTTTCACGTCCCCTTAAAATATTTAAGCGCTAAGTGTACTATATCTATATATCTATTAAGTTATACGTGCTATTGAGCCATTTGCAGGTAATTTTATGTTGTCATAACTACGCCATAAATTTAGTCCAATTGATTTTTGTATGCCCCCTTTTTATTGATTCTATATAAAAACCGACAGAAAGATGCTCATTATTCTATAAGTTTTGTGTCACTTTAAGTTCTAGAATAATCCCCACTCGAAAATTGATCCTTGGTCACGGTTTAAGGACCACGCATTTGGTATATGAATTATTTATTTACGTCTCGACAGAAAATGTTCGTGTCAAATTAATATCACTAATGTATGATCAGACATAATATTTATTCCACAGCCTCCTAGTGGCTTAAACATATGACATAAATAATATTAGGTTTTCTCATTGACTCATAATCCATAATTGTGATACATTCATCCTGCTTTGGTGCTTTACAATAATGCACGCAAGAACAAAAGCCGTAAGACTTTATTGGACAGAAGAAGTCGATTGAGTTCGATCTCAACTAACTTTACGAAATGCAAAATATGCTTTCAGAAATTGTGATTGCTAATCAAAACAAATGTGTATGTATGACAATTTTACCATGGATATATTCATTGGAACAAAGAGAATGTGTGTTGATGACAATTTTACCACGGATATATTCATTGAAACAAAGAGAATGTATGTCGATGACAATTTTACCGCGGATATATTCATTGGAACAAAGAGAATGTGTGTCGATGACAAATTTACCACGGATATATTCATTGGAACATAGAGAAAATGTCTATGATCATTTTGCCACGGATATATTCATTGAAACATAGAGCATGTGTGTCTATGACAATGTTACCTAAACATATCCCCACGTCCATAACATAGTGGGGCCCCGGGTGGCCGAGTGGTTTAAGGCTCTCGCCTTTACAGATCACTGACATCTCACCTCTGTCTGCGTGGGTTCGAGTCTCGGCCCGCCAGAAAGCTTGCCAGTAGCTTCCAATGTGCCGGTGGTTCTTCCACGGGTTTTCTCAGGTTCTTCCTCCACGAAATAAACTTGTCACCATGTATAGCCTATCATGTGCTTAAAAAATGGCGTTAAACCCACAAAACCAAACCAAACCTAAACATAGTCCTTGTTATCCCCAGGTCCTAAACATAGTCCTTGTTATCCCCATGTCCTAGACATAGTCCTTGTTACGACACGTCCGAAAAATAGTCCTTGTTATCCCCAGATCCTAAACATAGTCCTTGTTATCCCCAGATTATAAACATATTCCACGTAGTCCCCAGGCCTTAAGCATGGTCCTTGTTATAGATTTAGATTTAGAATGATCTATTTAATTAAATTTTATAAAGCTGGGTGGGGATTTGTATCAGTGTGTGCTTTACGTTCCCAAAGTTCATAATTTTGGCGTTGTAAACTAACATAAAGAGAATCAGAACAGTTTGATCCACAGTCAATCTCGAGACAGTATATTTTTAAACCATGTAAATTTGTTTCATGGAATCTTTTCATCCATTTTTTTCTCAAGATAACATACAACGTCGACCATAGCCACTGAATTTGTGTAGTTCTTGGAGATTTGCATCACATACCTACCTACCTACCTACCTACATACATACATATATACATATATTAATACATACATACATACATACATACAGACAGACAGACATATTGCCTGATTGACTGACTGCCCTACTGAAGAAGATATACAAGAATAAAGCGGAATATATCGATGTTCATGAAGCAAATTTATCCAGGATTTACAGAAAGAGAGATCCTCAACAAGTGTTGACCAAAGTGTTGAGTTTGTATAACTCGATATCTAAATGCACGAGGCAACCTAAGGTACATTTCATGATAATTAGTCATAATTTAACCAAATCAGTAAAAAAAAAAAAAAAAGATTATAAAAATATCCATCATATAATTTATTGCACCACCGTGAAAGTGGTTATGCGTTTGTCAATTAAGCTGGCACACAATATAGACTATTGTGGCTATTCTGGTCGAAGGCGATATTTCAAGATGTCAAATAACGCATTTCGTCAAACCAACTTTTTCAATAAACTGCCGCAAGTAACGGCACCTAATGCCCATCACGCATGCACCAGCTACGTAACTCTTACGGCAATGTACTCAACCCCATTAAATGATGGAACAAAGTCGAAGGTAAGAAGTCTAGATGAATGACAACTCGCTCGCTAGACAAGCGGAATTTTACATTCAGATATATGCACAAACCCACAAGATTTATATTTAGAATTGCAAGGTATATACATGAACTTATAATGATAAATTTATACTTATCTACTAAACAGAGAAGAAAGCACTTATCCCTAAAAAAAAAATACATCGGTGTTAAACTATAGGGGAACCATGAAAAACTATTTTTCCCTGAAATTAATTTAGTAGTATTTTTTTATCACGTTATGGAGTTTCGACTCTATAAAAATCTGACGTCTGTAAAATGTGCATTTCCTTGAAGCAATTAGTAAATAAGGTACAGTTTGATGATCCAGATTTGTATAAATACTTTTAAGTAAGAACCTGTAATAACTAATAATAATCCTTTAAATTTCCATTTATATCAATAGAATAACCTTTTGATTGTCTTTGTTTCGCGTTAATTTTCCTCTAGGAAGTCCATTAGAATTTCTAAGTGCTTCAGCGTATTAATTAGTAATTTAACCTGTTCATTACGTTGCCATTAGTGCGTTTGTGGAATAACGTACTTCTTGATCTTTGCTCATAACATCTCGAATTTAAGCGAGCTATTTTAAATATTAGGGCAAATTTTTCGTCGCATGATCAAACCTTTCACAAAATAAAACAAATTTGTCTGTTAAGCAGTTAATATGAAAGTTAATTTGTAGCTTCAAACAATCGTAGGCCAAGAAAGTTTGAACTATCAATAACTAAATTTGGACATAAAAGTTCATTGGAAGGCAGCTACCAAGAAAAAGCAGTAGAAGTTTAATTATATCCTTAGTGCGTGCGATTTAAACTTTGGGCTATTGTCAGAAGCATCGAACTCCGGGCTACTAAGATCAAAGGCAGTGGTTAATATGAAAATAAATCCCAGCGGACTGACTTAAATCAGTGCCGGAGTAAAAACACTGCTAATCGCTTTTTCCCTCTTATGGTATGATGGATTTCGATTGAAAAGGGCTTGCTACGATGGTCGGCGCTACATTCCCTCCCGAGGGAGGTCATCACTGTTCGATTGAGATTAATCTCCAGTTTTATGTTCTATATCTGCAGATGTGAGCTATTTCTTCAGAATATTTTGTTCCAATGCAATTACAGAATTCTCCTGATCCCTAATCATCCTATTGGTAGAAATCACTCCGAGCTATACAAGCTGTGCTGTGATCAGATACAGACAAATGCTTATTACGTACAGTGACAGCAAGTGTTACACGGATGAAATGCTGTAGAATTTCCTTTTTTTTTAAATTTAATTTTTTTTATTTAAAAAAAACTCTTCTCTGTCGTTTTCTGAGTAAGTAAAAGAAAACAAATCTTTTGACCGATTTATCTCTTAAAATATACCATGAGTTTATTACTTCCACGATGTCATATATTTAACCGTGATCTAAGCTCGGTAAAGCACGACATTTAGGACGTGATAGGATAGAAGAAAATTTCATTTATATCCCCGTCGCGTTCTCAAAGGCGATATGTTGTTGTTGTTGTTATTATTGTTGTTTTGGAAAACAGATCAAAATTTTTAAAAAAGTAGGGAATAACAGTCTTGTATTTGAGGATATAAATGGTGATTTTACTGTCGCAAATTGAGTTTTAGCATTTAACAAGTCCTCATGTACCGTATGTGCTCGCTTATAAATCGACACCAACTCTGCACAGGCCCAGCTTTGCAGTCCTTTCTTTAAGGTACTATCCAAGACCGATGGACAAATGTACCCTGAAAACAACAATGACGCATACTGCACTTTCAAATTTACCCACCACTATGACAGCATTATTGAGACAGTCACAACGAAAACCTTAGCTTGAATTTTTCTGGCTCGTCTTTGGTATCTTCAATTTTGATTGCGTCCTCTTTTTTTTTTACTGTTATCAATGTTTCGTTATGTTTTCTTTGGCTACATGCCACTACATTCTCTTTCTTTAACAAACTTAGTTTCGTTCAGTGTTGAATAAGAATCATACCATGTACGCGCGCGCTTTCATGGCAGTAAAGTAGCGTGTTCAGGTTTCATTCCTTAAATGAACGACGTGTAAAATACCCGATAAAACGTTGAAATAATTTGTTGTTTCAATTGTGTTATTCCTATGAAATGACAGAATGATTAATATGCTTGTTTTTAAGTATATAATTAAAAGGTTATTCAATGAGTATTACAAAATAGTGGGCCCTCATTCATGCGGCGTAGAATGCCCTCGCAAGCTCGGGCATCCTGCGCCACATGACCTCAAGTCCAATATTTGTCAATACTCAACTGATAACCTATACATATACGGCAGATCAATAAGAATGATAAGGTTTTCAGAAAAAATGAGGACTTGTTCTATGCAAATATTGAATATATCTCAGATAGAATCTCGTTCCAATGGAGTGCGATACACAACTGCTAATACATAGCATACATTCTTGACAGAAATTTGAGTCCAAAGTATTTCAGTATTTTGTACAGATATCTCTCTCTTACATGTTTGAATATTTAATTTTCTGAAATATAGATAATAACTCCACCCCCATGATTAGTTCTATCACGTCTGATGGGTTTATGGTAACCTTCTAATTTAATATCATCACTGACAACAGAGTTATTAACATGAATCTCCAAGGCAATTACCGTATATACTTGCGAATAATTCGTGTCCAAATGCAAACAATACAGACCATGACCTGCCGTCGCATAATGCGCGCGCAGATCAGGGTCTATGCTGTTTGTTCTACTGGTTATTCCTTACAAACTGCATAGACCCAGATCTGCCTGCGCATTATGCGACGGCAGATCTGGGTCTATACAGTTTGCAGTTGGTAAGTATAAACGGTATGTCAAAGTCATCGAAAGTCTCTGCAAGAAATTCAAGCTTGTTTTGGACAGCTCTAAAGTTTAAGAGAACAAAGAAAACTGTGTCATCCGTTCTTGCCAAATGAATTTAGACTGTTTGTATCTGATGTATCGGAATTGGACGGACCTGGATTCAGTTCAACATCTCCTGCTAGTAACAAAATTAAAGTAAACCAAAATATAAAAATGATGTAACATATTAATAATGTACTGGGTAGAGCGATACCTTTGAAATTACTTGAAACAAAGATGACTTGACAGAGAACATCTGGCTAAAATCTAAAAAAGCAAATACAATTAGATGACCAGGGATTCGTAGAATACATTTTGCAACCATGACAGTGATAGCTTCAACTTCTAGAAGTAGAATACAGCTGCCATAGTCTTTTCAGATATAGTTGTCTATGCATTGAAAGAAGTTTCTAGTATATTGCAAAACTTGAAACAGAAATCTCGAACACTAAACAAATGACAGTCTTAAGTTTCAGAATTTCGTAACTTGCTCTTTTTCTAGGGTTCAATATCGGAAACTCGACTTTTAAAAGACTTGTTTGAATATTATGTTGAAGATTTACGAAAGGCTGAACCTATGAAATAGAAACAATCCAAAGGTCCAGATATCACAGTTAATTAATCTCATTTTTTGCCCGCGAGATTGCCGCCGGTGTTGTGCTTTACCTAGACAAATACAATCAGCGGTGCATTTTTGTGTGTGCATACAAATCGTCTGTCATATATAGTTGAAACAAAACTACATAACTCTATAGTAATCTACAGGGACACAAATTTATAGCAATCTCTCTGTCGCTTCTCATTATTTGTCTAAAAGAGTTACTAACTGACATTGTATTCCGTGTAACTTCTCTACTTTGCTTCCTGGTTTACAACTGATGCAAAATAACGATATTTTTTCTTTTCTGATGAAGAAATTTGGGAATTTACAATAAAATAATTTTGGTATTGCGACTTGAAATGAATAATGAAACTTGATATGTGAGGTACAATAAATACTTGCACATTTTCATCAAATCATAGGCAATTTGTATCAAATACCACTACTATCGACGTACAACACTATCATCATCATCATCATCATTAGCTTGTAAAATACGTTAACAATAATTAAAGTTGCGAAAAATAAGTGTTTACTCATGCAGACCAACTCAGACAAAATTTTCCACGTATAAATATTGAGTTTTACTCGTTGTAATTAACGATTTGCTCACAGAGATAATCATTTGAGTTTTCTGTCAATCATTATATGCTTGAAAATGTGAAGTTAATCAGCCAGAAAATGAGGTTGTCCCTCTGATATTTTAGGGCGATATAACGAGACTATATTTTGACAAAACAGCGATTAGCAACTCTTCAAACATGAGAAGAAATAGGGTGAAAATATTTAAGCCAATCCACTGTTTCAAGGAAGAATACATCTTGACACCGAATTGCTAGAAGCAAGAAAGAGTTTTAAATGTGCTTTTTAGTATTATGCCTACAGAAGAAAAGCTACATACTTTTTCTGTTAGCTGGATTATATTCAAAACTTCCTCAGGCTCGAAAACTGTCCAATATAGATAAAATTATAGTAAGATGCAGGTTAATATATGACCCTTATTATTAAATTTAGACAAAAAATGCTACATATAATATATGACCCTTATTATTACGGTTATACAAGAAATGCTACATATAATATATGACCCTTATTATTACGGTGTTAAAAAAGAAATGCTACATACAATATATGACCCTTATTATTACGGTTATTCAAGACATGCTACATGTAATATATGACCCTTATTATTACGGTTATTCAAGACATGCTACATATAATATATGACCCTTATTATTACGGTTATTCAAGACATGCTACATATAATATATGACCCTAATTATTACGGTTATTCAAGACATGCTACATATAATATATGACCCTTATTATTACGGTTATTCGAGACATGCTACATATAATATATGACCCTATTATTACGGTTATTCAAGAAATGCTACATATAATATATGACCCTTATTATTACGGTGTTAAAAAAAAGAAATCCTACATGTAATATATGACCCTTATTATTACGGTTATACAAGACATGCTACATATAATATATGACCCTTATTATTACGGTTATACAAGAAATGCTACATATAATATATGACCCTTATTATTACGGTGTTAAAAAAATCCTACATATAATATATGATCCTTATTATTACGATGTTAAAAAAAGAAATGCTACATACAATATATGACTCTTATTATTACGGTTATACAAGAAATGCTACATATAATATATGACCCTTATTATTACGGTGTTAAAAAAAGAAATGCTACATATAATATATGACCCTTATTATTACGGTTATACAAGAAATGCTACATATACTGTATGACCCTTATTATTACGGTTATACAAGAAATGCTACATGTAATATATGACCCTTATTATTACGGTGTTAAAAAAAGAAATGCTACATATAATATACGACCCTTATTATTACGGTTATTCAAGACATGCTACATATAATATATGACCCTTATTATTACGGTTATTCAAGAAATGCTACATATAATATATGACCCTTATTATTACGGTGTTAAAAAAAAGAAATGCTACATGTAATATATGACCCTTATTATTACGGTTATACAAGACATGCTACATATAATATATGACCCTTATTATTACGGTTATACAAGAAATGCTACATATAATATATGACCCTTATTATTACGGTGTTAAAAAAATCCTACATATAATATATGATCCTTATTATTACGATGTTAAAAAAAGAAATGCTACATACAATATATGACTCTTATTATTACGGTTATACAAGAAATGCTACATATAATATATGACCCTTATTATTACGGTGTTAAAAAAAGAAATGCTACATATAATATATGACCCTTATTATTACGGTTATACAAGAAATGCTACATATACTGTATGACCCTTATTATTACGGTTATACAAGAAATGCTACATATAATATATGACCCTTATTATTACGGTGTTAAAAAAAGAAATGCTACATATAATATACGACCCTTATTATTACGGTTATTCAAGACATGCTACATATAATATATGACCCTTATTATTACGGTTATTCAAGAAATGCTACATATAATATGTGACCCTTTTTTATTACAGTGTTAAAAAAAGAAATGCTACATATAATATATGACCCTTTTTATTACGGTGTTAAAAAAAATGCTTCATATAATATATGACCCTTATTATTACGGTTATTCAAGACATGCTACATATAATATATGACCCTTATTATTACGGTGTTAAAAAAAGAAATGCTACATATAATATATGACCCTTATTATTACGGTTATTCAAGAAATGCTACATATAATATATGACCCTTATTATTACGGTTATTCAAGACATGCTACATATAATATATGACCCTCATTATTACGGTGTTAAAAAAAAGAAATGCTACATATAATATATGACCCTTATTATTACGGTGTTAAAAAAAAGAAATGCTACATATAATATATGACTCTTATTATTACGGTTATACAAGACATGCTACATATAATATATGACCCTTATTATTACGGTGTTAAAAAAAAATGATACATATAATATATGACCCTTATTATTACGGTGTTGAAAAAAGAAATGCAACATATAATATATGACCCTTATTATTACGGTTATTCAAGAAATGCTACATATAATATATGACCCTTATTATTACGGTGTTTAAAAAAAATGCTTCATATAATATATGACCCTTATTATTACGGTGTTAAAAAAAGAAATGCTACATATAATATATGACCCTTATTATTACGGTTATTCAAGACATGCTACATATAATATATGACCCTTATTATTACGGTGTTAAAAAAAGAAATGCTGCATATAATATATGACCCTTATTATTACTGTTATTCAAGAAATGCTACATATAATATATGACCCTTATTATTACGGTTATACAAGAAATGCTACATATAATATATGACCCTTATTATTACGGTTATACAAGACATGCTACATATAATATATGACCCTTATTATTACGGTGTTAAAAAAAGAAATGCTACATACAATATATGACCCTTATTATTACGGTGTTAAAAAAAGAAATGCTACATATAATATATGACCCTTATTATTACGGTTATTCAAGACATGCTACATATAATATATGACCCTTATTAATATGGTGTTAAAAAAGAAATGCTACGTATGATTTATGAGACTAATAATCTCCCATAATTTCCTTGAACTCAAGATTGTCCAGTTTTTTATGATTTGATATGATTGCATTACGACTCGTATGCAGATTTGATATGATTGCATTACGACTCGTATGCAGATTTGATATGATTGCATTACGACTTGTATGCAGATTTGACATGATTGCATTACGACTTTTAAGCAGATTTGACATGATTGCATTACGACTCGTATGCAGATTTGATATGATTGCATTACGACTCGTATGCAGATTTGATATGATTGCATTACGACTCGTATGCAGATTTGATATGATTGCAGTACGACTCGTATGCAGATTTGATATGATTGCAGTACGACTCGTATGCAGATTTGATATGATTGCAGTACGACTCGTATGCAGATTTGATATGATTGCAGTACGACTCGTATGCAGATTTGATATGATTGCAGTACGACTCGTATGCAGATTTGATTCAAGTCATTAAATTACTTTTGATGCTACTTATGGTTTATAAGTTAAATTTTCATTGTAGATACTATTAAGTAACTACTATTTTAGTATGCATGTTACGTAACTGATTTCCGGTACACTCAAAATACTAAGTAAAGCAGCGCAAGATGCAGTTACTAAATTCGTCCCATCTGCAATAAGATTATTACTAGCAATATCAAATTATTATTTCTAGCAATTCCAAAGCATACTTTATCCTAGTTTTATACAACATTTCAAACTAGTGTTTCTTAAATACAGGATTACAAGTAGATAGTCTGAATATGATAGGTCTGCTTCCAAAGACAGAAGAAATATGATCAGTATACAATGCACCAACTTCTCCTTGTTTATACTTCTAATAAAAAACTATCTCGGTGCTATATAGCTGTCGGTTTGGTACTTTTAATTTGAAATCAGATATTAATATAACAAAATCAGATATTAACATAACAAAATCATATATTAACATAACAAATTCAGATATTATCATAACAAATTCAGATATTAACATAACAAAATCAGATATTAACAAAACAAATTCAGATACATATAAACAATTACATGTAATTTCATTTTATTGGGGTAAATAAATGTTACCAGTGATAGATATGGCACGCACAATGGCTTGGAAATCATCAGGGTACAAAATCCAGCTCGCCTGATATTGCTCAAAGGAGAATGTCACTGGTGTTAGGATCTACGAGCAGTTTCCTAGTAAATATATGATAATACCGCATTGTGTTGACAAGATCATGTGAAAAGATATGTTTAAGAATAGGTGGACATCCGGAAAACTTATATAAAATAGCGCCCATAATCATGTGGACACTTCCATTGAAGCCAACAAAAGTAAACGTAAACTATATATTATAATGTGTTCTGCAAAGACGAGCATATGAAATTAAGCTAATATAAAATTTTAGCAAAAGCCGTGTAAGAGGAATGTAAACAATATAATCCAACTTCTGTATCATTATATAAACATTTTATTGCTGAGCATGGAAGGAGGATGAAAATATGTAATATCACAATCTCAGAAATGTAACATTAATTTTATTGTACTGAATTTACATCTATTGGTTGTGAGTAACAACTGTAAATGCAGAGACCTAATTGAACCGTTCGTAAATTCTTCTCTGCGCATTTTTTTCTTAAATGTCAACTGCAATGTAATGTTACAGTTGCTGTAGTTATTTTTCACCTCTCGTAAACATCGCATTGAGGACAGGACTTGAGAGATAATGCTTGCCAATATTATCACGAAAAGTCCACTTCCTTTCTGCTATTTCAAATATATTTTATACATTAATAATTTATCTATTTATTTATTACATACAAAAATTTAATCTTACATGCTTCGTCTGGCGTTCGAATCAGCTGTTCAATCCGTATTTTTGTATCACACCGAGAGAGTGCAACTACTTGTGTGTCTTCTTTGACGTCCGCGCGCTTACATTTTTAGAAGCTGTGAATCGAACTTTTTATAAATCCGAATTTGTTTTCCATTTCATGCACACAGTAAAGCTAAAAGTATATGGAAAGCGAGAGAGAGGGGGTATTTAATATATAAAAAAACTCCATTTATAATTTGTTCCTAGTCGGGGGAAAGAACTCGTTTGATATGGCTAATGAATACGTCTCGGCCGGACGACCTCCATGTATCCTTGCGCCATATCAAACTCGTTCTTTCCGCCGACTCAGAACAAAACACGTATGTACTTTTGTGTATATATAGTTTCAGACTAAAAGCTTCTAACAACCCTTTGACTAATTGTTATCTCTAGCAAGTTTATCTTTATTAATTCAAATTTCATACCTTACATTCACATTTATTTCAATACTATAAGGATGTAGAGAGTCCTGAATTAGTACCATGTGAAAATCGTAAAGCAAGATATATCCAGCCTTCATTTGTTTTTCTCATCAGACTCCTTATCGTATTGTTTGACTTCCACTTTCAATGTTCTAATTATATTTTAAAAAACTCAATATAATTTATACACATTTCCGTGTTCAACTTAGTTTTCATTATCTCTATAGTTTCATTAATTTCGGTTTTAACTGTATCAGTTGTACCATTTAATATGAGAAACGTCTTTATCTACTTCAGCTGTTTTAATGCTTTTCTTGTTGTTGTTGGTTTTTGTTGGTTTTAACGGCACTTTTAACACATTATTGGCTATATCATGCCGAGGAAATGGGAGCTAAGTGCATTTCCCAAAGACACAGAGAGGCAGACCACCCAGGCTGACCTGAACGGGTATCCAACCAGCGACCCTTGGATTACGAGTACGACGCTTTACCAGCTGAGCTCCGCGGCTCTGTATCTGTTGTAAACGTTTGCTCCAAATCATAGACATCTTTTTTCATTCGGTTGCCTTTTGTCTGATTGGTCAATACTCCTTTGTACTATATTGAGGTTACTAGAAACTTCTCCATCAACATAGTCTTTCGCATTGGTTTTAGATTGCTAAACATTGGCATTAAACTTGTTGTAAAATCGATAAATCTGAAGTTCTTTTCATTCACGTTATCGTGCTTTTAGTAATTTTTGTTTTCTCCTAAATTATTTTATGTTGGTATGTTTAAATCAATCTTTTTATGCACCTCATATAAAGTATTAGTATTAGCAATTATCTTGGTTGTTCAAGTCAGAAATTTGTTTAGTATTATTGTCCGTCCAATATCTTCCCAATCTTATAAACAAATGGTTGTAGCTGATAAAAGAATCCCAACCATATATCTTGAGGTTTAGATTGTAAAGTTGCAGTTAAGATTGTAAAATGATATAACCTTCAAAAGATTTATTTTTTTAATTTTGTTCATATCGCTTTCTATAGGGTCTTTCTGATTGTTTATCATCTGCTCGATTGGTTGCAAATATTCTTCAGCGTAAGGTATCTATCTGCTCTTTTCTTATCATTGGCAATGTTTAAATAGTATTAGACAATGTGTTTAAATAGCATTAGACAATGTATTTAAATAGTATTAGACGATGTGTTAAATTAAGATTAGACAATGAGTTTAAATAGTAGTAGACAATGTGTTTAAAAAGTATTAGACAATGTGTTTAGATAGTATTAGACAATGTGTTTAAATAAGTTTAGACAATGTGTTTAGATAAGATTAGACAATGTGTTTAAAAAGTATTAGACAATGTGTTTAAATAACATTAGACAATATATTTAAATAAGATTAGACAATGTGTTGAAATAAGATTAGACAATGTGTTTAATCGTTGTTCAAACAAGTCTTGAGCATCTAAACAAACATTTCGGTTCTTGTCAATCTTACTTCTTTAGATCTGCGATTTTGTTGACTATTTTATTACTTGTTTGTTTAAAAATCATTCATGTATTGTCAATTTGTTCTCTCCGAGTTTTTCAATCTTTCAAATTGATATCGTCAAGAGTCTTAATTGTGGTATTCAATAAAGTTTATGTTGATAAAGCATACCCAATTATATGGGAAAAAATGTAAACAGACAAAATTTAAAGATTTTTTTTCCTTAAATTTGTCTCCGTTCCTATAAGTTTCTCAAATTTTTCTTTCTCTTTTAATTCTTTTTTCCATTCTTCCAAATTCTTCCCAAAAAAGATTCTTGTAATTTCTCTCTATCTATATTTAATGGTGATGCAGTCTGCAACAATTCCATGTTGCTGACTTTGTTCATTTGTTGTGTTTTATTTTATTTCCTTGTATCTGTTATATTTGTTAATGCGTAAAATAAATTTTCCGTGAATGATTTCATTAACACTGATATCCTTGGAGATCAATACTGTTAAACTTTTTCCAACAGCAGAAGTAACTATTTTATCAAGGACGTGTGTATGGTCACAGCCTTGTCGCGGGACGACAACGACACAAAAAATGTTGCACCGAAGGTACAATCATTCTCCAACATAGATGTTTTCTCTTGAACCCCCCCCCCCCCCCACCTGCCACAAAAGTATGAGTGTCACACACCTTATTACTTTCACTGTATTTCATCTGAAGCATACTGTACTTTTCTATATCCACTATTCCAGTTTCAATTAGGTATATCTTCAGCAGCGTAAATTATTAAACTGGTTAGTAATATTTCCAGTTGCAATTTCGCTTGTATCAATCGCTCGTTTTCCGGTGCCAGCTGGAGCAATGTATTGATTGATATTTTAGATGTCCCTTGATTCACGTTTAATGAAGTTGTAGCACGATCATTAAATGCCAATATAAAGCGTGTACTTCACCATCCGGGCGGCTGACAACAAAAAAACAGAGTACAACCATTCAGAGAAAGGACAGCAGTGGGCGGTCTGTTAAGCATTCTCTTTCATGCATAGTTGCTCATGCTGAGACTCTTGGCTGATTTTAAATACATTATGCACGGACACGTTGTGCCCACTTCTATTTCTGTGCATCCAATTTATATTTTCTTCACCGTCCAGTTCCTCTTGACAATATCGCTGCTCCCATCACATCTACACAGTAGGAACACGTGGGAGATCTCTGTGCTCCACTATATTTTTGAGAGAGAAACACAATGAAAGCAGTTGGAAGCTCTGAGCGCTGACTTTGACTTGGAACTGAAATATATTGAGACTGACAAATCCTCTTTCCGCTTCCTAAGCAACATTTAAATGTTACATGCTGGAAATACGATATCAAAACATGTCAGATTGACAAGTCATAATGCTAGTAATATCTTGTATAAATCATGGACAAAAAGACTAAAAATAGTATATTTAACAATTCTGTGAAGTATATTTATTTGATTTACATTTACAATTTTATAAAGTACTAATACAACTATACATTAGAATTAAAACAACTCCGTTATGGAGAATGATATTTTGAAGCTGCGATGGTTTTCACTTGTGTCACATAATGGTGAGGTTGACGTCAAATTACGTAAAGACTTGTATCTTAATGTAAATTAAAACTTTCAATTTTTCAGTGAGACTTGAAGATTGTTTAAATCTTTTTAAAGACAAAACGAACATATATTTAATTCCAGTTACAGACATGTCTTTCACGTCGAATATGTGATGCTACGTAATGCTATTTCTCAGTTCGAAATAATGGAACTATTATGTGCTATTTCAACTGATTTTAAATTTCTTATAATATTTCCATATTAACAAGACTATGTTAATTGAAATGTTTCTCCTCAATTCAATATTTGACAATAATGATTCAAGTGTCATATATAATTTGTGAGGGAAGTAGTAGACCTTGTATTGATTCAAGATTTAAGATTGTGCATGAAACCGAGCGAGAATCATCAATCTGATGGAGGCATCAGCAACCTACGGCCTGCGGGCCGTATCCGGCCCCAGACCTGGTTTTATCCGGTTACATTTACACCATACGATGTGGCTTAAAAATCGCTATCCGGCCTGCGCCCTGGAGGAAGTTGCACACTCGAATCTAAGGTTTCCAGTTGATCTGATCGCCTCTATTGAATCAGTAAACAGCAGTTGACTTTCGGGAAGTAACCTCAGGAAAAAATATACTTTCTTTTTCAAAACTGTACTTAAGTTTACCCATGAAATTTATGATGAACAATTGGTACATACAATTAGCATCAGTTTCCACTCGATATGTATTTTAATCATCAATGGTCATCCCTCTTTCTCAAATGCTCCGATTCCAGACGTAAACTGGTTTCAAAGTCAGAAAGTTGAGCACACAGCGGAAATAAATAGGAATACAAGTAAAAATACAGCAAAACTATAAATAACAATATGTTCACATCTTCATCAAAGTATAATGAGTGTGATTGAAAGCAGTTCAATTTTAAACGGTGAAAGCGTTTATATAAATGTCAACTAGAGTCACTGCTGAATAGAGATGATTCGCAAAACACATTTCAACATGTATGTGAGGAATTCTGGCTTTGATAAGGAGAGAAAATATTGTGAAGGTCATCCAAGACACATATAATTCTTCTAATGTTAAAATTTTGTATGTTCACGAATGGGTTGATAGCACTTACAACCTTTCTAATCGCGATACATTGTTGGGATTTTTTGTTGCTTTTTTAATTTGTTTAAAAAAAATCCCATATACAAATGAAATTATTTAGTTAAAATAACTCCTTTCTTCCATACCATACCTAGTTCTCACGCATACGGATTATTGGCAAGTTTATATAGGCACACTTTGAGATGAAGGGGGAACCACTGTAGCAAGCGCCTACTCTTTCAGAACCCACATGAGGTATCCTTTATCGCCAAAAGGTGTATATGTTTCTCTCCCGTCAGAAGCCCATAACTTCAACATGAGACGGACGACCCACTGCTTAACATGAATCTTGCAGACAATGCAAGTAGAGTTGGTAGGAAACACAGCTTCTCACTTCCTCTGAAAACAAAAGATTAGAGTAGTATCATAATATTTCTTTGTAGTTTCTTTTATGCCAGTCTTAACTCCGAAATACGCCAAGTTTGACCAATATGGTCTTTTGTTTGTACACATACAACACATAAGTTGTATAATAATAGTACTATAAACCAAAAATAGACGTTTCGGTGGTTTTTTTCACGAAACGGATAACATCTCTTCGGAATATTAGTCTTAACTCGTGGAATATACCACGTCAGAATATCTGGTATTATTGTGCGTCTGGGCAACGGTTTATCTTTCAACTAAAGGCATATATACCATGCAATGCACATACATATATTTGCTTGCACAAGATGTAAGCCTTGCTCGCCATACACATGTAACATTTATATAATGATATTATCTGATATCGGAATTATGAATAGTTCTTAAAGAAACATAGCTTTATATTCGGGGTGATCTTCATCTTTGTCCCAAGTTAACTTATTTATGTGACGTAAACAAAAAACAAACAAACAAGATTTACAAAAATATTTCGTTTTGTACAGTCTGATATTATTGTGTACAGTCTAAGATTATTGTGTACAGTCTGATGTTATTGTGCACAGTCTGAGATTATTGTCTACACTCTGAGATTATTGTGTACCGTTTCTATACTATTGCCAATAGTCAAGTCATCTTCAGAAAAAAGTCAAACAAATTAAGCCTTAAAGCAAATACTAAAAATCGGTCCACATTGTTATATGGCTGCCACGCTCAATATTGTTATCAAACAGCGTTTTTCTTTTTCTTTTTTTTTTTCCACAATGGAAAAAACACACATTACCATCTTCTTCATTGTTTTCAGCTGGAAACACTTACACTTTACAATACCCGGTTGTGAGGTACATGTATGAACTCACTGTATTTGAATTGTGGTTTTGTTTTTTTACATATCCAGGCGATCTTGACAAAGATGGGACATGCTCTAAAAATCAAAAGTGACACGTGATGGCCGAAAGATTCTTGCTACCTTTTGTTAGAGACCATTATCCCGGTTACTCACCAAAGTCTTGTTTACAACTGAGAGAATATCTCATACAATTTTTGACACCACGTTCTAATAATTTTGTCCTATACAGATAGCCGATACATCCGTAATTTTCAACATTTCTCGTGAAAAAAGTTGTAGAGCTTTGTTGGAAAATGTTTAGTGAGACGCTATGCTTAGTCGGATTTGGTACGAAGGCGTTCTATCCCACCCAGTCTTTTCTACCTCCACATAAAAGAGCACGAAAATTCGACTGACAGGAGTCTGTCAAGTCACCAGTATTGTCGAGTTTGGGCGTCATCAGTCCCCTTATAACTTTTAATATTAACCCCTATATGATCGAGTTTTTTTGTTTCCTCCAAAAGACTGTATTTACAACTTCTTCCCACTGAGCGTCTCTATTTTCTCGTAATTACCAGTATTGTCACGGCATTTCAATTGCACTTTCCCGCTTGCCGATGATTCACTTATTTCAAGAGATCAAGACCGTGTGCTCAAAATATAGAACTATTTTATTTTCTCAATTTTATATATGGAACAAAGAGAAGGATTGTAAATAATTGGTGCAAAATGATTGTGTGTTGAAGTATGTATCACGTCAATAAGTATGTATGTATGTATGTGTGTAAGTATGTATGTATGTATGTATGTATGTATGTATGTATGTATGTATGTATGTGTCTCAGGATCGGGTCGCGAGCGTAGACTCGGTTAGCTTAGCAGCTAGTGATCCATTCCAGAATTATTGTTCTCACCGCAGTGCAGTCTATGGTTCCCATCGCTAGACCACGTAACGACCAACAAGCACCGAAATGTGAGGTGGCCTTGGGTTGAAATTGGTAAAAAGTCGGGTGGTGGTGGTGCGGGGATGGAAGGAGGAGTGGCTCAGGAACAAGTCGGTAGCAATTAGCTCGAATAGCTCTTACAGTTGGGTACCCTGTTAGAGGTTAAGGGGATTCAGGGTTATAGCCCTTGTTCGAGTTCACTTTTTCTAACATGTGAAAAATGTAGACCTGCATATATTAATTTGTTGTGATTAGGGAATACATTATATTTATCTAACATAATTTTCAGATGTGATTGTGGTTTATAATGCATTTATTTCAAATTTGTTTGTATCAGAAATGACAATAAAGAAATAAGAAGAAAACTACGAGCTTGTAACAATGAACAGAAGATATACAAGAATTAGAAAGAGAAGAATATTCCGTTGTATTTAACAACCGATTCCGATCATGAAACACAAAATAATGATATAATATAGACAATACAGTTATTTTTATAGTTATGACTAGGTCTTTTTATTCTAAAAGTAGCATATACTTTTTGACTACCATACATCGAGTTTACACAAGGAACCTAGCGTACACGTAGTGTCATTTTTAAGTATTGCATGACCTTTTCTTATCATAGAATGGAACCTAGCGTACACGTAGTGTCATTTTTAAGTATTGCATGACCTTTTCTTATCATAGAATTTACCCCAACGTATGCCGATATCTCCTCAAACAGAAAGCTTTAGATATAAGGATAATATATCCCTTGCAAATCCTTCATTTGCATTTAATTACTTCATTTATAATATTTATGGAGCTCTTAAAATAACGTGAGTGTGCATACATTATGTTCCCACAGATGAACTGTGTCTTTGTTTTCCTTCGGGCTGTCACCATTACATCATCTAGGTATTAAACAGAGCCGGTTGATTCAAAAGACTTCATAAATTATTCGGAGCACAATTTTTGGATTAAACTAACAGGTGACTTTAGGGAAATAAATCTATAAATAATTTCTCTTAGTTCATTAAATGTCCGTATAAACTTTCATTTGACAAAGTTTGGACCAACCAGCATGTTTGATTTTTTTTTTTTTTTTTTTTTTTTTTTTTTTTTGTAATGAAATGAAAATTTCCTAGAAATTACATAATGATCAGCAATTGATCCATTTAAACCATACACCACAGAAAAAAATTAGTTCCTCAGAGATAGTTCTGTTCAAAATAATTTTGATATCAAAATATTACAATTGGGATTCAGATCGCAGCAAAGAAATAGCGGTGTGGGGAAAAAGAGGATACGTGCACCAAGTAGAATTTAAGTCACAGTAACTAGTTGGTCTCGTTACCAGAAATTAAGATTAACAGAAAATTGTTTATATATGTCTTCCGAGTTTAAGTACAATTACATATTATTTGCCAGTTTTAGAAACAACCGAGAGTTATATGTACTATTGTTTTGTTTTTCCTAAAGAAATGTCTTTAAGCGAGCATGAAGAAAGCTCCAGTTCTTTGTTATATTCGTTTTGAAGACTGTTTTCTGTACCATCCCTGCACTATGCAAATAAGCTTGACAGAGGTCAGTAGGCGAAGTTTGCCAAATGAGCTGTTGTTTATTTTTACGCCAGGTTAATGTTGTTCTTGTTGTTGTTGTGGGTTTAACGCCATTTTTTTAGCACATGATAGCTATACATGGCGGCCAGTTTTATCTAGAAAATCCCAGGAAGAACCACCGACCCACGGGAAGCCACTGGCAAGCTTTCTCACATATCCACGTTGGCCCGAGACTCGAACCCACGCAGACCGAGGTTAGACGGCAGTGATCGGTAAAGACGAGCACCTTAGACCACTCGGCCACCCGGGGCCCCCACGCCAGGTTAATTATTTTATCTTACGCTACTTTGGTCAACGTGAATATTTAATCTATCTTGATGATGGCATCGATACGGAAACATGTTTTCTTGTTATTACAAGCTATATTGGATTGCACGTAATCTGGCATGAAGTGCCAGATCTTAAGATCAGTAAATATTAGCTACATGTGTTTACAATGACTGAATATCTAAATATTTAAAATTTTCATTACAAATGTTTGTGTGCATGTTTATTCTAATAATCCTAATATGAGCATGTGCAAAATATTACAAATAAGGAAGAAAGAAAAAAGAACATACATCAGGAAGATGTGAGAAATTCTTGTCAAGTTTAGCTAGGAGGTTACGAGAACAATGCCAGTGGATGAAAGCAGGATCTGTTCTAACAGCATAATAATTCAGTGACTCCTTTAAAACAAGAACAACCAATTCTGATCCCCCTCTCCCATTTTTTCTGTTCTGTGCGAATAATATAAGGTCTAAATGTAATTAAAACGTCATCTTCATGGGCAATGAGTCTGTAAACAAAATACAAATTTGGCCAGTGATCTATCGCAGATTTTGGTTTATAATAAATTAAGAACAATCAGAAGTAACAAAATTATTTCTGACAATTGAATGAAATACGAAATTATTTCTTATTTTACTAATTTGCATTTATAAAAGCATCTAAAAAAATCCTGACACGTTTGACCAGATTTAAACAAATGAAGTACTAGTGTGAAATGACGTTGGAAATCATTTATCATGGGAGATTCAGCAAATTTTAAGCCAATTGTCTCCGAATTTCCCTGTCTCCTCTGTGCATGGTGCATTGTGCATATTGTCAAAAAGAGAATTTTTTTACTCGCAAAGCGTGTTAACAAAATGCTTTCCTTTTTATCGAGTCATGATGGATAAAATCAACCACAAGTAGAGAGAGAGAGAGAGAGAAAGAGAGATAGAGAGAGAGAGAGAGAGAGAGAGAGAGAGAGAGAGAGAGAGAGAGAGAGAGAAAGAAATAAGAAAGTATGTGTACGTCTTAAGTAAGAATTATTATATAAAAAAAATAGAAAAGCGAATTAAAACTATCAATCGAATTTCTAAAAGAAAGCTAAGTCATTAAATCATTCTTATAAAATAAAAAGGACAAATATTTAACTTCTCTGAAATAGGATAAAGACTGGCTGTAGAATGTAAAGACTTACACTTCCGGGAAGATCTCAGACTCATCGAAACTCGGAACTCTTAATCCACACCACATTTGTTGTAATACTAAAGGTGCTTTAATATAACTCTTAGTCACTTGCATTGTTGTCACTGAAAGCTATTTATAGTAACAAAAATGGCAACGTTAGACCATGAAAACTGACAGACACTAAAATTAAACATTTAAGGGGACTGCCCAAAAAAGAGAACTCATTGCTTACCGTGTTGAAAAACCCCTTTTTAAAAAATGAATGCAATTAAACAAAGTAGTTGGATTTTGATATTAGCAAACATCGGAATAGGGGTAGTATAACAAGAGAAGGAATGGTAAGCAAGTAATATGAACGATCTTAAATAGGAGATGAGAAGACCTGTGGAGGTCATCTTACAAAATAACTACATATTGTCACAGCGAACTAAATATTATTACCGGAAAGAAAAGTTAACGTAAATGGGTAAATTTTGCACAACAGCAAGCTTGAACCTAAAAACCATTTTTGTTTAATAGCTGTCAACCCACAGGTACTACTGGGTGTAAACGGGGAGATCTCAACGGGCCGGAGTTTCATAGTGGTTACCTACAATCGAAGTTTTCTCAAAAACGAGTAGCGCAACATATCATTTTCATCGTTTAAAGTTTGGATTTGGTTAGATCGTTCAACGCATGTAAGCATGATTTGCCGGTCTTACCACAAAAGTATAGTAATTTGGTCAAATGTTAACCTTACGGTCCATGAGAACTGAATTAGTTGTCTGTGCCCATATACCAAATCCCTAATTACCAAGTAGGACTGGTACGATTGTCATTTACGACGCAATTTTTAAATCTAAATAGTATCAACTGCAGAAGAAGAGATCAAATGCAAGTACATCTACCATATATACTCGCATATAGTTCGGATCCAAATGCAAACAACATAGACCCTGATATGCCGTCGCATAATGCGCCGGCAGATCAGGGTCTATGTTGTTTGTTTTAATGATTAGTCCTTACAAACTGCATTGACCCAGATCTGCCGGCGCATTATGCGACGGCAGATCTGGGTCTATGAAGTTTGCAGTTGGTATTGGATTATACGCGAGTATAGTCGGTGGATATTTTGGTCATCATTCAAATATATTTTGCTTTGATATGAATGAGTGGAACATAATGGCGCGGTTCCGTAAAGGATTTGTTGTTCTAAGTCAGCTCTTTATCAACTGTTACAAAGACTGAATAGTCTTACATGCAATTTTTGACAATTCATTATTACGTCTAGTCCTTTATGTCCGAGCTGAGCAAAAAGAAAGGTCTGCAAGCATCATGGATGCCCTTGCCTCTTACTATATCACTTGAAGCGATTGATTTATTTATATAATCGATAAAATAATATTTATGTACCCATGACATTAAAGGGTTGATACACCGCACAAAAATCCATGACATTAAAGAGTTGATACACCGCACAAAAGCTGTATCATGTTTTAACTTTTGAGTATGTGAAATATAAAAAGAATACAATATTATGCATCGATCTTTTTTTCTTTCTTTCTTTCATGAAAAGTATATTCCAGTCGAGACTCAATATAGTTGCTGCTCTTTATTTTCTGTAAAAATGAATAAAACAAAACATCGGGGATGTATTGTACAAATGAAAAACAAATGTATCCAGTTGACTCCTTTACTTTGACGTTTTGTTGCATTGGGAGCCAAAGTCATTAAAACTGAAGAAAGGAGTGCAAGCTCTACATATATGAGATCAGCCCAATTTACTAATGAGAACCATACTGCTTACATATGAGAACCATACTGCTTACATATGAGAACCATACTGCTTACATATGAGAACCATACTGCTTACATACGAGAACCATACTGCTTACAGATGAGAACCATACTGCTTACATACGAGAACCATACTGATTACATACGAGAACCATATTGCAGGCGAATATTTATTGTGACATTAATAAAAATCAAAGAGTTCTAAAACTCTGTAGGATTTTGGGCTAGATGGATAGTGATCTCTGAATTTTATCATAACATAATGAGGAAGTTTGCACCTAATGTTCAGGTAACTTAAAACAGTGCGAACAGGTAAACATAAGTATGTAAGCAACTTACTCTCTGACGGGACTTAAGGTGTTGCCAGCGTCCTACTAGAATAAACATGCAACAAATTATTTGACTGCTTTAATAATATTATTTCATCGGCAGTTAATATAATCAGCACACATAACTGGGAAAATAAAGACATCATGGTACATCATTTGTCGTCATGTTGTACTAAAAAGAATCTTTTATTTTCTTTCTTTCTTTACATTTCGACACACGTGACCTCAGACTTAGCGAGAATACAAAAAGTGGGATAAGAATTCAGATGGAAGGAAAGACAAAAGTAGTATAGTATGAGTACTGAGACCCACACGGGAATTAGCATTAGCCCGTAGGTTAACATGGTGGGGCGCTTGAGACCCATACGGGAATTAGCATTAGCCCCTAGGTTAACATGGAGAGGCACTTGGAACCCATACGGGAAATGAACATGGGGAAGGTTTATAGACCCATACGGGAGATGAACATGGGGAGGTTTATAGACCCATACGGAAAATGAACATGGGGAGGTTTATAGACCCATACGGGAGATGAACATGGGGAGGTTTATAGACCCATACGGGAAATGAACATGGAGAGGGCGCTTGAGACCCATACAAAAAATGAACATTGAGATTAACAAGGGTTTATGGGGTAGAAGTGTTTATAGGGACAGAAGTGTTTATAGGGCAGAAGTATTTTATACGGACAGAAGTGACAAACACATAGACAAACAAACAAACATGGAAACACCATTGTCAATTTTTGGATTGTTTCTTTTCTAAGAGAGGTGGGTGGCCTGAAAAGGACCGTTGGAGTTTTTGTTAACCAAGTTAACAGATATGGCACCTCTTCACGGGTCTTCTTCTCCTTAAACTTCTACGCACTTCAGGTCCGTAGAGGAGCACCCGCTTCAGGCACCCTTGTCTCTCCGCATAAATCCTTCTTTTACAAAGAGCTGTAGCTGTGATCTTCGTGATAGCCCATGAAGCTTTCACATACATCGGGTAGTCCGGGTTGAACAGCATACCCGATACGATGTTTGAAGATTCAACAGATATATAAATTTTCTTGTCTTGAGAACAGGTGAAACTATGTCACAACAACGCTGGTATATATAGCCTAAGAGCTGATCGAAACGGATCGAAATGGTTCACCAATCCAATTGTGCGTTACAAAGGGTTGGTCTCTCTTCGAATCAGAAGAGAGCGGGGTGTGACGTCACCTTCAGTATATAGCCACCACAGAGTTCGTACGGTTTTACCTTTTGCGGCATTTTGAGTATGGCTGAATCAACGAAAACCAAGTATTGGAAAAATGTTTGCAGCGTCAGAGAGAAGCAGAAGAAGCATTTCTTCAGCAAGAAGAGGAAAGAAGAAAGCAAGAAGAGAAAATAAGAAAGCTAGAAGAGGAGAAGTGTGAAGGACAGAAGGAAGGGAGTGATGACCATCTCACGGTGAGTTTGCTACAAGATATTTTAGCAGAGTTAAAGAATCTGAGAAACATGTATCAGATTTCTTTAACACAACCCAAGAGAAAGAGACCCTCACGGGCTCAACATTCTAAACCCATCACAACTACTGAGATGCTACCACCACCACCATTGACTACTACTACTACCACCACTACCAAAGCAGCAGCAGGAGGAGGAGTATGACTTGGCAGTGGAAAGGGATTGAGGCAGTTAAAACTCATCATGTCCAGTCCATGATTTTGTTTTAAAAAAACAAACACCCCAACGGTCCTTTTCAGGACCACCAACATTTCTTAGAAAAGAAACAATCAAATTGCCAAATCAAGTAAAACTTAATCCCATCATTGGATTGTGTATGAGTGCGTGCGTGGGTCCATACTCTAAAACAAAATCAAAACCAAAAGATACTTATTTTTTCCTTTTTGGTATATTCTCTTTTTAAAAAATCACAATGAACATTTCATAACACATCACTCAAGTTCATTTTTTTCTTCTTTCACTGTCTGTCTCTCTTTTTGAATTTCTTCACAGGCATCAAGGGTTCTTTTTCTTCTTCACTGCCTTAAAGTCATGTTGCCTTCTTACATTTCTTGACGACGGGGATGGGTTCTTCTTCTTCTTCTTCTGGTGTTAAAGAGCCCTCTGCCACCTCCCTCTCTTGCTTGTTCTCTTGTTTCTTAGGACACTTTGAAGACCAATGTTCTTTTTCTTGACAATAATAACAGGTATCTTTCCCTTTGTCTCTCTTTTCTTTTCCTTGGTTTTGACGTTGTGGACATTATGGAGCCCAATGTCCTTTCTCTTGACAGATATAGCAAGTATCTTGACTTTTATCTCGAGAGGAGTAGTCCTTAGTCTTACTGGTATACTTTCGAAGGACTGTCTGTAAATCTCTGACCAGAAAGGCGATCTGTCTTGAATCTTTCATCTTCACAGTTTGAAAGTTGAATAACGAATAGTGACTCCGAGGGTAAGAAGCTCTCTCTATATATAGGGAGAGAGCCTGTGTAAAAACTAAATCAGATTCAAGTTGGACATCAAGATGAAAAGATCACGCCATTTCAGTGTGAAAACAGAAGAAACTAAGAGGCCACGATGGCGACTTTCCGTGCCGCCTCATACACTGCTAGCTGAAGTGCTAGCACAAGTCCATGCCAGTGATTTCGAAGAGGAGACGAGAGAGCCTGAAACCGCACCTTCCACAAGACCAAGATAATGCAGAACCCCTAATAAAGAAAGTCGTTCCGTTGCTCCCGAAAATTACATTCGAGAGACGCAAAAAATGACATCCAGAAAATTTTGAACCACGGCTTACACTTACACGGTTCACTTTAAAGACTTCAAGTCTGAAATGCCTCCCGAGAAAGCCGCAGGCTTCATTACCGATTTGTGGTACTCTGTGTTAGAGACATTGAAACGAAAATGCGGAGCCAAAGAGGACGATCGGTTGAGACTTTCCATCCATCACGCCAGTTTGAAGTCCCCTGTCTGGATCGAGTTCAGTACTCCGGCAGAATTGACACCGTCTAAAGTCATGGACAAAATCGAACACGTAAGTAGTTGTGGGTGGGTAACTGGGTACTGGGTGGCCATCTTTTTACCAACGGGAATTTAACATAGAGGGTGGCACTCTGGGTACCAACGGGAATTTAACATAGAGGGTGGCACTCTGGGTACCAACGGGAATTTAACATAGGGGGTGGCACTCTGGGTACCAACGGAAATTTAACATTGGGGGCACTTGGGGTACCAACGGAAAAAAAATGGCAATCATTGGAAAATTAATCTTTTCTTGAAAAATGGGTGACCCTGAAAAGGGCCGTTGGTTTTTTTTTGGTTTAACATACACATCTCCTAGAGGGTCTTCTTTTCCTTAAACTTCTACGGACTTCCGGACCGTACATCAAGACCCTCTTCAGGCAGCCTTGACTTTCTATATAGATGCGACGTTTCCATATGGCGGTCTCTGTGATTTTAGTAATGGCCCATGAGGCTTTGACATAAATAGGGAATGCTGGGTCAAACAACATCCCCGAGATGATAGTCGATGATTCCACACTTGTTCACATTTTTCTTCTTCTGGAGTGGTCTTGGAGAAAACCGATGAAGCTCTACGAGACAAGCGGTGGTATATATACTCTACGATCGGATTGAAATGCATCGAAATCAACTACCAATCCAAGTGCGCGTTACAAGCGGGTCGGTTTTTCTTCCAATGGGAAGAGAGTAGGGGTGTGACGTCATTTGGGGTATAAAGGCATCACAGCGTTCGTAGGGTTTTTACTTTTTGGACAGCCTAAATGGAGACTACCAAGACCAGTATGTATTGGGGTGAGCCTGCAACGAATGCTGTGTTGAACTTCCAACCGGAAGATTTTAATTTAGATTTTCTGTCTCAAGAATTTGAGCCTGAAATTGCCACGACTGCTGCTATACCAGCCTCTTTGCTGCATGTCATGGATGATTTCAAAAAGAGGCAACAAGATGAACTGGAAAAATTTATACAGCGACAGAGAGAAGTGGAAGAAGTGTTTCTTCAACAAGAAGAGGAAAGCAGAAGAAAACAAGAAGAAAACCTAAGAAAGTTAGAAGAGGAGAAGAGTGAAGCACCGCAAGAAGAGAGTCAGGAAGATAAAACGGTGAGTCTTCTCCAAGACATTTTATCCGAGTTAAAATGTTTGACAAACCTGTATCAATATTCTTTAACTCAGCCAAAGAGAAAAAGACCATCACGGGCTAAACATGCGAAACCCATCACAACTACTAGTGAGATGCTACCACCCCCACCCCCACCACTACCACCAGTCACTACTACTACCACCAAATCAGCAGCAGCAGGAGGAATTGGACTGGGTCGTGGAAAAGGATTACGACAGTTGAAGTTGATCATGTCAACTCCATAAGTTTGTTTTAACAAAACAAACAAACACCCCAAACGGTCCTTTTCAGGGCCACCCAGATCTCTAGAAAAGAAATCAAATTGCCAAAAAAATCAAGTAAAACTTTAAAATCCCCATTCCTGGGTTTTGTGTGAGTGAGTGAGTGCGTGCGTGCGTGTATCCATACTCTAAAACAAAATAACACAAAAACACTTACTTTTTTTCCATTCTGGTCTATTCTCTTTTTTTTTTTTTTGCAAAATAATTCACCATGAACATCACATAACACTCCAAAAAAAGTTCATTGTTCGCTGTCTGTCTCTCTTGTTCTTCTTGAATTTCTTCACAGGGATCAATGGTTCTTCTTCTTCATTCTCACTGTCTTCCAACCGTCTAGCTTTCTTGCTTTTCTTGACGATATGTTCTTCTTCTTCTTCCAGGTTTGAAGATCCTTCGGCTTCCTCCCTCTCTGGTAGATTTTCTTCTTGTTTTTGAGGACACTCCGAAGACCAATGTCCTTTTCCTTTACAATGATAACAAGTATCTTTCCCTTTATCTCTGTTTTGGTTTTGACGTTGTGAACATTCTGGAGCCCAATGTCCTTTCTCTTGGCAGATATAATAAGTATCTTGACTTTTATCTCGAGAGGTAGAGGAGGAGTAGTCCTTTGTCTTATCGGTATACTTTCCAAGGACTCTCTGTAAAATTTTGATAGCCACAGCCGTCTGTTGTGCTGAAATTTTGAGCAGAAGGGCAAGGTTTTCTGACTTCTTCTTGTCTTCCATCTTTACAGTTTGAAAGTTCAATCACAAAGACTGATTCTGAGGGTAAGAAGGTCTCTCTATATATAGTCTCCTGTGTGAAACTCCATCAGATCTAAATCAGATTTCAAGATGAAAAGATCACGCCCAATCTATGAGAAACCAGAAGAAGAAGAAACGAAGAGGCCACGGCGACGACTGTCCGTGCCGCCTGAAACACCGCTGGCTGAACTGCTAGCTCAAGTCCATGCTAGCGATTTCGAAGAAGAGATGAGTGAGCCTGAAACCCAAAAAACCCAACCCAAAGAATCCACTACCACCACCAGAACCTCTGACCAAAAAAGACCTACTACCGTGGCTCCCGAAAATTACTATCGCATTCGAGAGACGCAAAAAATAACCTCTCGAAAATTTAAAACCACAGCCTACACTCACACGGTTCACTGCAAAGACTTCAAGTCCGAAGTACCTCCCGAGAAAGCGGCGGGGTTCATTAACGATTTGTGGGGATCTGTGTTACAGAACTTGAAAAGTTATGCGGAGCCAAAGAGGACGATCGATTGAGACTGGCCATCCATCACGACAATTTGAAGTCCCCTGTTTGGATCGAGTTCAGCACCCCGGCAGAATTAACACCAGACAAAGTCATGTCCAAAATAGAACACGTTCAACAATCCAACGACAAGTTTACCATCACGGATGGAAAGGCTACACTTTACATGACTCACGTTGCTCCTCCTCGAGGGAGCGGACGAAGTAGGAAAGAGTTACTGGTGGACGATCTTCGCACTACCAAATTCAGTGTCGTCCAAATTGACAATACCCAAGACCAGATGTGCTTGGCTCGAGCCATCGTAGTGGGGCGAACGTATGCCAACAAGAACGAGAGCAAAGAATGGAAAAGAGCCTGGAATAACATTCGACGATCGAAGAAAGCCAAACAACGAAAAGAAGCAGAACTCCTGTTGCAACAAGCAGGCATCCCCAAAGACACCGTGTGTGGCATTTCTCAAATGCAACAACTTCAAGACGTCTTGGCTCCTCACTACACTTTGAAAGTTCACCCTCAAGAAGTGCGCGGAGATATGGTGTTTCGAGGCCCAAATTTCCCCGAAGGAAAATACATTCACGTGTATTACCACCAAGAACATTTCGATGCCATCACCAGTATCACAGGATTTTTGGGACACTCTTACTACTGCGAGAAATGTGACCAAGGATTTAACAATAGGGAGCGACACATTCATTGTGGTGTGCGATGTCAGGGCTGTTTAGCGGACAAACCATGCCTTCCTGAACAACACCACGTCCATTGTGAGACGTGTCGACGCACTTTTGTCAGTCCCTCTTGTTACCAACAGCATCGCAAGACACAAGGGTACCAACAAAAATGTGCTTGCGACTTATTAAAATTGTGCTCCACGTGTGGACAGCAGATTTGCACCAACGACCCCTAGAGACACATTTGTGCTGGAAATAAAAGATGTCCTATTTGTGACCAGATCGTGGATTTTGATCATCAATGTTTTATTCAAAAGTACGACAAGACAGAGAAGAAAGAATTAAAGAAGAACAAGAAGACCCAAGTGGATTTCATCTTTTTTGATTTTGAATGCATGCAAGAAACGGGCATTCACATTCCCAATTTCTGTGTGGCTCATCGGGCTTGTGAGAAGTGCATTCAAGAAACGATCCATTTTCACTGTCCTTATTGTAGTAGGATTCCTGAAGGACGTGAAAAAATCTGTCGGGGTCCTAACACTGTGTCCGAGTTTGCTGAATGGATTTTAGACCCCACCGACGACACTTGGAGCGAAGAGGACATTCAACGTTACGGAGACTGTCATCGCTATGCGACCGTCATAGCTCACAATTTCTCGGGATACGATGGACAGTTTTTGTTAAGATATTATTCGCAACAAGGTACCGAACGCCCTGAAGTCACCATGAACGGAAACAAGCTCATCTACATGAAAGTGGGTCAAGTCAAATTCAAATATTCCATGAGTTATTTGGCCATGCCTTTGAGTCGAATGCCTAAAACATTTGGCATGACAGAAATGGCTAAAGGCTATTTTCCTCACTTCTTCAACACGGAAGCTAATCAACATGCCGTCCTACCTCATTTGCCTGACCTCCATTATTACGACCCCGACGGAATGCGCTCCGAACAGCGAGAAGCCTTTCACGCTTGGTACCGCGCTCACCAGTCCGATCCATTTGACTTTCAAGAGGAAATGCTCAAGTACTGTCTATCCGATGTGGACATTTTACGGCGTTGCTGTGGAAAGTTTCGACAGTTATTTCTAGATCACGGAGACGTCGATCCTTTGAAAGATGCGTGCACCCTACCCAAAGCCTGTTCCTTAGTGTACACCCAAAATTTCATGCCCGAGAACGAACTAGCCATCATCGACTCCAACACGTCTCTCTTTGCCAGTCGTCAATATTCGGCCAAAGCTTTGCGTTGGCTCCATTACTTGTGCCAAAAAGAAGACAAATGGATACAACATGCCAGAAACGGAGGAGGAGAAAAGAAGATTGGATCTTATTCCGTGGATGGTTGGGATTTAGAAAACCTGCACACGGTGTACGAATTTCAGGGTTGCTTGTTTCACGGATGCCCTACCTGTTTTCCTGACCGAGACCTGAAAAATCCTTTCACGGGAGTCAGCATGGAAGCCTTGTACGAACAGACTTACCAACGACGACTCAAGTTAGAAAGTTAAGGATACCAAGTGGTTGAAATGTGGGAGGACGAGTACGATCGACGATTGAAAACCGATCCTGAATTTAAGAGCATCACCGAAAGTTACGACGTGGCCGACATCGAACCTTTGGATCCACGCCACAGTTTATTTGGAGGACGAACCAATGCCACTCGCTTGCTGTAGACGAATCAAAAGGAGAAGAAATCAAATACATCGACGTGTGTTCTTTGTATCCTTGGGTGTGCAAATACAAACCATTTCCAACCGGACACCCTGAAATCTTGACAGAACACATCGACGTGGAACACATTCGTCAATACGAAGGATTGATCAAATGTAAAGTCTTACCTCCGACAAACTTGTTCCATCCTATCTTGCCTCACCATTGCCAAGGAAAACTGATGTTTCCTTTATGCCGTACGTGTGCCGAAACATGCAACCAAGATCATCCCTGTCACCACACGAAGGAAGAACGCGCTTTGACAGGAACGTGGGTCAGCGCTGAATTGTTTCGGGCTCTGGATCGTGGATATCGTTTGTTGAAAGTGTACGAAATCTGGCACTTTCCAACCACCGCACAATACCAAAAGGACGACGCCACGAATCATCCAGGCATTTTCTCGGGGTACGTCAACCAATTTTTAAAACTGAAACAAGAACCCAGCGGCTATCCCTCGTGGTGTCAGACTCCCGAAGACCAAGTCTGATTCAAAGAAGAGTACCGTGACGTCGAAGGCATCACTTTGGAAAACGTGGAAAAGAACGAAGGAAAAAGATTGTTTGCCAAAGTCATGCTCAATTATTTGTTGGGAAAAATGGCCCAACGACCCATCTTAACCAAGACGGAATACGTGACCGATCCTTATCGCTACTTTCAACTGGTGGACGACAAAAGTGTATAGTCAAACACGTCGAAATCGTCCGTGATGATTTGATCTTAGTCAATTTCGAAGAAGAACCCAAGTTTGTAAAACCTGGCAAGTATAGCAACGTAGTCATTGCAGCTTACGTGACAGCCCATGCTTGTTTGAAGTTGTACGACGAAGCTTTAGAAGTCTTGGGAGATCGTGTCCTGTACTTTGACACCGACGGTTGTATGTACATCCATCGACCCGGTTGCCCACACCCTACCATCCAAGGAGATCGTTTAGGAGCCTGGACGGACGAGCACCCTCAAGACACCATCCTAAGTTTTGCCAGTGGCGGCCCTAAAAATTACGGCTACCGATACCGAGACCCGCAAGGCCAACTTCACACCCAATGTAAAGTCAAAGGATTAACCCTAAACTATCGAACCAGTCAAGTGGTCAATTTTGAGGTTTCGAAAAATGCTTTGCTGTCTGGACAAGTGGAAGACTTTCGAGTGCAAACGTTAGAACCTCACAAGATCGTACGGTTACCTAATCACCAAATTGTCACTCGTCCTTTACAAAAAGTGTACCAAATCGTGTACCAGAAACGAGTGAGACTTCCAGACCACACCACTTTGCCTTACGGACACGCCGATCTGCAGCATAAAAAAAGGACCCCTTGAACAGAAAGCCAACACCAAGATTGACGATGACTTCAACACCGTGTGATGAACCCACTGCAGACCTCAAGTTGAAAGAATACAAATTTCCCGTGGTCTTGCCTGACTATTGTGAGTGTGCCAGTCGATTGAACACATTCAAAAAATGGCCTAAATGGAATGGATTACCTACTTCCAACTCTTTAGCCAGAGCAGGATTTGTCTACTTTGGACAGGGAAACAAAGTGCAATGTTTCAGTTGTGGTGTAACCATTCGCATGGACCCAAAAAATTCAGCTATCCTGGAACATGTCAGATGGTCTCCAAACTGTGTTTACCTTTCTTTGGCGTTTCCACCGATTACATTACAGTACTTTGCGGATGGTACAGTCGACAGGTATAAAAAAGGAACCACTTCCAAGCCTAACCATTCATTCTGACTTTCAACTTTGACCGAGCAAGATGAATAAGAATACTCATGCCACCCACCCACCAAGGGAGAAATCTAGTGTGAACTCCAAGTGCCATCACGACTTGGAGTGCGATGCAGTACCATGCGACGAGACGGATGATTCCGTACGCTTTGGCATCAGCGATTCACACGATGAGACGGATTCCGTACGCTTGGACATCACCGATGCAGCACCTCACCGTCCCTTTTACGATGCAGGACGACCTTTACTCTTTATTAAACGTACCCATGATTGTCATACCTACAGGAGTAAAGAATTGACGATACCTGTGGCTTTGCCTGGTTATTCCAAGTTTGAAAAGCGACTCCAGACGTTCCAAGACAAGTGGCCTAAATATCTACTACAAGCAACTACTGCCAAAGCTTTAGCCAGATCTGGATTTATCTACTTGGGAGAAGGAGATAAAGTTCAGTGTTTCAGTTGCGGTGTGAGACTTCACCAATGGGAGCCTACCGACTCAGCTTACATTGAACATGCCAGATGGTCTCCGCACTGTCAGTTCTTACCTTTAGTGGCCTTAGAAGAGTACGGGTACGATGAGCCAGATGACAAGAAGAAGTAACATGTCGGATGATACTTTACAAGAATACATTCGTGGTTTACCTTTGGAGCTGCGAGAACACATTTACCAGTATTTACCTAGCTTAGAAGACGGCATTCGTGGTTTGCCTTTGAAGTTGCGAGAACGCATTTACGGAGAGTTTGTCCAGATCCAAGTGAAACGCAAACTCAAATTTATTCCTCGACTTTTAAACTACCGCGACTTCCACCGTATCAGAAATCTGATTCTGAAGAGAAACTATCACAGCTATCGTGAAGAAAACAAAAGAGAGTTACTTTTTTCCAAGTCGGATACTTTACAAGAACACATTCGTGGTTTGCCTTTGGAGCTGCGAAAACGCATTTACAAAGAGTTGGTCCCGATCCAAGTGAAACGCAAACTCAAAGTCATTCCTCGATCTGTAAACTATGCTTACTTCCAAAGTATGAGAAGACTGATTTTGGGAAGATTCTATCGCTGGCACCTTGGAGAAGACTTTCACAAAAGATACCAACCTTGGGAACCTGGATATAAAAACCCACCACAAAAGATACCCACATTTGGAATCTCACCATATAAAATCCCACCATGCCAGGACTGTGGTCTTCACTCGTGAAACGTATTCCGTGGAAGGAAGTCAACGATCGTGTTCAGACCTTAGAGGATTATAAAGACTTGATACAAGAACTGTTTCCATTGAATTTTGGACGCTATGCGGTGTGTGTCTTGGTGACTACCTTTCTTGGATTTCGTTTTCCAGGACATTCGTTGTGGAGTATTTTTGAGGACCAGTGTTTGTCTTGGATTATTTTGGAGGACCCGTGGTTGTTTTGGACTATTTTGATGAACCATCAAAAAAAACCCATGACCATTCATGCTTTATCGGTACACGAAAGACAAATTGTACTAAAAGTGTTGAGAGTGGTGATGAAGACGAGTGGGGTACCTCCGTGTGAAGAAGACATTAGTCACACTTTATCTACCCTTCATACGTTTCAAGAAGTGTGTATTGCTAGTGAGTTACACCAACAACTTTACGCTTGGAAAGAGGTACGTGACTGGAGAAAAATTGGTTTCAATGTTTGGCTACAAGAAATGGCCCAGTTTGCCAAAGATCTGGCACGTCACTAAGTGTCCAAAAGTGAAATGGGAACCTAAGTAAAAAAAAATGACCTTAGAAACAATCATGGAAGAAGAACCTGACACAGCAGAGAAAGACCACACCGTCGTCGTCGTCCAAATACAACCCCTTGAGGAACACACCCCCTCCTTACCGTCAGAGACATTTCATTCTTCTACCACCACCAGAACAAAGACGAGCAGAAGAATACTACCACCAGTGCCTGTGCCTTCCATTCCTAGGACAGTGTTTTGTTCTTGTTGTACATTGACTTGTTTGTACAGAACTTTAATTCTTTTAGTGGTAGCCTTAATCTTGTACCTGACCATTTTTGCCGTTTGCGTTTTTGTCCTTCATGACTTGTAAAAAATGTTTTTGTTGTGTTCTTTGTTTTTGAAAAAAAAAAGTAAACGTGTATGAAACGTATAAAATGTCTTGGGTCTTTTGTCTTCTTCTCAAAAATCTTCCTATCTCAGTCATGGCTACATCTTCTTCTGCCTCGTCTGCCTCTTCTACTTCCTCTGTGGTCAAAGTGATTGACGAAAAGTTAGATCGTCCCAGTTGGGACGCTTTGTATCTGCGCCATCCATTTAACATGTTGATTGCTGGACCGAGTGGTTCAGGTAAAACCGAATTTGTCAAACGTTTGATCGGACATAAATCTCATTTGTTCGATCGTCCACCTCAACGCATCGTGTGGTGTTACAAAGAGTGGCAACACTTTACTTTACACTTTACTTCGTGAAGGCAAGGAGAAGCCATTTCGTTTGTGGAAGGCCTCCCTCGCGAAGACGATGGGATCGTATCTGACGTGAGTCAAACACCTCTGGTCATCTTCGACGACATGTCAGGAGAAGACAAAGAAGAAATGAAACTTTGGTTTACACGAAAAGGACACCATCGAAATGCCAGCATCATTTACATTACTCAAAATTTATTTCAACAAAGTAAAGCCCATCGTACCATCAGTCTCAATTCTCATTACGTGGTCTTGTTTAAAAGCCCCAGAGACAAATCTCAAGTGCAAGTGTTAGCCAAACAGTTAGGCACTCCTTGGCTGAATTATGCGTACGACGATGCCACTCAAACACCTCATGCGTATTTACTCATCGACTTAAAACCGACCACTCCCGACTATGTGAGATTTCGTGCCCAATTGTTTCACCATTGGTGCCAAGAAGGAGGTCCTGTCATTTACACGTCCACTTCAGCCACTCTCTCTAAAAAAAACTATAAAAACATCCACTACGTCATTTCTGTCTCACAGTCTTCGAGATGACTTCCTTTCAATCTCATCCTCCTGCTAAATTGATTCGTGCCTTGTATGGCATCAGTCGCGAAAAAAATGCACAAGTCCGTGCTCATTTGTTAGAAGCTAGTCTTAAAGAAGTGTTACGATGGTTTACTTTGACGGCACGTCAATTACTGCAAGGCATCATTCACATCCCTCATCAAACTCAACGTTTTTTTCAAAAACATAAAAGGGCGTTGTCACAACTAGCCGATCCTAGAATCGATCCACGGACTAAAAAACAAATCATTTTAACCCCTGGAGGGAGCGGTTCTTTAGGAGGGGTCATGATTCGTTCACTTTTGAAATGGGATCCTAATGCCCAAGCCAAAAAACCCAAAACACCAAAAAGGAAGAAAAGCCATAAAAAGAAAGCCACAAAAAAGAAAAGCCCTAAAAAGAAGAAAGCCCCCAAGAAAAAGAAAAGTTCTGCCAAGAAGAAAAAAACACCCACCACAACCACCACTGGCACCCGCAGGAGAGGCACTGTTGCCAGGACGCAAACGTAGACCCACAAGACACCACCACAACAGCCAGCAGTGACGAGGTCTCCTTTTGCGTCCACTTCTTCATCTTCTTCACGTCCCTTCATGATTATGATGCCTGCCAAACCGGACTTAAGACAAGTGTTTCCTAATTTGATGCAAAAATGGAAACCCATTTCGAAAGTCACCACTTCGGGACCCTCGACATCGGCTGATCTGGCCATGGCAGCGGCCGCGAACAAAGTACCGTCCCCTAAAACCAAAGTCCAAGAGAGAACCGGCGTGTTACAAAGTTTAGTGGATTTATCCAAAGAAGAATTGAGACGATTTAGTCCATTGAAAACATCTCAACGTCAAGTGAGGCCCGTCATGAAGATGGTACGTCGTGCGGACAATCAGTGGAGACGTGTTCCAGTATAAAATAGAAGGGTGACCTGCCAGAGACTTCAGACGTACTCCTAACCTCTAAGATGGCTCCCAAACGTGCACACCACCACCACCAAAAGAAGAAGAAAACCAAAAAAGGACTTCCACCTCGTCTGGCGAAACATTGGGACGTCTTGTCTGTCCTGACCAAATCCAATCCTCCCATGCTTAAACAACTCATTCAAACAGCCCCTAAAGAAATCATCGATACCGTGTGTGAATGTTGTTTGAACGTCTTGAAAGGAACAGTACCTTTGTCCAAGATACAGAAACAAAAATTAGGCAAACATCGGAACGTTCTTCGTCAAATGGTGAAAAAGAAAATGCCTCTCCAGCAAAAGAAAAAGATGTTGGTGCAACGAGGAGGATTTCTACCTATGCTGTTAGGACCGTTGTTAAAAATAGCGGGTCCTTTGTTAGGAACGATTGCTGGACCGCTTTTAGGAGGTGTCATGCGATAAAAAAAAGAAGATAAAAAGGACACCCTTCTCTGGAAAGACCACACATTTTTGTACCTTTGGATGAAATGGAAGGACGAAAACTGACTTTAGTGCCTTACAAACGATGGATGGAATTCCATCGTTGGAACGAACAATGGATACCTCATTTACCACTCAATCCTACTCTCTACGAGATGTCACAGTTACAACAAGAATTACAAGCGCTGATGGAACGAAGCGATTTGTCAGAAACAGAAAAATCCCAACGGTACGGCCAACTCTTACAACGTCTGCAACTCTTTCACCAAAAAGCTGTAGACGAAACAGCTCCACCCACTCTGAGAGATTTCAAAACCCTGATGAAAAGCGAACCTAAAGTTACCACCACCACTAAAACAGACACCGCCACGGGGATGACAGAAGAAGACGAGCCCCGAAAAGTGTTTCAAACTCCGTCTGCTGGCATACCTAGTCAAATTGCAGCTTCCTTGTTGACACCCTCTCCTACCCCTCATCGAGAAGCCATGAAAGCTAGGGTTAAAAAGAAGATGTCCACTCCTTCTTCAGCAGAAGAAAAAAAGAAAGACAGCAAGACTGAAGTAAAAAAAGACACCACCAAGAAGAAACCTACCATCATTACCCCTTCTTCACTACCCACTCCTGTGGCTCGTCGAACGCGTCAAGCCGCTTCGTCCAAACCTCACGACACTCAAAGTAGTAGCATCGAACAGTGGTTGACTTATTGAGGAATCATGAAGAAACTTTTAGCTACCATTTATTACAATCCTGGCCATGCTGCTGGTTACGGAGGAGTTCAAAAATTATATCGAGCTGCCAAAAGTAAATTGAAAACTGTACGTTTGCCCGAAGTACGACGATGGTTACAAGAACAATCGACGTACACGTTACACAAACCCATTCGACGCAAATTTTCTAGAAGTCCAACCCAAGTGGAAGGCATCGATCATCAATGGCAAGCCGATTTAGCCGACGTCTCTCATTTGGCAACCTGCAATCGTGGTCACAAATATTTGTTTTGTTTCATCGACGTGTTTTCCAAATTTGCTTGGGTCGTGCATTTGACTTCTAAAAGCAGTACCGAATTGGTACGTGCCTTAAAATTGGTCTTGAAACAAAGTGGTCGTCACCCTTTACGATGGCAAACTGACAAAGGCACCGAATTTCTAAACTAAGCTTTTCAAAAAGAATTGAAACAAACACAGATTCATTTTTTTACCACCGAAAATCCTGAAACCAAAGCCAGTATCGTGGAACGTTTTCAAAGAACTTTGAAAGAACGCATGTGGAAATATTTTACACATCAACACACTCTCAAGTACATCGACGTGTTACCACGTTTGGTCAAAGCGTACAATCAATCGTACCATCGTAGCATCGGATGTGCCCCCGCAGAGGTCAGCCCTGAAAACGAATTAGCCGTGTTTGATCGATTGTTTGGTACACCCCAGAGGAGACCACCCCAGAAAAAAACCTCTCTGGAGTTGAAGACGGGAGATTGGGTTCGCATCGGAAAAACCAAACGCACTTTTGACAAAGGTTATTTACCCAGCTGGACCACCGAGTTGTTTCGTGTCACTACACCCGTGCGTGGACGCGATCCTCCCGTCTATAAATTGGAAGACATACACGGTGAAGTGCTCAAAGGAACTTTTTACTTGCCTGAGTTACAACGAGTGACTAAAAAAGAAGACGCCTTGTACGACATCGAAAGCATTCTCGAACAAAGAACACGCAAAGTGGGTAAACGTCAAGTGGAAGAAGTCAAAGTACGTTGGAAAGGATATCCTCCTAGTTTTGATTCTTTTATTGCTGCTTCCCAAGTCGTCGACAATAAAAAGAAGAAGAAGTAACCTAACATGCCATTCAACACAACCACGACCTCGACTCCTTCGCAGAGTTCCTCTCTTCAAGAATTACAAAAACAACCGCTTTGGGTGTGGTGCGGAGAACGTGTGCCTAAAAATCAAATCGTCTTTTTCTGCCAAATCTTTGTAGTGTATTGTGTCATCGGAGCAGCTATTGCCAATTTGAGTTTACAACAAGGGGACAAACAATTGTGGACCATTTTACTTAGCAGTTGCATCGGTTATCTTTTACCCAGTCCCTCTTTGAAATTTACGACGACGGACAACAGTCACCACAACGGTAGTACGACCAACGCCAGTCCACCACCTTCTTCCAGTCACCATAGTAGTCCTCTTTTGGAACCCTTTGAACATCCTTTGAACTCGAGTGACTCCTCGGACGCCAAAACCACTTTGGACCCACTATGAATGACCAATTTTATTTAACTTTACCCAGTGACAGTTCCATGGATGTGTTTCCAAACAACACCTTATGTTGTTTCACGGCCAAATTACCTCAGGCCATCCAATTGGATCACGACGCTCATTGGGAAGTGGCTTTGGTAGAAATCATTCATCCTACGCAAATCACAAACATCAACGAAGGTCAAAACACTTTCATCGTGGAAATCTTGAACCCCAAAATGCAAGATGAGTTAGAAAAAAAATGATCCTAAAATGTCAAAATCAAAGAACAGGGTAGTAGATCCTAAATCTTCTGTCTTGTCGCAGTATACCATGAGAATTCCTACGGGGTATTATTTTAGTGCTGAACATTTGGTGGAGACGATTGCGGACAAGTTTTCAGCCCAATTTGGTCCAGCCTTAAAGAAAGCCGATAAATTTTTACGAATCGCTTACCATGCTGTGTCACGCCGTTTCATCTTGCAATTTTTCAAAGAGAAGGGGGAACTCATTGGCGAGAAAGACAAAGAATTACCCGTGCATGACAAAACACCCTTAACCATCACTTTTTCTCCTGGATTGTATGCTATTTTGTGTAGAAATAAAAAGTATGCTAATTAAAAAGTCGCAAGCAACTTAGAATTCGGAGATGGTTTTAAAACCCCTATCGAATTGAACGTTGGACTGAATTTAATGTTTGTGTACTCCGATGTGGTGGAGTACAACGTGGTGGGACACACAGCTGCGCCCTTACTGAGAGTCCTTCCTTTCAAACTGGATTCTGGCGCTGGTGCTAAAGGAGAAGGTGGTGGAAACACATATCACGTTCACCGTGAATTTGTACACCCTCATTATCTTCCAGTCAGTAAATCGTATTTTGACAGTGTCAACATTAGTATAAAAGGAGATTTGGGACAAAGTGTGCCATTCATTGACCAAGGAAAAGTCACGGCGAAACTACATTTTCGAAAAAGGTTTTCCAACGCATTGTAACATCCCAAAAATGTATCCTGTGTACCGAGGAGTGGCTCGACAATGAGGACATGGTTTAGGAGATATGTTAAGATCGGCTTTTCGGACGGTAGCCCCTATTTTGAAACCGATGGTGACTCGAGGATTCCATGCCTTAAAAGATGCCGCTTTGACGCAAGGAAAAGAATTTTTGCAAAACGTCCTCATTGACAAACAAAATCCTAAAGAAGCCTTTATGAGAGCAGGCAAAAATGTGTTGATGAACACTGGCAAAGATCTTTTAGGTCTCCGAGAGAGTCCTATAAAATTCGCTTCACGTTTCAGGCCCTGGCACTACTTCTTCCTCCACTTCACAGCAAGGACAAGGTGGAAAGAGACGACGTCGAAATCCCTTCAGAGTTCATAAAACACACGGTGGTGTTCCAAAAAAGAATAAGAAAAGAAGAACCGTCAGAGAATTAGACGTGTTTGATTACTAAAACCTTTGAAAATGATGCACCGAGATTCTTGCGAATGTACCAAGTCAGAACTGGATATGTTTACCATGCCTCCCACCATGATGACGATGCAAGAATCCCAATGGGTGGAATTTCATCCTGTATCGTCTTTGACGGAATCAGCTCCTATCGAATTTGAAATCAAAGGACGAACCGAAGATTACATCGATCTGAATAACAGCTACTTGTACCTGAAACTCCAAGTACAAAAAAATGACAACACCCTTCCTGGGGACGGTGACCGAGTGGCACCCGTCAATAATTTCATGCATTCCTTGTTCAGCGGAATAGATTTGTACTTGAGTAACAAACTGGTCAGCAGCAGCTTGGATACTTACCCTTACCGTGCTTATTTGGAAAATCTCTTGACGTACGGAAAAGAAGCCAAGAACACTCATCTGGATGCTTCGGTGGTCTGGAAACCTGACACCTCGGAAAAGTTCAACCAAACAGACCTGTCAGTAGCGGCGAAGTCTACTGAGGATGGTAATAATGGTACTAAAGATATAATTCCAGCAGTCCCACACAATGTGGGATTTAACGACCGTCGAAAGAAAATCAGACGCAGTTAAGAACTGATGGATCGTTTGCATTTGGACATGTGGTTGCAAGACAAGTATTTGTTAAACGGAGTGGATGTACGTCTGAGACTGAATCGCAGTAGTGCCGACTTTCATTTGATGGCCGAGAACAACGAGTGGAAAACCAAAATCCAAGAAGCCAAACTTTACGTGCGACGTGTAGAAGTCTTACCCAAAGTAGCCAACGACATCAGTCAAACGTTGAGCAGAACCACTGCCAAGTATCCTGTGCGACGCGTGGAAGTGCAAACCTTTAGCATTCCATCTGGACTCCGATCCAAAGTCGAAGATCACGTCTTCCAAGGACAGCTCCCTAAACGTTTGCTGATTGGCATCGTCAGTAATGCAGCCCTCAACGGAGTCCACAATCAGAATCCGTTCGAGTTTAAACACTACAACGTCTCCAAGATAGAAGTCAGTCGAGATGGCAAGACCTTGTGTACCAGGCCTTTTGAACCTAAGTTTACTGAGAAAAATTACTTGCGATCTTACTTGAGCCTGTTTGAAGCCACAGGACAGTTAGGTACCAACACCAGCCACGGTACTTCGTACGAGGATTATGCAGGAGGGTATGCCTTGTGGGGTTTTGATTTCGATCCGGACCAAGGCAGCGACGAAGGACATTTCCACCCTATAAAATCAGGCCCACTTCGTGTGGAACTTCAGTTTGCAAATCCTCTACCCGACACGGTGAATGTCATCTTGTGTGCAGAATTTGATAATACTCTAGAGATCAACAGTTTAAATGAAGTGATTCTAGACTATTAGAAGAAAAAAAAGATGCAACACGTAGAAGAAGAACCTATGGAGATAGATAATGATGAGGGATTTTGTGAAGCACAACAGTCACAAACTACCACTGATGATGATGACGAAGTCATTCATTCAGAACCTCCAAAAGAAGAGAATAATACTGTTCCCGAGTTTGCTGGATTTATTTCTCGATGGCCTGAACAAGAAAAAAATTTAGTCTCCTGTTATGCTAAGGAATTGACTGAAAGAATTAACAGCCTGACCCGAGAACATTGTCATGGATGTCAAATTGATCATCCCAGTCAGAAACAACACGACCAATGTTTGATGATGACAGGCGAAGAAAAATTGCACGAATATTTGGAAGAGGCCTGGTCTCAGATCTCGGAAGAAAAGGTGTTGAGACAATGGTATAAAGACTTGCAGGATTCTTTTTCACCTCCACTCACTCCTCTGGAGATCCATCGCATCGAAGCTCTCATTCTCATTCAACAGAGTACAGAAACTATCCGCCGTGAGAATTCGTGGAATTACTTGACAAAACCATTCAAATTTAAAGTCAAGTGTGAATTGATGACTTATCATTTCCTGTGAAACCAGAAAAAATGGATACCAGGGAACTTCATTACCTGTTGACTCGCAGTTCCTACACTTCTTGGAATCCTGTGGTTTGTGCTAACGATGAACTACCTCATCGCAAACCTAAAGACGTTCATGCCTATGTCATCAATACCGACGACAGTCATCGACCAGGAACCCATTGGGTAGCCGTGTACTTTCCCAACGATCACAATGGTGGTGTGGAATATTTTGATTCTTATGGATTACCTCATTTGGAAGACGACATCATCGACTTTATGAGAAGAAATGCCATCTCTACTCGATTCAATAATGCCCGATTACAAGGATCGGATTCTATGGTGTGTGGACAATATTGTGTACATTTTCTTCATCAACGCAGTCTCGGATATTCCTTAGAACATTTAGTGACTTGTTTTGATAGAGACTATGCTCGAAACGATGCTAAAGTAGAACGATGGTTTTGTGAACGTTATGGTTATCTCTTGTCTTTAGCTCAGAAACGTAGTGTGCATCAGAATGATGTAGATGTAGAAAAGTGGAAGTTCAGTTTACCTTCCCAACGTTGTCAACCCTGTAAATACGTTCCTGTTTAATATCTTGTTCGTTGTTTTTACCTTTGTATGTTAAAGAAGCTTCTTGTTGTTCATTAAAAATGTTGATTTTTTGAAAAAAAAATGGTGTTGTGTGGTTTTTTTATTGAATTTGAAAAAAATATTATGTTCTATCTATCTCTTTCTATCGATCTGAAGTCACCACCTCTATCCATTTCTCACTCTCGATCTGAACCCCATGTTTTCCATCGCGTCCGCGCTTCAAGCATATAAAGCGGTGCGTTGGCCAGTGTAGTCACTCTCGTTGACTCGTCAAGATCTCAACAACACTTCAAGAAGATGGCAGCAGCCAAGATAAGCAAACTGAACGAAGCTATGGTGAACATGCAGAGGGTGAAGCATCATTTGATGGAGACCAACCCTGAGAGAAAGACAATGATCTTCCTACAAATGGCTCATGATCTGGTGGAAGAAGTCATGAGGGAAGAAATCATCAGGAACAGAACAGAATGGGAGGAGAGACAAAGACTGCAGCAGCAGCAACAACAGCAACAGCAAAGACAACAACAACAACAACAACAACAACTCTTGCAGTCCATGAAACTACCCGACGGAGAAGTCAGCTGTAAGATAGACTGCGATGAGTTTGCTTTCTCTTTTACCAGAAAGAGAGCTTGTCTTAAAGCCGTGAGACCCGTGGCTAAACGTGGCCGCCCTGCTGCGGCTGCCGCTACTGCTACTAGAAGTTAAACAACATAACTTCTTAACCCCAACGGTCCTTTTCAGGGCCACCCATTAATCAAGAAAAGATTAATTTTCATATCATTGCCATATATATATATATATGTGTGTGTGTGTGTGTGTGTGTGTGTGTGTGTGTGTTTGTGTGTTTGTGTGTTTAAGTTTGTCTTTGCCCCTTCAAATATTTCCCTTTCCCAGAAAATAATGTTTGTATAGGTAGTGTGGTGTGTGTTTGATAAAAAAAAATAAAAAATAAAAATAAATAGTGTGGTGTTTGATAAAAATAAAATAAAAAATAAAAAAAGGATTGTGTGTTTGTGTTTGATAAAAATAAAAAATAAAAAATAAAAAAGGGTAGTATGTTTGTATGTGGTTTTTTTTATCAAAAGTAATTTCTTTTAGGTCCGCGCACTGGGTCTGTTTTGTTTTGGGTAAGGGGTGATGGAGTGCAAAATCCGCGAAGCCTAGAATGACGTCATAGGGATTACGTCAGACGCGGGTAGTGTGAGTAATGTTTTTTTTTTGGTTTGGAAAGGGATGTTTTCCTTCACGTCCGCGCTTCTAGTATATTAAAACAACGCCTTCCCTAGTCGAGCTACCCATTTATTCAACAGAATGAACAAAACTGAAACAGTGAGACAGGTCCGAGTGTATCTAGAGGTGGCCTGGCACCTTCTACACGACCTGGAAAAGAGGGAAAAGGAGGAGAGGGAGAAGAATATCCCCATTAGACCCCACCTGATGATGGAGGATTGGGAGCCTGAAGCGGACCATCCTCCGTTTGCTTTGAAAAACTCCAAGCGCTGCATGAGTGCGGCAACATGGAGTGGAAGCTGTCCCGCGTGTCGGGCAAAACCAGGGAGGTGCCCGCACCTCTAGATGAACTAAAAAACCAAACGGCCCTTTTCAGGGCCACCCATTTCACAAGAAAAGATTAAGTTTTCCATAATTGCCATAGGTGTTTGTATGTTTGTGTATTTGTATAGAGTGTGTTTGTTTTTTCCTCACTCAAAAAACAAAATTAGTCACATTCCCTGGTATGTGTTTGTAGAGTGTGTTTGTAGAGAGTGTGTTTGATAAAAAAGAAAAAAAGAAAAAAGGATGGTGTGGTGTGTGTTTTGTTTGTATGTTTGATAAAAAAATTTATGTTTTTGGAAAAAGGGGATGCTTTCCTTCACGTCCGCGCTTCGAGCATATAAAGCGGCGTCTTCCACAGTTGCCCCATTCACACTTCAACTGAAGAATGAATAGCATTGAATTATATTAGGAAGCCTGGGATGTAATGGTGGGTGTGGAGTCCTTGATGGAAAGGATGGAGTGTTGGTGGAGATATCCTGCCACCAAGCCATACGTCACCAGCCAACTAGCGGCTCTCACTTCAGCGAGGAGGCTGGTGAAGGATGTCTTGGTGGAGGAAACCCAAAAGACTTCTTCGGCTCCTTGTCGTGTGGGTTTTATCAAGTTGGCTCTCGACTTAGTGGATGGGGTGGAATACTTCCTACACCAAGTGAAGGAAGATTGTTGGATCTATCCACCCGCCAGTAGCGTCAGGCGTGAAAAGATAAATCTTCACACAACAAAATTATTATTAAGAAAAGTTTTGGAGCAAGAAGTAGCCCACATTAAGATCTTGTGGGCTCTGGAACGAAGTCAGAAGGAACAGGCCAGGAAAGAAAAGGAATTTCAACGCCTGAATTTAAACTGGATGAAAATCCAGGATAAGTTCAGACGTATGGAACATCCCGACTGGCTACCCAATCCACCACCACTCCAGAAGAAGAAAAAATCTCACACCACCTTCCTAGGCTTCTTTACTCAATGTTGGAGGAAAAAGTAATCCTAATCCAACGGTCCTTTTCAGGGCCACTCATTTTTCAAGAAAAGATTAATTTTCCAATGATTGCCATTTTTTTTCCCCTTTGGTACCCCAAGTGCCCCCAATGTTAAATTTCCGTTGGTACCCAGAGTGCCACCACCCTATGTTAACTTCCCGTTGGTACCCAGAGTGCCACCCTCTATGTTAAATTACCGTTGGTACCCAGAGTGCCACCCTCTATGTTAAATTCCCGTTGGTACCCAGAGTGCCACCCAGTACCCAGTTACCCACCCACAACTATTCACGTATAACAATCCAACGACGAGTTTACCATCACCGATGGAAAAGCCACACTTCACACGACCCACGTTTCACCTCCTAGAGGTAGCGGACGAAGTAGGAAAGTGTTATTGGTGGACGACATTCGCAGTACCAAACGCAGTATCGTCCAAATCCACAATTCCCAAGACCAGATTTGCTTAGTCCGCGCCATCGTCGTGGGGCGAACGTATGCCGACAAGAACGAGACCGCAGAATATAAAAGAGCATGGAAGAACATTCGACGATCGGAGAGACCCCAACAAAGAAAAGAAGCAGAACTCTGTTACAACAAGAAGGGATATCGAAAGAGACTGTGTGTGGCATTTATGAAATGCAACAACTTCAAGTCTTGGCTCCTCGGTACACGTTGAAAGTGCACCCTCAAGAGGTTCGCGGAGCTCTGGTGTTTCGAGGGCCCGATTTCCCCGAGGGAAAATACATTCACGTGTATCGTCATCAAGAAGATTTCGATGCCATCACTAGTATCACAGGATTTCTTGGATACTCTAACTACTGCGAGAAATGTGACAAAGGAGTTAACAGTCTGGAGCAACACATTCATTGCGGAGAGAGATAGCCGGGCTGTTTAGCTTCCACACCATGCCTTCCTGCAGAACAAATGCATTGCTCGACGTGTCAACGAACCTTTGTCAGTCCCTCTTATTACGAACAATATCGCAGGACACAAGGTCACCAGCAGAAAAGTGCTTGTGACTTATTGAGATTGTGCTCCACGTGTGGACAGCTGATTCGAACCAATAACTCCAAGGCACACGTTTGTGCAGGAAAGAAAAGATGTCGTATTTGCGAATATCAATGTTACATTCAAAATTATGACAATACACTGGATAAAGAATTAAAGGGTGATCAGCAGCACAAGAAGAAGAACAAGACAGACGTGGATTTTATCTTTTTTTACTTTGAATGCATGCAAGAAACGGGCATTCACATCCCTAATTTCTGCATACAAGAACCTATCTATTTTCATTGTCCCCATGGTAGTAAGATTCCAGGAGGACGTGAAAAATCTTTTCGTGGTCCCAACACTCTGGTCGATTTTGCCCAATGGATTTTAGACCCTATCGACGACACTTGGAGCGAAGAGGACATTCAACGTTACGGGGACTGTCATCGATATGCTACCGTCATGACTCACAATTTCTCGGGATACGATGGACACTTTCTTCTAAAATATTATTCACAACAAGGCACCGAAACCCCCTAAGTCACCATGAACGGAGCCAAACTCATCTACATGAAAGTGGGACAAGTACAATTCAAAGACTCCACGAGTTATTTGGCCATGCCTTTGAGTCGAATGCCTAAAACATTTGGAATGACAGAAAAGGCCAAAGGGTATTTTCCCCACTTTTTTAATACCGAAGCCAATCAACACTCAGTGCTGCCGCATTTGCCTGATCTTCACTACTACGACCCGGATGGGATGCACAAAGAACACCAAGAAGCCTTCCACGCTTGGTACCACGCTCACGCTTCAGACCCGTTTGACTTTCAAGAAGAAATGCTGAAGTATTGCCGATCCGATGTGGAAATTTTACACCGTTGCTGTGGAAAGTTTCGACAATTATTTCTGGATCACGGAGAAGCCGATCCTTTGAAGGAAGCGTGTACCCTAGCCAAAGCGTGTGAATTAGTGTACAGAAACAAGTTCATGCCCGATAACACACTAGCCATCACAGACCCTAACACTTATCTCTCGTCGGTCAGCCGTCAATACTCTGCCAAAGCATTGCGTTGGTTGCGGCGCCTGAAGTTAGAAAGTCAAGGATACCAAGTGGTATAAATGTGGGAGCACGAGTACGATCGACGTTTCAAAACAGATCCAGAATTTAGACGCATTGCCAAAAGTTACGACGTGGTAGACATCGAACCTTTGGACCCACGCCACAGTTTGTTTGGAGGACGAACCAATGCCAGACGCTTGCTGTACGACGTAGACGAAGCTCGAGGAGAAGAAATCAAATACATCAACGTGTGTTCGTTGTATCCTTGCGCGTGCAAATACAAGCGATTTCCTACCGGACACCCTGAATTCATGACAGAACACATCGACGTGGAAAACATTCGTCAATAGGAATAATTGATAAAATGCAAAAGTCTTACTCCCGACAAACTTGTACCATCCTGTCTTGCCCCATCATTGCCAAGGAAAACTGATGTTTCCTTTATGCCGTAAGTGTGCTGAAACATGCAATAAAGATCACCCTTGTCAGCACATGGAGGAAGAACGCGCTTCGACAGGAACGTGTGTCTGCGTCGAATTGTTTCGGGCTCTGGATAAGTGATACCGCTTGTTGAAAGTATTCGAGATTTGGCACTTTCCTACCACAGCACAATACCAAAAGGACGACGCCTCGAATCCAGGCATTTTCTCAAGCTACGTTAACGAACTTCTCAAACTGAAACAAGAAGCCAACAGGTATCCCTCTTGGTGTCGGACACCAGAATACCAAGTCAGATTCAAAGAACAGTACCTTGCCGTAGAAGGCATCACTTTGGAAGACGTAGAAAAGAACGAAGGAAGAAGATCGTTTGCCATAGTCGTGTTGAATTGTTTGTGGGGAAAAATGGCACAACGTACGATCTTACAAAAACGGAATACTTGGCATATCCCAGTCGCTACTTTCAACTGGATGACGACAAAGCAAATCTGATGAAACACGTGGAAATCATCCGTGAAGATTTGATCTTGGTTAAAATATGAAGAAGAACCCAAGTTTGTTCTCTCCGACGACTTTAGCAATGTGGTCATTGCAGCCTATGTGACAGCCCATGCTCGCTTAAAATTGTACGATGAGGCTTTAGAAGTGTTGTGAGATCGAGTCCTGTACTTTGACACCGACAGTTGTATGTACATCCATCGTCCTGGTAGTCCACACCCCACCATCGAAGGAGATCGTTTCGGAGCATGGACGGACGAGCACGCCCAAGAGACGATCCTCAGTTTTCCCAGCGGTGGCCCGAACAATTACGGCTACCGATACCGAGACCGATAAGACCAACTTCATACCAAATGCAAACTCAACGATCGAACCAGTCAAGTGGTGAACTTTGATGTCTTGAAAAATGCTTTACAGTCTGAACAAGCTCAAGACTTTCGAGTGAAAACTTTAGAGCCCTGCAAAATCGTACGGTTACCAAGCCACCAAATCGTCAGTTGCCCGTTAGAAAAAGTTTACCAAATTGTGTACCAGAAACGAGTGCGACTTCCAGACCACACCACTTTGCTGTACGGACACGCCGATTTTCAGTATAAAAAGGAACAACTTCCAAGACCAACAATTTATTGTGACTACAAACGTTGAACGAGCAAGAAGAAGATGAATACTAATTTCACACAGCCACTGAGTGAGGAGCTCACTGTGATCTTCAAGTTCAATGGGAAGCCCAGTACACAGGCACCGATGTTAACGAACTCGACACAACCACTGAGTGAGGGACCTACTGTGGACTCCAAGTTCGATCACGACCTCGAGTGCGATGCGGTGCCTTGCGATGAGACGGATGCCGTACGCTTTGACATCAGCGATGCAGCTTGCCGCTCCTCGGTGACCATCGAAAGCGATGCCATTCGTGTGCCTTACCGTCCCACTAGCGAAAGCGATGCAGCACGACGCCCTTTCTTCTTTATTGGTGATGCTAAGCGTGTATCTACCTGCGGATGCCATCCCTACACTGGCAAAGAATTTACGCTGCCTGTGGCTTTGGCTGGCTATTGCGACTTTGAAAGTCGATACCAGACGTTCCAAGATAAATGGCCCAAATATCTGCAAGGGCCTACTTCCAAAGCTTTAGCCAGAGCTGGATTTGTCTACTTGGGAGAATGTGACAAAGTCAAGTGTTTCAGTTGCGGTGTGACCCTTCACGAATACGAGTATAAAGACTCCACTTACTTGGAACATGCCAGATGGTCTCTGCGATGTCAGTACCTGCCTTTGGTCGATCACAAGAAGTAATATTTCGGATACTTTAGAAGAGCACATTCGTTGTTTGTCTCCGGAGCTGCAAGAACGCATTTACAGAGAATTGGTTCACATTTAAGTGAAACGCAAAGAACAATTGCATCCTTTACGACATAGACGTTTTAACCATTGGTATCTGAATGGTATAAAAATACTGATTAATGTCCAGCTATTCAAATGGTCAGACATTGATGAACTACCTGCTTCCTTTAAGAGTTTGAATTGCACCACCTAAAATGTAACAGTGCTACACAAAAAATGTTCAGGAAAAAGTGACAAACTTTGAGGAATACAAAAAACTTGTAAAAGAAGTGTCACCTCAAAACGAAACGCCTTTACGCCGTCGGAGGTGTAGTAAGATCATCACTCACCATCTTGGATATCCTTTACCAACTGATTCCATTTGGCAATTGTGTGACTATTTCATCCAAAAGAAAGACGTGCCAGTGAAGGAGTAATATAAAAGCTGACCATGCCACGACCGTTGTCTTCACTTGTGGAACTAATTCCGTGGAAGGAAGTCAACGATAGTGTTCAGACCTTAGAGGATTACAGACAACTGATACTCGAACTGTTTCCATTGAATTTTGGAATTTTGGACGCTATGTGGTGTGTGTGTGTGTTAGTGACTACTTTTCTTGGATTTCGTTTCCCTGGAAATTCATTGTGGATTATTTTGGAGGAACATTATTCGTTGTAGAAATTTTTGGAGGACCAGTGTTCGTTGTGAACTATTTTGATGAACGGTACATGCAACAAAAAAACATGACCATTCACACTTTATCGGTGCATGAAAGACAAATTATGCTCAAAGTGTTGAGAATCGTGATGAACACCAGTTGTGTACCTCCGTGTGAAGAAGACATTTGTCAAACTTTATCTACACTTCATACTTTCCAAGAAGTGTGTATCGCTTGTTGATTAGATCAACAACTTAACGATTTAAAAGATGTACGTGACTGGAAAAGTTTTGGTTTCGAGGCTTGGCTACAAGAAGTGCCACACTATGCCAAAGACCTTGCGAGTCACTAATCAGCCAAGACAAAAAAGAACCAGTGAACTTTGAACCAAAGTCAAAAGTGACATTTTTTAATTGATGTGTGTTTTCGTGTTTTAATTCATAACATGTAAATATGTTTTGTTTGCTTAAAACATTAAACGTGTATGAAATGTATAAAATGTCTTTTGTCTTTCGTGTTCATCTCAAAATTCTCCCTACCTCAGTCATGGCTGCATCTTCCTCTTCTGCCTCTTTTTCTGTTGTCAGAGTGATTGACGAAAAGTTAGATCATCAAAGTTGGGAAGCTTTGTATCTGCGCCATGCTTTAAACATGTTGATTGCTGGACCCAGTGGTTCAGGCAAAATCGAATTTGTCCAACGTTTGATCGAACACGAATCTCATTTGTTTGATCGTCCAACTCAACGTATCGTGCGGTGTTACAACGAGTGGCATTCGTCTTACACCTTACTTCAAGAAAGTCAAGGAGAAGCCATTTCGTTTGTCGGGGGCGTTCCTAGCGAAGACGATGGGATCGTGTCTGACTCGAGTCAAACACATCTGGTCAACTTCGATGACATGTTAGGAGAAGACGAACTTTGGTTTACACGAAAAGGACATCATCGTAATGCCAGTATCATTTACATTACTCAATTTTTAGTTCAACAAAGTAACGCCCATCGTACCATCAGTCTCAATGCCCATTATGTGGTGTTGTTTAAAAGCCCCAGAGATAAATCTCGATTGCAAGTGTTAGCCAAACAGTTATGCACACCTTGGCTGAATTATGCGCACGACGATGCCACTCAAACACCTCATGCATATTTACTCATCGACTTAAAACCCACCACTCCCGATTATTTGAGGTTTCGTACATAATTGTTTCACCATTTGTGTCAAGAAGGAGGTCCTGTCATTTATACGTCCCCTTCGGCAACTCTCTGAAAGAAAAAACTATAAAAACATCCACCACGTCATTTCTTTCTCACAGTCTTCAAGATGACTTCCTTTCAATCTCATCCTCCTGCCAAATTGATTCGTGCCCTGTATGGCATCAGTCGCGAAAAAAATACACAAGTCCGTGCCCATTTGTTAGAAGCTAGTCTCAAAGACGTTTTACGATGGTTTACTTTGACGGCACGTCAATTACTTCAAGGCATCATTCACATCCCTCATCAAACTCAACGCTTTTTTGAGAAACATAATAGTGCGTTGTCACAACTGGCAGATCCCAGAATCGATCCACGCACTAAAAAACAAATCATTTTGACAGCTGGTGGCGGCGATTCTTTAGGTGTCATGATTCGTTCTCTTTTGATATGGGATCCTAATGACCAACCCAAAACCAAACAGAAGAAAAAACCAAATCCCCTCCAAGGCGGCCACATACCACCTACAAGAAAAGAAAACCCCCAAGAAGAAAAGCCCTAAGAAGAAGAAAAGCCCTTCCAAGAAGAAACCAACGACAACATCTGCTGCCAGAAAGAGAGGCACTGCTGCTAGGACGCGCACGTACTCCTGAAAGCCACGAGAGGCAGTGACAGTGTCTCCTTCTCCGTCCACTTCTTCTTCTTCTTCGCCCTTCGTGATGATGCCTGCCAAACTTGATTTAAGACCCGTGTTTCCTAATTTGATGTAAAAATGGAAACCCATTTCGAAAGTCACTTCTTCTCCGGAGGCTTCAACTTCCGCTGCTCTGGCCACTGCGACTGCCGCTAAAAAAGTGGCCTCACCTACAACCAAAGTCCAAGACAGAACCGGTGTGTTACAGAGTTTAGTGGATTTATCCAAACAAGAACTGACACGCTTTAGCCCCTTGAAAACACCTCATCGTCGAGTGAGACCTGTCATGAAGTTGGTATGCCGTGCTGACCATATGTGGAGACGTGTTCCAGTATAAAAAAGAAGTGTGACCTCCGAATGACCTCAGTTCTATTTTTGCTCCTGACGCCCAAGATGACCCCCAAAAGTGCACACCACTACCCAAGTCGTCCCAAGCAATGCAAAACCAAAAAAGGACTTCCACCTCGTCTCACCAAACATTGGTATGTGTTGTCCGTCCAGACTAAATCCAATCCTCTCATGCGAAAACAGCTCATTCAAACAGCCCCCAAAGAAATCATCGATACCGTGTGTGAATGTTGTTTCAATGTTTTGAAAGGAACGGTACCTTTGTCCAAGATACAGAAAGAAAATTAGGCAAACATAGGAATGTTCTTCGCCAAATGGTCAAAAAGAAAATACCTCTCAGTTAAAAGAAAAAAAATGTTGGTGCAACTAGGAGGATTTCTACCCATGCTGATAGGACCGTTGTTAAAAATAGCGGCTACTGTGTTAGGAACGATTGCTGGACCTGTTTTAGGAGGAGTCATGCGATAAAGACGAGAAGAAAAAAGAAGATAAAAAGGACACCCATCTCTGGAAAGACAACACACTTGTACCTATGGATCTTATGGAAGGACGAAAACTGACTTTAGTTCCTTACAATAGATGGATGGAAGTCCATTGTTGGTACGAACAACGGATACATCATTTACCTCCCAATCCGAATCTCAACGAGATGTCACAGTTACAACAAGAATTACAATCGCTCATGAATCGAAGTGATTTGTCAGAAGCAGAAAAATCTCAAAGGTACGGTCAACTATTGCAACGTCTTCAACTCTTTCACCAGAAAGCTTTAGACGAATCAGCTAAACTCACTCTGAGAGATTTCAAAACTATGATGAAAAGCGAACCTAAAATCACCACCACTAAAACAGACACCACCACGGGGATGACACAAGAGAAGTTTTTCAAACTCCGTCTGCTCCCATCCCTCGCAAGATTGCAGCTTCCTTGTTGACACCCTCTAATACGCCTCAACGAGAAGAAATGAAAGCTTGGGTGAAAAAGATGATGTCCACTTCTTCTTCAACAGAAGAAAAAAAGAAAGAAGGGAAGACAGAAGTGAAAAAAGACGTCAAGAAAAAACCCATCCCTTCACAACCGACTCCTGTGGCTCGTCGGATGCGTCAATCAGCTTCGTCCAAACCCCAAGACTCCAAAAGTAGGTGACTTATTGAGAAGTAAAAACATGGAGACAATTTTAGCCAGCATTTACTACAATCCTGCACACGCTGTTGGATACGGAGGAGTTCAAAAATTGTATCAGGCAGCTAAAAGCAAATTGAAAAGTGTACGTTTGCCAGAAGTACGACGATGGTTACAAGAACAATCGACGTACACATTACACAAACCCATTTGACGAAAATTTTCCAGAAGTCAAACCAAAGTGGCTGGCATCGATCATCAATGGCAAGCAGATTTAGCGGATGTCTCTCTCTTGGCAGCGTACAATCGTGGTTACAAATATTTGTTTTGTGTCATTGATGTGTTTCCCAAATCCGCTTTGACTTCTAAAAGCAGTGCCGAGTTAGTACGCCCCTTAAAACTGGTGTTGAAACAAAGTGGTCGTCATCCTTTACGATGGCAAACAGACAAATTCACCGAATTTTTGAACCAAGCTTTTCAAAAAGATTTGAAACAACGCCACATTCATTTTTTTACCACCGAAAATCCTGAAACCAAAACCAGTGTCGTGGAACGTTTTCAAAGAACTTTGAAAGAACGCATGTGAATATATTGTACACATCAACACACTCTCAAGTACATCGGCATGTTACCATGTCTGGTCAAAGCTTACAATCAATCGTACCATCGTAGCATCGGATGTGCCCCCGAAGATGTCCCCCCCCCCCCCCCCGAAAACGAAGTAAAGGTGTTTGATCGATTGTTTGGCACACCTCAAATTGGACACAAGAAAACCCTGGTGCTCAAGACGGGAGATTGGGTTCGCATTGGAAAAACCAAACGCACACTTTTGACAAAGGTTATTTACCGAACTGGACTACCGAATTGTTTCGTGCCACTGGACAAGTGCATGGACCTGATCCTCCAGTTTATAAATTGGAAGACATGCACGGAGAAGTGTTAAAAGGAACTTTTTACTTGCCTGAGTTACAACGAGTGACCAAAAAAGAAGACGACTTGTACGATATCTAAAGCATCCTCGAAGGAAGAACACGTAAAGTGGGTAAACGTCGAGTAGAAGAAGTCAAAGTGCGTTGGAAAGGATATCCTCCTAGTTTTGATTTTTGGATTGCCGCTTCCCAAGTTGTCGACTATAAAAAGAAGAAGTAACCAACATGCCGTTCAACACAGCAGCTAACTCTTCTTCTTCGCAGAGTTCCTCTCTTCAAGAATTACAAATTCAAGAATTAAAAAAACAACCTTTGTGGGCGTGGTGCGGAGAACATGTACCTAAAAATCAAATCTTTTTCTGCCAAATCTTTGTGGTGTATTGTGTCATCGGAGCAGCCATTGCCAATTTGAGTTTGCAACAAGGTGACAAACAATTGTGGACCATTTTACTCAGCAGTTGCATCGGTAATCTTCTGCCTAGTCCTTCCTTGAAATATAGTACGGACAGTAACAACAACAACAACGGTACGACCAACGCCAGTCATCCTTCTTCCAGTCACAACAATAGCAGCCCTCTTTTGGAACATTTTGAACATCATTCACCTTTGACCAATAGTGACCTGGAACTATGAATAACCAATGTTATTTAACTTTATCCAGTGACAGTTCTATAGATGTGTTTCCCAACAATACATTATGTTGTTTCACAGCCAAAGTACCTCAGTCCATACAATTGGATCACGAAGCTCATTGGGAAGTGGCTTTGGTAGAAATCATTCATCCTACGCAAGCCACGAATGTGTTTGGAGATCAAACCAATTTTGTCGTCGAAATCCTGAATGGACATGTGCAAGAACACTTGAACAAAAATGATCCTTGCTATTACGAATCCAAAAGACCAGCACCCGTCAATCCTCAATTAAGTATCTATCTTGCGAGAATTCCTGCAGGCTATTATTTTAGTGCTCGACATTTGGTGGACACCATTGCGGCTATTTTCAACGACCAGTTTGACAAAGCCCTGGACAAAACCAAGAAAAGTGTCCTGATCGAGTATCATGCCATTTCTCGTCGTCTCAAAATGAATTTTTTGGACGCCAAAATATTGTCCATCACTTTTTCTCCTGAGTCGTTTGCCATGTTGGGTGGAAACACAAAACTAGTTTCTACCAAAGACATAAACAACAACCATCGATTCTACAAGTTCTTTCGCTACCCTATCGAATTGAACGAAGAACTGAATTTATTGTTTGTGTACTCCGATGTAGTGGAGTACAACGTGGTAGGAAACACAGCCGCTCCATTGCTGAGAGTTATTCCTTTCAAAGTGGATTCTGCCGTCACAGCGTACGAAGAAGGTGGAAACACGTATCACGTTCACCGTGAATTTGTACATCCTCATTATCTTCCAGTCAGGAAATCGTATTTTGACAGTGTCAATATTAGTATAAAAGGAGACTTGGGACAAAGTATTCTATTCACTAAAGAAAAGGTCACGGTGAAACTACATTTTCGAAAAAGGTTCTCCAGCGAATTGTAACACAAGATGTATCATGTGTACCGAGGAGTGGCTCGACAACGAGGACATGGTTTAGGAGATATGTTAAAATCTGCTTTTCGGACGGTAGCCCCCATTTTGAAACCCATGGTGACTCGAGGATTGCATGCCTTAAAAGATGCAGCTTTGACGCAAGGAAAACAATTTCTTCAAAACGTCCTCATCGACAAACAAAATCCTAAAGAAGCCTTTATGAGAGCAGGAAAAAGTGTGTTGCTGCAAGCTGGAAAAGATCTTTTGGGTCGCCGAGAGACCCCATTAAATTCGCTTCACACTTCTGGCCATGGCATTACTTCTTCCTCAACGCCACAGCAAGGAAAAGGCAGAAAGAGACGTCGACACCCCTTCAGAGCTCATAAACACGGTGTTCAGAAAAAGAATAAGAAAAGAAGAACTGTCAGAGAATTAGACGTGTTTCATTACTAACTGTTGAAAATGATGCACCGAGATTCTTGCGAATGTACCAAGTCAGAACTGGATCTGTTTGCCATGCCACCTACCATGATGACGATGCAAGAATCCCAATGTGTAGAATTTCATCCTGTGTCGTCTTTGACGACTTCAACTCCTATCGAATTTGAAATTAAAGGACAAACCGAAGATTACATCGATCTGAATAGCAGTCACTTGTACCTGAAACTCAAAGTGCTCAAAACAGACAACACCAATCCTGAGGCCGATGACAGAGTAGCTCCAGTCAATAATTTCATGCATTCCTTGTTCAGCGAAGTGGATTTGTACTTGAATAACAAATTCGTCAACAGCAGCATGGATACTTACCCTTACCGCGCTTACTTGGAAAATCTCTCGACATACGGAAAAGAAGCCAAGAACACCCATCTGGATGCTTCCGTGGTATGGAAACCTAACACCTTGGATGCCTTCAACGACACAGCGTTGACTGCAAATGACAATACTCCCAATGTGGGATTTAACGAAAATCTGACAAGTGCTCACTTTAGAACTGATGGATCGTTTGCATTTGGACATGTGGTTGCAAGACAAGTATTTGTTAAACGGAGTGGATGTACGCCTGAGACTGAATCGCAGTAGTACCGTCTTCCATTTGATGGCTAATGCCAACGAGTACAAAACCATCATCGAAGAAGCCAGACTTTCCGTGCGCCGTGTAGAAGTGTTACCTAAAGTAGCCAACGACATCAGTCAAACTTTGAGCAGAACCACCGCCAAGTATCCTGTGCGACGAGTGGAAGTGAAAACATTTACCATTACCTCTGGACTCCGATCCAAAGTCGAAGATCATGTGTTCCAAGGACAGCTGCCCAAACGTTTACTCACAAGCATCGTCAGTAATGCAGCCCTCAACGGAGCCATCGATCAAAATCCTTTCGACTTTCAACACTTCAACGTCTCCAAGATAGGAGTCAGTCGAGATGGCCAGACGTTGTGTACCAGACCTTTTGAGCCTAACTTTGCCCAGAAAAATTACTTGAGATCTTACTTGACTCTGTTTGAAGCCACAGGGCAGTTAGGCACCAACAGCAGCCACGGCATTTTGTATGAGGATTATGCAGGAGGATATGCTTTGTGGGGATTTGATTTCACTCCTGACCAAGGCAGCGACGAAGGACATTTACACCCTATAACATCAGGCCAACTTCGTGTGGAACTTCAGTTTTCCACAGCTCTGATCAACGCGGTGAACTTCATCTTGTATGCAGAATTTGACAATACTCTAGAAATCAACAGTTTGAGAGAAGTGATTCTAGACTATTAGACAAAAAACCTGTAACACGAAGAACCTATGGAGATAGTAGAAGATGAGGGATTTTGTGATCTAGAACAGTCACAAACCACCAATGATGACGATGTTTTTGATCCAGAACCAAAAGAAGAAAAAGAGAAAAGTAGTGTTACCAAGTTTACTGGATTTATGCAATGGTAGATGGCCATTACAAGAACAACATTTAGTCTCCTGTTTTGATACGGAATTGACAGAAAGAATTACAGCCCTGACCCGAAAACATTGTCATGGATATCAAATCGATCATCCGAGTCGGAAACAACACGACAAATGTATGATGATGAGTGCAGAAGAAAAATTGGAAGAGTATCTGGATGAGGCATGGTCTCTGATCTCCGAAGAAAAGGTGTTGAGAAAGTGGTATAAAGACTTGCAGGATCGTTCCTCACCTCCACTCACTTCTCTGGAGATCCGACGCATCGAAGCTTTCTTGCAACAGAGTACATAGAGTATGTGGTTCAGCGACTTACTTGACAGACAGATTCAAGCATAAAGTCAAGTGTGAATTGATGACTTATCATTACCTGTGAACCAATGGATACCTGGGAACTTCATTACCTGTTGACTCGCAGTTCGTACACTTCTTGGAATCCTGTGGTTTGTGCTAAAGATGAACTTCCACATCGCAAACCTAAAGACATTCAAGCCCATGTCATCAATACCGACAACAGTCATCGACCAGGAACCCATTGGGTGGCAGTGTACTTTCCCAACGATAAAAGTGTGGAATATTTTGATTCTTATGGATTACCTCCTTTTGAAGACGACATCATTGACTTTACTAGAAGAAATGATGTCTCCACTCGATTCAAGAATGTGAGATTACAAGGATCAGATTCAATGGTGTGTGGACAATATTGTGTGTATTTTCTTCATCAACGCAGTCTTAGATTTCCCTTAGAACACTTAGTGACTTGTTATGATAGGGAGTACGCTAGAAACGATACAAAAGTAGAAAGATGGTTTTGTGAACATTATGGTTACCTCTTGTCTTTAGCTCAGAAACGTAGTGTGCACCGAGGGCAAAATGATTTAGAACAGTGGAAGTCCAGTTTGACTTCACAACGTTGTCAACTCTGTAAATACGTTCATGTTTTAAAAAATGTGTGTTTGTATTTGCATTTTGTGTTAGAGAAGCTTCTTCTTATAAAGCATGATTTTTGAAAAAATGGTGTTGTGTTGTTTATTTATTTGAAGAAACAAAATGGAATGTATATGCTCTATATCTCTCTCTATCGATCTTAGGTACCGACTCTTTCACATTTCTGTCTCTATCGATCTGAGTCATGTTTTCCATCGCGTCCGCGCTTCGAGCATATAAAGCGGTGCGTATGCCAGTCGGGTCATTCTCGTTGACTCGTCAACGCCTCAACATGGTGAACATGCAGTGGGTTAGACATAACCTGATTCAGAAGAACCCAGAGAAGAAGACGATGATCTTCCTGCAAACAGCTCAAGATCTGGTGGAAGACGTTTTGAGAGAAGAGATCATCAGGGACAGAGCAGAATGGGAGGAGAAACAAAGACTTGCGCAGCAGCAAAGGCAGCAACTGCAACAGCAAGAAGGAGAAGTGTCTTGTAGGATGGCCTGTGAGGACTTTGCCTTCTCCTTTACAAGGAAGCGCCCTTGTCCCGCAGCAGTGACACCTCTGGTTAAACGTGGCCGTCCTGCCAGAAGTTAAACTTCTCACCCAAAACACTTCCAACGGTCCTTTTCAGGGCCACCCAGATCTCTAGAAAAGTTTACTCCATGATTGCCTAAAAAAATTTGGTGTGTTTGTATGTTTGTGTCTCTCTTTGTCTTTATTTTCCCCAAAACCGAAATATCCCTTTCCCTTGTGTGTTGGACTATGTTTGTATAGAGTGTGTCTATAAACACTCCCTTACCTTACCTATCTTAAACATTGTTTTATTTTCGATCTACGCACTTCGTGTTTTTGTTGTTCTGTGTGTGTAAGTTGTATTTTCTGGTATGAGGGATTTTTTCCTTCACGTCCGTGCTTTAAGTATATAAAGCGGTGCGTTCACCAGTCGGGCTATGCAGATGGGACTGGATAGGATTGGTCGATGGGCCGATAGGTGGGGCTTCAAACTATCACCAGGTAAAACAGTAGGGGTCATGTTTACACCAAAAGTAAACTTAAAAAAACAACTACCGAATCTAAACCTAAATGGTAGGATGATTAAATTTGAAAAGGTGGCTAGGTTCCTAGGGATGCTATTCGATGAGCATCTGACATGGAGCAAGCATATAACAGAGCTAGTGAGACGGTGTGGACAAGATCTGAACCTTTTAAGATACCTTAGGGGCACTGATTGGGGGACAGATCAGACCACACTTCTCACACTGTACAGGTCACTTATCCGATCCAAAATTGATTATGGATGCCAGGTGTAGGCATCGGCCCGACCATACATACTTAAAAAATTGGATAGCATACAACATAAAGCTCTTGTTATCTGCACCGGTGCTCTCAGTAGCACATCTAGGGACGAATGTAGAATTCTAACCGGGGAACCACCACTAAACCTAAGACGAGAGGAGTTACTCCTGAGGTATGCGACCAGGATTTCAATCCATGATAAGTCGCACCCTACAAAAGTTATAATAGAGAATGCAATAAGCGCATCAGACACAAACTTTGCAAGAGTTTGCCAGGAGGAAAAGAAATCCATGACCTTAAAAAGGAATTAGACATCCCTAATTTACAGCGGAAGTCATAAAATATCCTGATCCCGCACCATGGACCAGTAAAACACCGAAAATAAACCTAAATGCACTGTCTTATGGAAATAAACAAGAGCAACCCATAGAAATAAGGGCTAAAATTCTCTCTGAAATAGAAAGTAGGTATGAGGGATACATCCAAATATACACGGATGGCTCTAAATCCCCAGACCCAGGACGGACTGCAGCAGCAGCAGTGATTCCTGAGAAAAACATATCCCTGGGGGCGAGGCTACCAAATGACTGCTCTATTTATACGGTCGAATTTTGGGCTATTATCCAAGCAATACAATGGATACAAACTAGCCAAATACCGAAAGCAGTCATAGTTAGCGACTCCCTCGGTGTGCTGCGGACTCTGAAATCAGGTAACTCAACCAATCGAGAAAACATAGTTAGAGAAGTCTACTTAAGACTAAAAAGCCTTGAGCAAAACAACCAGATTGTAGAATTCATGTGGGTGCCCTCCCATATAAACATCCCTGGAAATGAGGGGCAGATAAAGAAGCAAAAAATAAACTTAACGACCCGGAAGTGCACCACCTGGACTACAGCATATATGAGATCTACAGCATAATAACACAAAAAAATTGAACAAAAATGGCAGGGGGAATGGGACAGTACACAAAAAGGGCGCAAATTATACAATACACACAAACAGGTTTGTAGAAATATCGTCGTCCTAAACCTGGCAAATCCGATTGATATCAAAATCATAAATATAATAAAAACCGGCAAAACACTCCTGGCCAGTAGTTTTGGAAGATTTGTGCCAGGAATAAAAGAGAAAGGAATCAACTGCCCTCACTGTCCCACCCCAGAGACGCTAAACCATGTATTCAATGAGTGCCCAAAGTACAATGAAGCAAGGAAAAAATTCCAGGAAAAACAAGAAAAACTGAAAACCGCAACCCAATATCCGAATTTCCTTAATACAGGAACCAACAAAATCAAACATCAACCTAGTCTACGCAAACATCCTGGGCTACATTTCGGACATAGGAAAAAGAGGAAAAATTTAACCCCCGGTTAGAAATATAAAACTAAAAAATCATACTAAGGGAAAGAGGTAAAAGAAGGCAACAACAATAACCAAAATGTAAAACCAAGGCAAACCCGAACAGTCCTAAGCGGGAGAGGAGGGGCCCTTCCCTGGGAGGAAGGGATTGGCATGCTGGGACCATTAGGGGCCCAGGTGCGTCGCAAAGGCTATCTAATCTCAGCCCCCTTGGGGTGGAGAGTCTCCACTCCCATAGATACGACTTAAGGGCAAGTCAAACCACAAACATCAACTTAACGCACTAACAACATTGCGAATCATGTAAAATCATGGCAAACCCGAACAGTCTAAAGCGGGAGAGGAGGGGCCATTCCCAGGGAGGAAGGGATTGGCATGCCGGGACCAGTAGGGGCCCAGGTGCGTCGCAAAGGCGATCCAAGCTTGGCCCCCTTGGGGTGGAGAATCTACACTCCCATGGATATGACTTAGGGGCAAGCCAAAGCGCAAACCAAAACTGAACTAACTAACAACATATTTAACATCAGAATATCATTAATAACAGACAAATCATGTTTTTCTTCTCTCTCTAATACTAACGAATGGTAAAAGCTTCCGGCAGAAATCACAAGGGATAACATAGAACAACCTGACCTATCAAAACTATAGCACGATATAAGGTGGTCCTAAACCCAGGTCATCAGGCCCAGCCGCACAAGGTGGCAACTATTAAACATACTAGAATAATAAAACCTGACCCTGTAAACTGGCCCATAACAATTTCAAAAATATAAGGTGGCCTAAGACCAGACCACTAGGCCCTACCGCACAATGCAGTAACTGATGAATTAAACGCCGCAAAAATAAAAAAACACGTAGAAAAGGGTAAGCATATGCACCTGACGGGAGGAAAAACACTAATTAAGACTCAATTAAAAATCATATTATATAAGGTGGTCCCAAACCCAGACCATCAGGCCCCGCCGCACAAGGTGACATCTAACTAACAAACCCATCGAACTGACCCCAAACAATTAAGTTTATAATGTGGTATCCAGTCCAGACCACCAGGGCCCTACCACACAAGGTGGTAACTACTTCTGGAATCACCCTCCACAGCAGGTAACAGAGTTTAATTGCCGGTGCATATGCTTACTATAAATAAGATATCAACACCTTGGACTGAACCGAACAGCTATATAACTATAGCATAACAAATCTTAACCCGCTCTAACTAACCCAAACATACAGCCACAAATGCCGAGTGTATATTCAAACTTTTAAAAAATATATATAATTCATAGATAAGGTGCAAGACAACGATTTTCTTGATTTGGCAAAATTAAACACAAAATTTTTAACTTTGGACCAGTTGTAGCCATCCTTGAACGTCAAGGTCTCATCCACAGCTCCTTTCCGCCTTTTCCACCTCTGACATGAGTAACTGATAAGTGTGCGGTGTTCACAATAAAGCAGTAAATTAAACATTGCACGGTGTGCAATCTAACAACTCGTACATGGCCGAATGGCCGCACACGAGTATAATTTAAATTAATTAAGGAAGTAAGTCGGAAAAAGGAAAAACTTCGTGAAATTTAAGTTCACCTGGAGCATGTTCGTCGTCTGATGGATGAACTGGTCCTCATCACGCTGGAGGAAGAGGTAGAGGAGGCGAAGAAAAAGAAAGAATAAGATGATACAGCCTCATCTCATGATGCTACCCAACTGTGTTGCCGTTATGTTGAGGACACCGCCACCGCAACCACAGCAGCAGAGACCACAGCCACTGCAACAGCAACAGCAGCAGCAGCAACCTCCACAACAGCATCCACAAGCACACAGGGTGTTATGGAGGAGAAGAAGGCAGACCTTCACTGTCCCTCAAACGGAGGATTGGAACAGTGAAGCCACCCAACCTCCTTCTAAATTTCCTATCTCCAGCAATGGTGGAGATCGATGGAGTGGGAGGTGTGCAGCTTGTGGGGCCAGACCTGGGAGATGCGGGCATCTTTAGGTGAACTTGAAACACCAAACGGCCCTTTTCAGAGCCACACCAATTGCCAAGAAAAGAAAATCGTATTTGCCTTATGTGTTTGTATGTTGAGTGTATGTATGTGTGTTTGTCTTTGTCGTTTTCCCTAAACCAAAATAAATCCTTTTCCTTCTAAAAAATATGTGTTTGGTGTATGTTTGTATAGAGTGTGTTTGTGTCTGTCTTTTTTATTGAAAAAATCCCTTTCTCATCTAAAAAAAATGTGTGTTTGGTGTATGTTTGTATAAAAATAGTTTCTTTTAGGTCCGCGCACTTGTTGAATTTTGTGTGTCAGAGGTTTTTGTATATTTTGGCGGAATGTTTTCCTTCACGTCCGTGCTTCCAGCATATAAAGCGACGCATTCACCATTCGCGCCATTCATCGTCAACTGAAAACAAGACAAGAATGACCACAGTAGAGAATTTGCAGGAAGCCTGGGATGTGATGGTGGGGGTGGAGGAACTCCTAGAAAAGATCGAGAGGTATTGGCGTTACGCAGTCCCTCTATTCTATGTGAAGAGGCTAGTGTCAGCCCTAAGAACAGCCAGGAGCCTTGTCCATGAAGTTATGGTAGAGGAAGCCATGAAATGGAAGACCTCCTCGGTAATTCCATACTGTCGAGTGGGGATATTAAAAGAAGTTTTGGATTTGCCTGTGGGTGTGGAGTACCTCCAAGAAAAGGTACAAGAAGACTTTTGGGTATATCCACCCCTCAGTAGTGTTAGACGGGAAGCGACTGCCCTGCTCACAGCCAATGGTCTTGTGAGCCAAGTCATAGAAAATGAAGAGAATGAAGTGACTGAGATCAAGAAGATTTGGGCCGAGCAAAGAATGGAGAAGGAGAAGGAGAAGAAACAACAAGACTTCCATCGCCTGAACGAGAACTGGATGAAAATCCAGGACAAGTTCAGGAGATTGGGTCATCCCGACTGGCTCCCTGATCCACCCTAGAAAAAGAAGAGGAACATCCTAGGCTTCCTGAAGACATGGTGGAGGAAAAAGTCAAAAAACAAACGGTCCTTTTCAGGGCGACCCACCTCTCTTAGAAAAGAAACCATCAAAAAAATTGATAATGGTGTTTCTATGTTTCTATGTTTGTTTGTTTGTGTATGTGTCACTTCTGTCCGTATAAAATACTCCCCTATAAACACTTCTGTCCCTATAAACACTTCTACTCCAGAAACCTTGTTAAACTCAATGTTCATTTCCCGTATGGGTCTATAAACCTTCCCATGTTCATCTCCCGTGTGGGTCTATATACCTTCCCATGTTCATTTCCCGTATGGGTCCTAAGTGCCTCTCCCTTAAACCTAAGGCCTAATGCTAATTCCCGTATGGATCTCAAGCGTCCCACAATGTTAACCTACGGGCTAATGCTAATTCCCGTTTGGGTCTCAGTAACCCCACTATACTACTGACCAACTTTGGCTGAAATATGCCCAAACCTGGATAAAATCACCAAACAATTTTGATTTGTATGCAAAATATAATACATGCAAGACATCCACGCTCAAATCCTTCTGGAAACAACGAAGACTCATTTGATCCTAAATTTATTTTTTTGCACACTCTATGTCATGTGATTTTTTTTATTTTTTTTATTAAAGATACAGTGCACGTTTATCAAATACGGTTGAAGTAGAAACATTGTGTTTTCTACAGGGAACATATAGACGTTTTATTTCCTTCTAAAAAATATTTCTTATATGGATTTCATTTTAGGTAATTAATTTCAAGTATGAATCATGTTCGTGAAACTAATCTAAACTAAAACTTAATCAAAGGTGTGATCGACAGACGGACAACGGTAACACTATCTGCCCTACCACTATCGTGGTGCCGCAGAAAAACGAAGTGCAACGGGTTTTGTTTTATATTTTTACAGTAGCTGGAAAAAGTATTTCTGTACCTGATACTTAGAGGAAGAGTATTTGCACATTATTGTTGTTACGACTCTAATGGTCAACAAAAATGAAACAGAAAGAAAGTGAAACCAACAAATCAAGTAAAAATCAAGAAGCAATTTATTTCTTGACAATTAAAATGAAAATAAAAAGGCACTTTCACTACTGTGAATTAAATTCCAAAAAATAATCCAGAATGTATTAATCACAAGTCCTAAAATATAGAATGTTCCGAATTACTGTATCCTTGAATGTACTGATTTACCTATCGTCTTTAATGTCCTGATGTACCAGTAGTCTTTAATGTGCTGATGTGCCAAAATGAAGCACTCCAGAATATCTTTTGATAAGTTCACATAAATCCCAAAATCATCAATTCAAATCCAAAAGCCAAAAGCCTATGAGCACTTTTATAATCCAATGATTATTTTAATAATTCTGAATTTGGAATGAATTATCACAACTGTAATGACTCTTTATAGACTGATGGTAAGGTCGAAACTGAAAACTGTTCACTAAACATGGTATATATAAAGATAGGTCGCATGACAGAATGTTCTACAAAATTACATGGTGTATGTGACTTTGAACACACAACTCTAAAGGAAATTCTACTTTTATCTGTAAACAAAATCAATCTGACCTCACATTAAATAAACAACTTGTTTACCAAAACCGTCCGTGAACTCAAATACTAAGTAAACAACCTAATTCAAGGACAATAGCTAAACATGTATACCTTATACATAACATTAAGGTTTGAGCAAATATTAAAGTCAAGAAACATTTATAATTTCCTAAAATATTTATAATATTTTATAAACATCATAACAATATTCACACAAACTTAGCATTTAAATAAATGTGCAGTTTGCACATCTAATGTATTAACTCCGTTCAACTCTAAGACGTCTGTATAACTTTTAAATAGCAGTTTGCATATCTAATGTATTAACTCCGTTCAACTCTAAGACGTTTGTATAACCTTTAAATAAACTCTAAGACGTCTATATAACATTTAAATAGCAGCAAGATTTAATTAACAAATCTCTGAAAGTAAGTCTTAAGAAATCCAAAGGAACACCATAGTTTGGATCCGACCCATTCTGAATCATACCACACCCTTAATCTAAAAAAATAATTATCTGGCACAATTAACATTTAGGTAAGAATTATTTAATCTCTTTAAACACTACATATTTCAAATCATTCCTTCTTCCATTCGTTGACATTTGCAATTCAGTAAACGTGGACGTGAACAGCGAGTGCAGTGTTAAAACCATACTATTTCGGGAGAGAGAATGTGGATTTTTTTCTCTTGTTTTACACGACAAACTTTCCACAATAATGTAGGTGTGATAAAAGTCGCTTTACTCTATATCTTTGTTTGATTCAGATATGTACAATATTTATGCTTTCAACAATTTGAATGATACTTTTAAAAAAGACTAGATTTGACATTATTATTATTATTATTATTATTATTATTATTATTATTATTATTATTATTATTATTATTAGTCGTATTATTGATCACTGACATTAAATGGCTGATTTCAAAACTGATTAAGTTTCTTTATTTTAAAATTACGATAAAAAAATATAAGATATTTTTGTTTAAAAATGTTTAAATTTTATTCTTCATTGATTTGGTTTTATTTTTTAAATTTGTTTCCTGAGTCATCCGGAGCCGCGTTAGTTCAATTGGTTTAATACCTTGCCAGGCCACCTCGGGTCGTTTGCCTCGGTGTGCCCATGGGATAAGACTTTGGTTTCATTTTTCGGCATTATATAGCCAATAGTGAGTTGAAAGTGTCGTTAAAACCAACATCTGAATATTTTAATTATTACTCAGTTTGCACATGTATATTTTGATTGGTCTTTATTCTTCGAATATAGTACTAAGAGTAAAAAAAAAACGAAAATTATTTCTTTTCTAATTGTTGGAGAATTGCTGACAGTTTAAATACCACCGAAATCTGAATAAAATGACTAGGGTAAAACCAATTTTTCTTAAAACTGCATCATTGTGGAACATTTGGAATGTAAATAAAAAATGATAAAAGCCCATATTCTTTTGATAGTGCATTTTTTTAACAATTAGTAAATGTTTTCACTCTGGTTTTTTTTTTTTAATTGTAGGTGTCATAGATGTGGGTATCTTGTAAGCTGTATGTCCTGACAACTTTGTAAAAATTATCTTTTTACTTGCGCGCAAGTCCTCGTCACGCCTTTGCACCTTGACATCAACATGAGGCATTAGAATCCACGACATCCACGACAACCCACCCCCTTCTCCACGACCCCCACCCCCTTCCACTCGCTAAAAAGCATGGATTTAAGGTTGTAATCGCAGTTCGCGTCGACTTTTTTTTCCAAATTGCAAAAGACTGTGCAGATGTAGGAAAGACTTGTTTTTACATTTGTAAGGTTATTGAAGGATTAAATTATTCAGAGCTAAATTTTAACTAGTGGGTAATTACTTTCCGAAATCGAATTTTGGGTACTATTCAAAATTAATTGGATCCAGACTATAAATTCTCATTACATGCAATTTTTCAATTCAGCTTTGTTTAGAAATGAAAGTAAATTCCAGTTGCAAAACTGCTCTTTATACACTTCACTCACCAATTACAAAACTCCTAATGTCGATACACTGCTCTTTATACACTTCACTCACCAATTACAAAACTGCTCTTTATACACTTCACTCACCAATTACAAAACTCCTAATGTCGATACAAGAAAATCAGCAGCTTCAGTCAGAACGAAATATCAAATAGTTTAAGCAATTTATAATTTGTATGGTTTTTTTTTTTTTTGGTTTTTTTGTGTGTTGTTGTTGTTGTTGCTTTTTGACTTTGCCGGCAAAGTTATGACATTGAAGATATCTGTTTAAGTACTAGAGCTATTGCCTGTCAACAGATACACGTATTTCACGACTCCATAGACAAGCAGGCTGAATTGCACTGAATAAAATGTTTGTTTTTTAGTTTTATTTTAGTGCACAAGACAGACAGTTTTCATTAGCAAGTGTTAGTTTCAGTTCTATTTCAGAACAATGAGACTTTCCTAAAGTAGGCAAGAGTTCCATGTATTCTGATAAAATCTTTTGATTTACCATTGTACTTAATAGGATATTCAATTCAGATCACGATACAGGTCTCGATTTCAACGAATTCCTGCCGGCAACCATAAGGCATTTTCTGCACATAATGTCCGCGCTCAAATATTGACTAAAAGTGTCAGACATGGTGCGTTATCGTAAAAATTAGTTGCTTGGAAGGATTGATGGTTCCTAACGGTACTTTCAACACATTTTGGCTATATCATGCCGAGGAAATGGGAGCTAAGTGCCTTTCCCAAAGACACACTGAGGCAGCCGACCAAGGTTAACTTGGGCGGGTATCAAACCCCTCCCCCTTGGATTATGGATTTGACGCTTAACCAACTGGGCTACCGCAGCTCCCTTGTTCGAATTAGTCATATTATCTCCGAATAGTGTTTTACTTTTAGCGCCATTTTTTCAGCACATGGCTGCCAGTATATTTAGTGATGGAAGAACCCGGGGAGAACCACAGACACACGGGAAGCTGCTGGCAAGCTTTGTCACATACCCACGTTGGTCAAGCCGAGACTCGAACTCACGCAGACAGAGGTGAGATGTTTGAGTGATCTATAAAGGCGAGCGCTTTAGACCACTCGGCCACCTGGGTCCCCCGTGTAGTGTTTTAAGACTTAAGTCAGGAGTTTAAAGCTTTATGAAGTTTGGTAGCTACGTATTCGTGACAACCTTAAATTATACGTTTATCGTCTTCTGGGTAAATAGAAACTGAATAATACATTCATTAAATATTTCACTAACTACATTCATTAAAGTTAGATTTTGGCATTATCATCTGTGCAAGCTTAACAACGACTATACTATTAGCCCATAAAAGCAATAGGGTACAATATTTTTACTTACGATGTTAAAATCAAGGCAATTAAACTTAATGGTGGTTTTACCAACTGATAAAGGAATGGTCCTTGACGTTAATTACACCTATCTTACAGCTCTAATAAAAAGCAACACGTAAACAAAGGATTTTGATTAATACTGCAAAAGATGTACCTGCAGATTTGATAAATTCCGCCCCACCTAAGATATTAGACGCACTCTAACATGGTAACCATCATCAGCTTCCATGTAATGACTTTCCTATGTTATTCGAATAAACAAACCTAAGCAGACAAACAAGCTTTCTTATTTATGTTGCAGTCTAGTTAGATAAACATCAACTTGCTGTTAGTAAAACGCCTTTATTTATAAGTCATTCAAAGTATTAAATTGTCCATGCCTCCATTTTAGCATAAGAAAGCCAATCAGCGATGGTAAATCGAGATTTGGGTGTGATATAAACATTTTATGTGCAGTGATATTGGGTTAAAAATTACAGCCATACATTTAGATATTGTTAGTTGAGTCGCCATGTCGTCAACTGCGATTAAAACTGTATATTACAGCCACAAAACTTTCAATACAAAGTGAAAATATATCCTCTTTATAAAAGATTTTGGTTAATGTACTCGTAGTTTGGACATGTCGTCTTCATCAAAATCTAACTAATATCAGCAACAGAAGTTGCATTGACTCTTGTAGTCATTTAAAATGAGCTCAGTGCACTTTTATCTTGTCTTATTAGAAATATAGTGTAAATGCTTAAGATGTATTACAAATTAAAGGTTTGGTTTGGTGCTTTACGGCACAGCAACACAAGTAGGTTATTTAGTGCCGTGGCAATTGGAGGAAAATGCCTTGCCCAAGGACACACCACCGTAGGTGCCCCTGGCTGGTTCGGTGGTAGGATTCGAACCCGCACCCTTTCGGTTGTGAGTCCGGCTCGCTAACCACTGAGCCACCGCAGCTCCAAATTAAAGGTAACAATAAATGAAGTGATGTATCTCTTGACATTTCCACAGAGCAATTACAATAATTTTTAATGTGAACAACGCGAACACGATTCTTCAGAAACACGATGAACTGCAATACATACTCGATCAAAACATTCTAGTACTATTTACAAAAGAATAAGAACAATATTATCACGTGTTACTGACTTCTCGATGTGGAAGCTTTTCAGAATAATTCAGAAATATCTCGCTCTCCCGTGTGCCATCAAATCAACCGATAAGAATACATAATTATCTTCCACCAGCACCGAAGAGCAGGTGCTTGTGACGCGTTAGGAAGTTGAAATCAGTGTTGTCAGTGTCAGCTTTTCATTGCCCGGATGTCGATGATAATAATGCCGGAAACTTCGCCGCCAAAATCCGTATTATGTCCTCTAATCTGTCGATGTATTATTGGTGTAAAACGAGGGAGGGATTATTATCAACCAGCACTTTTATAAGGCAATGGTCAAGCATGAAGGAAATCATCGACAAGACAATTAAACAAAATTGTGTGTTGAATATAATGACATGCAAATTAAATTTTAGTTCTTAGCTGAGAATAATCGCCTGTGCGTTCTATGTTGGATGACTTGCCTCTGTTTTTAGAAAAGCTATATATTTTATCAAATGAAGTGATTCCTAAGGATTGCAAAAATGCACTTTTGTGCCAAACCTATAAGTTTTCTTGCATGATATATATTGTAAATAGTTCATAAGGATATTTCTATTTCTATTTGTATTTATCTTTAAATCTGAAACATTTTAGCCCATTAATAATACTAAGGGACCGACCATTTAAACATTTCTTGTTCTTGTTTGTTTTTGAATTCACAAGATATTTGTATATATATATATATATATATATATATATATATATATATATATATATATATATATATATATGTGTGTGTGTGTGTGTGTGTGTATAATCTTTTTCATTTCCTTCAACTAAAACGATGGATCGATAAGGTTTTTTTTTTCTACAGATCAGAGCAGAATAATTTTTCTCACGGATATTAGGGGCCGGATATTTTGTTTAACAAAAATCCCAGCCCCCTCGCTCCCGAAATTTAATGGTCGGTCCCTAATATACCTGTTTGTAACATGATTTGAGGATAAGGATGGTGTATTTACTAAAGATAATCTATGACTATTAAGGTAATGAGTTTCCTCCAGTAGAGCGGATTTTAGAAATAAAAAAAAAATCTTTCTGAATAAGTTTCTTCTATCAGGATTGGAAATTATCCTATTGAATTAAGACTTAGACATTTCTCCATGACAATATTTAAACCTGACTACTTGGAGTCCATTTCATATTAACGACAGCATTTTGTTTTTAATTTTAGAACACTGGGATATGGGGACAAGTCCTAACGGCTTTGATGCTTTGATAATGTAAAGTCCAGGCAAGGACTCTTATCCTCATGCCAATTTCTAACATAGGCAGACAAAAGACGATAAAACTATTCCAGATTTTAAACACTGCATGCCAGGTATGTAACTTGAAGCCTGGCTTTATTAATTATTTATGAATATATATATATTTGTGGAGATAGTTTCCTCTTTTTAATAATTGTTCGATCATTCAAAGAAAAGGTCAATATGCACTCAAGGTATAAAAGTCCGATCACTCAATGTACAAAAGTCCGATCACTCAAGGTACAAAAGTCCGATCACTCAAAGTACAAAAGTCCGATCACTCAAGGTACAAAAGTCCGATCGTGAATTATACAACATGATTATATTTCATAAAAAGCTAATTTTCAGAAGCAATTAAAATCCTGCATTTTAAAAAAAAATGAGTTTTACAATAACGATACGTATTGATAAGCATTACTATTATGCTGGAAACATATAAATGACGTACACCATTCAGGAAATTCAATGAGATTCACTGCAGGTTTAATACAACAGAAACAAAATGTTAATATATTCTACATCAATAAAACAAAATTCGAAAATACAAATTATTTATAAGACCTTGCAAAAGCAACATCAAAATATGAATAGCTATTGGCCACATAAAACAAACGAGAGTCATGTAGCGTGGCGTTAATTTTGCTGATTTTATTCCAAATAAATTGTAAAAAAGTTAAAATTGTATTCTTGTTGTTGTGTTTTTCGAGTAGCCCTCGTGTAGAATCTATTGTATTATTTACAAAGGAATGAAAGCGAGCTTTCTCAAAATTTCAAAGACGAGTTCAAAAATACCGTCAATGCTCACTTATAACTCGAGTCAAACTGCAAATAACATAGACCCTGATCTGTCGTTGCATAATGCACTGGCAGCTTAGGATCGATGTTGTTTGTCCTACCGATTACTCCTAACAGACCGTATTGACCCAGATCTGCCGGCGCATTATACGAAGGCAGATCTTGGTCTGAACAGTTTGCAGTTGGAGTTGACTTATAAGCAAGTATAGGAGGTAACATGAGCTTCTTATGTTTTGTGCTAACAAGATGGCGATGTTTTGATAACCGTTTAATATGTAAGACAGCTGCTTAAGACGGCTCGTACAACCTAATTCCAGCCCTGTATTTTTATGACATGAAAAGGAAGATATCAAGTGAAAACTCTCTTTCTTTTAGAACAGATGACACACGATACTCAGTTTCGTCCTTACATTTGTCATTGTGTCTTACGTTGTTATCACTTGGCCCCCACCATTCTTCTATTCTCCATACTGTTAAAAAATAAAATTTGTGACAGTGTTAAAATGCCTGGGCCACCCGCATTTATGTTAAGTAAAAGATATCCTAATCGATGTTGCTTTTGTGTATATACACTTTACCTGAGGTAAACAATATACTGGCTCTCTCGCTTGTCACGACAGAACACTTCAAACATGTCAAGATGACAGTCTGGTTATTTTGAATAAAAAATCAGTTCAGACTTATAAACGAAAACAAAAAACAAACTTGGTTTTAGATTTCATGCATGTTCTAAGTGGCTGTATAACAATTTTATAAAATTAATCATAAAAGGAACAGATCTCTAAAAAAAGGATTCTAGATAATGTGTGGAAGTAAGCTTCATTATTTTCATTTCTTGTTAACTTTTTTTCTTTTTCATTTTTTTGTTCACTCGTAGGCTGTTTGCAAAACAAAATTTCGAACAGAAAACCAGTGGCGGCGCGATTTTGAGGCGCCCGGGAGCAATGTTCTTTAATGGCCCCCGCCTCCAGGCGCCCGGGGGCAATGTTCTTTAGTGGCGCCCATACTTTGCCACAGAGAACAGTTTTTATGTCAGTTACCAACCTACAAACACCCCACCCCCATCTAAGACCCATCTAAGCCATGAAACCGGGGCTTACATTGGAGCGGGGGTGAGTGGGTGGGATAGCAAAAAAGCTCCCGACGGCGCATTCCCCATTCGCCCGGCGCCATGGGGCCAATTGCCCCCCCCCCCCCCCACCACCACCACCACAGAAAACACACTGTCAACCATAACAGAAGAGTATATTTAAATGCTTGTGGCGATAAAAACTATGTTGACCATATCGTACTTACTCAGACAGAATAAAGATCTCGGTAATTATGTTTTCATGGTATGTTAATGAATACTAACAACAGAATAGTAATAAAAGCATGGATTAAAAGGAACTTAGTCAATGAATACTAACAACAGGAATAATAATAAAAGCATGGATTAACAGTGACTTAGTCAATGAATACTAACAACAGGAATAATAATAAAAGCATGGATTAACAGTAACTTAGTCAATGAATACTAACAACAGAATAGTAATAAAAGCATGGATTAACAGTAACTTAGTCAATGAATACTAACAACAGAATAGTAATAAAAGCATGGATTAACAGTAACTTAGTCAATGAATACTAACAACAGGAATAATAATAAAAGCATGGATTGACAGTAACTTAGTCAATGAATACTAACAACAGAATAGTAATAAAAGCATAGACTAACAGTAACTTAGTCAATAAATACTAACAACAGGAATAATAATAAAAGCATGGATTAACAGTAACTTAGTCAATGAATACTAACAACAGAATAGTAATAAAAGCATGGATTAACAGTAACTTAGTCAATGAATACTAACAACAGGAATAATAATAAAAGCATGGATTAACAGTAACTTAGTCAATGAATACTAACAACAGGAATAATAATAAAAGCATGGATTAACAGTAACTTAGTCAATGAATACTAACAACAGAATAGTAATAAAAGCATGGATTAACAGTAACTTAGTCAATAAATACTAACAACAGGAATAATAATAAAAGTATGGATTAACAGTAACTTAGTCAATGAATACTAACAACAGAACAGTAATAAAAGCATAGACTAACAGTAACTTAGTCAATGAATACTAACAACAGGAATAATAATAAAAGCATGGATTAACAGTAACTTAGTCAATGAATACTAACAACAGAATAGTAATAAAAGCATGGATTAACAGGAACTTAGTCAATGAATACTAACAACAGGAAAAATAATAAAAGCATGGATTAACAGTAACTTAGTCAATGAATACTAACAACAAAGCAAAGCATGGATTAACAGTAAGTTAGGTCACGACGAAGAATGGAATAATTCGAAGCTCTTGTATAACTGCTGATAAAACTCAATAATCAAAAATGTTTTGTTGTTTTTGTCATTTTTCGGAAGAAAAGAATATTGCATGTTAACGTGCCTGTTGACTATCAATTTAAACCTTTTGATATGATAATAGTTCCAATTCTAACATACGCAGCTGAGATCTAAGTTTAAAAAATTAGAGTTTCTAAGATCTGTGCTACAAGTTAAAAAAATCCGCCCCCACGTATATGCTTTATGGTGAGCTTGGTAGAAACCATCTACATTTGTAAATAAAAAGAAGAATGGTTGACTATTGTGTAAATACTTATTATAGTAAACAAACCAAACTATCTTATATCACGTATCTGAGACTATTGCAGGATTATAACAATGGTTTAGGCAGGATTATAATAATGGTCTGGACAGGATTATTATAATGATCTAGGCAGGATTATAATAATGGTCTAGGCAGGATTATAATAATGGTCTAGGCAGGATTACAATAATGGTCTGGACAGGATTATTATAATGATCTAGGCTGGATTATAATAATGGTCTAGGCAGGATTATAATAATAATCTAAGCAAAATTATAATAATGGTCTAGGCAGAATTATAATAATGGTCTAGGCAGGATTATAATAATAGTCTAGGCAGGATTATAATAATAATCTAGGCAGGATTATAATAATGGTCTAGGCAGGATTATAATAATGGTCTAGGCAGGATTATAATAATAGTCTAGGCAGGATTATAATAATGGTCTAGGCAGGATTATAATAATGGTCTAGGCAGGATTATGATAATGTCTAGGCTGGATTATAATAATAATCTAGGCAGGATTATAATAATGGTCTAGGCAGGATTACAATAATGGTCTAGGCAGGATTATAATAATGGTCTAGGCAGGATTACAATAATGGTCTCGGCAGGATTATAATAATGGTCTAGGCAGGATTATAATAATGGTCTAGGCAGGATTATAATAATAGTCTAGGCAGGATTATAATAATGGTCTAGGCAGGATTATAATAATAATCTAGGCGGGATTATAATAATGGTCTAGGCAGGATTATAATAATGGTCTAGGCGGGATTATAATAATGGTCTAGGCAGGATTATAATAATGGTCTAGGCAGGATTATAATAAAGTCTAGGCAGGATTATAATAATGGTCTAGGCAGGATTATAATAATGGTCTAGGCAGGATTATAATAATGGTCTAGGCAGGATTATACTAATAGTCTAGGCAGGATTATAATAATGGTCTAGGCAGGATTATAATAATAGTCTAGGCAGGATTATAATAATGGTCTAGGCAGGATTATAATAATAGTCTAGGCAGGATTATACTAATAGTCTAGGCAGGATTATACTAATAGTCTAGGCAGGATTGTAATAATGTCTAGGCCGGATTATAATAATAGTCTAGGCAGGATTATACTAATGGTCTAGGCTGGATTATAATAATAGTCTAGGCAGGATTATGATAATGTCTAGGCAGGATTATAATAATAGTCTAATCAGGATTATAATAATGGTCTAGGCCGGATTATAATAATAGTCTAGGCAGGATTATGATAATGTCTAGGCTGGATTATAATAATGTCTAGGCAGGATTATAATAATGGTCTAGGCAGGATTGTAATAATGGTCTAGGCAGGATTATAATAATAGTCTAGGCAGGATTGTAATAATGGTCTAGGCAGGATTATAATAATGGTCTAGGCAGGATTGTAATAATGGTCTAGGCAGGATTATAATAATGTCTAGGCAGGATTATAATAATGGTCTAGGCAGGATTATACTAATGGTCTAGGCAGGATTATAATAATTGTCTAGGCAGGATTATGATAATGTCTAGGCTGGATTATAATAAAGGTCTAGGCAGGATTATAATAATGGTCTAGGCAGGATTATAATAATGGTCTAGGCAGGATTATGATAATGTCTAGGCTGGATTATAATAAAGGTCTAGGCAGGATTATAATAATAGTCTAGGCAGGATTATGATAATGTCTAGGCTGGATTATAATAATAGTCTAGGCAGGATTATGATAATGTCTAGGTTGGATTATAATAAAGGTCTAGGCAGGATTATAATAATGTCTAGGCAGGATTATAATAATGGTCTAGGCAGGATTGTAATAATGGTCTAGGCAGGATTATGATAATAGTCTAGGCAGGATTATGATAATGTCTAGGCTGGATTATAATAATAGTCTAGGCAGGATTATAATAATGGTCTAGGCAGGATTATAATAATAGTCTAGGCAGGATTATGATAATGTCTAGGCTGGATTATAATAATAGTCTAGGCAGGATTATGATAATGTCTAGGCTGGATTATAATAATGTCTAGGCAGGATTATAATAATGGTCTGGGCAGGATTGTAATAATGGTCTAGGCAGGATTATAATAATAGTCTAGGCAGGATTGTAATAATGGTCTAGGCAGAAGTGAATGGATAGAGAGTATTCATAACGTCTTATCGGAAACTGGGGTTCAATTTATTTGGGATAAGCAAAATATTCCCAATAAATCCTGGTTAGATAGAATCTTTAAGGAAAGACATCTTGATCAGTTTTTACAGGTGTCGGAATCATCCATTACTAACTTGACAAAATCCGATGCATGAATTCAAATTAGAACATTATTTATAAAAAGATTTATCAAATTTCGAAATGTAATCATTGTTTACCTATAGAGAAGGGAAGATTTGCCTAGACATGAAAGATTGTGCAAACTTTGCGTGCAAAACTGCGCTAGTGATGAATTTCAATATCTCCTGGAATGCAACTACTTCCGAGAAGAAAATAAAACTACTACCAAAACTCTTCTATATCAGACCAAATGTACCTAAGTTTAGAGAGTTATGGATTTCTGAGAAAGTTGGCGTTTTAAGAAAACTCTCTGAATGATTGATATTATTTAATCAAAATTTCGTTAATTTCTAATCATCGTTAATCGATGTGTATGTTGTTTCTTTTTTTTTCCATTTTTCAGGAAAAGAAAAGTACCATAGGGTTGATCATTGTAAAGTAATGAGTTTACTACAGATTAATTTGTGTTCTATTTTTCGTAATTTATATCCTCTCTTTTTAATTATATCAACATCTATGTATTGCGATCTGAAGAGATGAGTGCAAGTTTGTGCTTGCTCGTATTCCGTTGGAGTATTGACTGTGATATTGCTGTCAATCTGAGTTAAATTGCAATTACTGTGAAATAATGATATCATCCATGGCTGATGTACATGCATGCAAAGTCAGATACTAATAATTGACCTCATACTGATGTACACGCATGCAAAGTCAGATACTAATAATTGACCTCATACTGATGTACACGCATGCAAAGTCAGATACTAATAATTGACCTCATACTGATGTACATGCATGCAAAGTCAGATACTAATAATTGACCTCATACTGATGTACACGCATGCAAAGTCAGATACTAATAATTGACCTCATACTGATGTACACGCATGCAAAGTCAGATACTAATAATTTACCTCATATGTTGCGTATTGCAACCTGCATGTAATAAAATTTTTGTCATTGTCATGTTATTTGAATTTTCACGGCAATCTTTTCAAGCATAACAATAGGGATCAAAATGGTTGTCTTGGAGATAACAACCAAGCCGGGGCTCTTACACGATATGATAATAACCAAGCCAGGGCTCTTACACAATATGATAATGCCCGAGTCATGCTCTTACACAACATGATAATAACGAAGCCAGGGCTCTTATACGTGCTACGACTCTAGGTCTTACAAAATATGTAACATAAAGAAAGTGAAACCAACAATGTAAGTAATATCAACAAGCAATTAATTTCCCTGCAATACAAAGTGAAAGTCAAGAGATACGTACAATATTGTGAATCAAATTCCAAATAATCCTAAATGTCCTAATCACAAGTCCAAGAATATAGAATATTCCGAATGAGTTCCAATAGTCTTGAATGTTCTGATATAAGACAATGATACAATCCAGAATGTCTTTGAATGAGTTCACAAAAGTCCAAAGGAATGTATTAATTGTACAGTCAATGAGCACGTTAGTAATTCAAGTGAATATATTAAGTAAATAATTCCTCTCGAATTAGATCTGATTTCAATGTAAAATCTGATCACCAATGGATTCACACAGACTGATCTAAAACAGGAATTAATTATTTGTTTATCAAATCCCTATTTATACACATTTTCACTTGACCTATGTCTAAAGGATGTGAAACAATAAAATGGGGAATAGTCCAGTCTAACTGTCAACAAGACTGACCGTGAACTCAAATGCTAGTCAACATTCTGTTTACTAGTAACCAGAATCTAAAGTACTACTTACCTTCATATACAAGATTTAAACACACATTAAAGATTAAATGTACATAAGACACGATATGATAGCAACCAAGCCAGGGCTCTTACACAATATGATAATATCCAATCCAGGGGTCTTACACGAAATGATAATAACCAAGCCAGGACTCTTACACGATATGATAATATCCAAGCTAGGGCTCTTACACGATATGATGATAACCAAGCCAGGGATCTTACACGATCTGATAATAACAAAGCCAGGGGTCTTACACGATATGATAATAACCAAGCCAGGGCTCTTACACAATATGATTATAACCAAGCCAGGGCTCTTACACAATATGATAATATCCACGCCAGGGCTCTTACACGATATGATAATAACCAAGCTAGGACTCTTACACAATATGATAATAACCAAGCCAGGGCTCTTACACAATATGATAATATCCAAGCCAGGGCTCTTACACGATATGATAATAACCAAGCCATGGCTCTTACACGATATAATAATAACCAAGCCAGGGCTCGTACACAATATGATAATATCCAAGCCAGGGCTCTTACACGATATGATAATATCCAAGCCAGGGGTCTTACACGATAAGATAATATCCAAGCCAGGGGTCTAACACGATAAGATAATATCCAAGCCAGGGGTCTTACACGATAAGATAATATCCAAGCCAGGGGTCTAACACGATAAGATAATATCCAAGCCAGGGGTCTTACACGATATGATAATATCCAAGCCAGGGGTCTTACACGATATGATAATAACCAAGCCATGGCTCTTACACGATATGATAATAACCAAGCCATGGCTCTTACACGATATGATAATAACCAAGCCATGGCTCTTACACGATATGATAATATCCAAGCCAGGGCTCTTACACATTATGATAAGTATTGGCTTTGAAAATATTAGACAAGAATCTGTATACTTGGGAAACTGCTATATGATTCATTTGGACCCGCAATTCATGTTATCTGTGACATTTCTCCTCTCATAAGTGATATTTTGTGTTTGTTCGATTATTATTTAATAGTGAATAGGCGCGAACTGTGCGTTCAAATAGACCGCAGAATTACGTTGCAATTCAAGACTTCAAGCTTTTCTTTTTTTAAAAAAAGGATATCTTAATAACTTATTTTGTAATATTTAGCGTATTTTAATAACTTTGTAATATTTAGCGTATTTTAACAACTTTGTAATATTGAGCGTATTTTAATAACTTTGTAATATTTATCGTATTTTAATAACTTTGTAGCTCGAATGATGGCATTATTTACAATATCTTTCTTCTAAAAGACTTGAGATGTTCTCGAATTGGAAGGTTTCCTAAATATGGTTTGTCTTTTATATCATGAAATTGCTGTCGCGTATGCACTTTATGCCGATTTATTCAGTGTATCGATTTCGACTAGAGTCACAAAAATACTGATATCGTATGAACTGGCAGTAGGAGTTGCCTTTCGAAAAAAATGGAAACACCTTTCTCCATTTAGTCAAATTATACCACAATCTTATTTCGAAAGAAAGAATTGTAAGGCTTTCCATATTGGTAAAATAATTAAAATCATGCTACATCAAATTCCTAATGTGATATGCAAGGAGAATAGGAAGTTCATTTTGACTTTTAGCTGAGGAAATATACGCTATTTCTGTATTGCGTTCAACAGAGGCCAATTTTCAATTTTCTATGACATTTGTGTTTTCCCCTCTTTTTTGTCTTCTGATAAATGTATTGAATGACATTTAATGCTGGTGTCAATGTGGCTTTTATGCTGGTGTCAATGTGATTTTTATGCTGGTGTCATTGTGGTTTTTATGCTGGTCTCAATGTTGTTTTGATACTAATCACAATGTTGTTTTCATTTTGTCATTTTATTTAATGTCGAAAGCGATACAAAAGCAAATTCCAGATCTAACCGCAACGGCCACGCATCATAATTATAAGGAAATTCGTTTTTCCTACTTTCCTTGATAAAAATCAAACAACCGCTAAAACAAATGAATACTATTAAGTAATGCCATACATAATTTCCATTTTGTCATACAACGAATAGTCGTTTTTAATTGAATATTGTAGTATCACTTCAGCACTGCTTCATTCTTAATCTTACATGGAATTTAGATAGATTTTATTTTCTGAATGCTGCTGATCCAGAGTATGAAAGCAGCTTGCCTCCGGCTGATCCAGACTATGAGAGCGGCTTGCCTCTGCCTGATCCAGACTATGAAAGCGGCTTGCCTCTGGCACAGGTCGATGAGGACAGAGCATTTCAGTACAATGCTTTAATAACTTTGATATTATCTGTTTAACAATAGCCCTGAGAAGACAGTAATAAATCGTTTCACCATTTAAGTAAAGTGTTGGTTACCGAAAATTAGTTAATGTCATGACATATTTCGAAATTACTGAATAATATACCTTTTAATATGCCATATCTTTAATATATCTTGTTTGTAATTTAATATCAATGTACAAAATATTAACAAAGCCTCCCTATTTCTAGGTTTGGTGTGAATATACGGCTTTTTGTAAACTTCTGTCCGCTGAATGGTAAAAAACTAATTTAAACATTTCTAAAGGGCACTTGTAATTGTAAGTAATTTCGGTACGCGCTTTTTTCTTACGTTATTTTGTCATAATTTCAATTTGTAGTAAATTAAACGCTGCCTTATATATCAAAGAGAACTCGTTATAATAAATCGAGTAAATGATAATAATAGATTTATTTATTTATTGTGACCACTTTGTTTTCAAGAAATGTAGAAAACTATAACAATTCGGATGCTAATTATCACCCTTCGTATTCTCTTCGAAATAGTTCAAAAAGAAGGCACTAAGGTTGAAATGTGGCACAGACGTTTGCACTAGGAAGCTTTCCATGTCGCTCTCATTTTACTGACATTTGACGCCGCCATTTTCATTAACAATGCCAAATTATGAAGTTATGTGGCTAATAACACACAAAACTAACACTAACAGGGCAGACTTTGTCAAGGGTTATTTTTGACATGAATATAGCATTCCAATGCTGTGACAAGCGGTATGTTTAAGTCGCGGTGCTGACAATTTGCAGCCATTGTATAAAAAATCTCAATGCTAACATAGTGTAAGATTTGTTTTCATTCTTAAATATCACTTTATAAAATAATTAATGCGGAAAATATTACTGTGCATTTGAAAGCATTCCACTTTGTAATCTTATTGTGTAGATCTTTTCCCGTACTATGGTCATATATCATTTCTCAAAGATCCGAATACGTATTCATTTATATGTCTACTTTTATCACTACACGGCGTCTGTGTAATGGAATTATTTTCAAGTTCATCGATATTAAGTTTGAAATTACTTTACCCAAATTGTAATAAATCCTTAATTGACAATTTATAAATTTCGTCTGAGTATACATCTATACATCAAGATGCTAAACGTTCTAACGAGCATGATCAAAACATTACACGTACCATTAGTTATCAAAATGGACTGTACAGTCATCTGAGTCATATGAGTGTCGGTATTCGTAAAATCTGAGTCATATGAGTGTCCGTATTCTTAAAATCTGAGTCATATGAGTGTCGGTATTCCTAAAATCTGAGTCATATGAGTGTCGGTATTCTTAAAATCTGAGTCATATGAGTGTCGGTATTCTTAAAATCTGAGTCATATGAGTGTCGGTATTCCTAAAATCTGACTCATATGAGTGTCGGTATTCGTAAAATCTGAGTCATATGAGTGTCGGTATTCCTAAAATCTGAGTCATATGAGTGTCGGTATTCTTAAAATCTGAGTCATATGAGTGTCGGTATTCTTAAAATCTGAGTCATATGAGTGTCGGTATTCCTAAAATCTGAGTCATATGAGTGTCGGTATTCTTAAAATCTGAGTCATATGAGTGTCGGTATTCTTAAAATCTGAGTCATATGAGTGTCGGTATTCGTAAAATCTGAGTCATATGAGTGTCGGTATTCTTAAAATCTGAGTCATATGAGTGTCGGTATTCTTAAAATCTGAGTCATATGAGTGTCGGTATTCTTAAAATCTGAGTCATATGAGTGTCGGTATTCTTAAAATCTGAGTCATATGAGTGTCGGTATTCGTAAAATCTGAGTCATATGAGTGTCGGTATTCTTAAAATCTGAGTCATATGAGTGTCGGTATTCTTAAAATCTGAGTCATATGAGTGTCGGTATTCTTAAAATCTGAGTCATATGAGTGTCGGTATTCTTAAAATCTGAGTCATATGAGTGTCGGTAATCTTAAAATCTGAGTCATATGAGTATCGGTATTCTTAAAATCTGAGTCATATGAATATCTGTATTCTTTAAATCTGAGTCAAACGAGTATCTGTATTCTTAAAATCTGAGTCATATGAGTGTCGGTATTCTTAAAATCTGAGTCATACAAAGTATCGGTATTCCTAAAATCTGGAAGGAAAAATGAGAAAATCCATAATTATATACTGCAGATTATTAAACTGTGCGGTGTTGAACTTGATTTACAATGGCCAAAATTATATAGGATATTTTATATAAAGACACTGAGACAAAAGGAAAAAGATTAAAAGTGAAAACAAATGTTCTTAATCCTTCTTTAAAAAAGACGTGTTATACTCCTTGATGTTCTATGGAAATTTAAATCTTCCTTGCGTGTGTATCTGTGTGACTATTTGTTATTTTAATTGCAATTATCCTTTAAATGCAATCATGCAGTTATGAGAAGCTGATTCACATTTGTTTTAGAAACAAATAAGAAGTAATAAAACCTGATTTAAAGATAAATGAAACGCCTAACGTTTGCATGAAACATGCAAGAAGCAACTGTTCCATTTCTGCACTCGTGTATGTAGTGCATGCTGTATATATATATATATATATATATATATATATATATATATATATATATATATATATATATATCTGCACTCGTGTATGTAGTGCATGCTGTATGTAGCTGAACTTTTCCTTGGTAATGTAGCTCAAGCCTGGCGCTTATTACACTAATAAGGACCCTGACAACCACTAACGTATTTGTATGTATGTATGTATGAATGTATGTATGTATGTATGTATGTATGTATGTATGTATGTATGTATGTATGTATGTATGTATGTATGTATGTATGTATGTATGTATGTATGTATGTATGTATGTATGTATGTATGTATGTATGTATGTATGTTTGTATCTATGTATGTATGTATGTATGTATGTATGTATGTATGTATGTATGTATGTATGTATGTATGTATGTATGTATGTATGTATGTATGTATGTATGTATGTATGTATGTATAGGATTTTACCTCACATTAACACAATGCTGGTTATACAGTGATGGTAAGTGTACGTATCCAGAAAAAGGCATACAAAGATAAAGAAAGTGGTAAAATCCTACAAATACAAAATCCAATTTTATAAAAACGACACTCTTTTAAAACGTCCAAGACCTTCTCAGCTGGAACATCACAACTGGACACGCATCACAAGGCAAACAGGTTGTCTCCGCTAGTAGTTCGTGCTACATTAAGGAGGGCACAATATCTTAGTACTTTGCAGTTCTTCACAAAGTGGTACTCATATCGTGCCATATGGTGACTATGGCCACTAGATTATAATCTTGAAGCGTATTAAATAATGTATATGTTGTACCAAAATCGCGTTTACGGGGAATTAAATAACCATGTCTGTGTGGACTTTTTGTAATGTACAGCTACTACTGTTATTACAGACATTACTACTACTGCTACTACTACAACTAACAACAACAACAACTAATGCTGCTACTACTAGAGTCATACCGTTACATCAGCACAATCCCTACCAGCTTCACACCACACTACTGTTACTACTGCTAAGTTCATAAAAGGTCATTCGTGGATTCACATGACCCCAAACGATCTCTGTGGTATTCTTAACAGTGACAGTTCTCCAGTAACTAAGTTAATAAAAGATAAAATATTTCCCAACATATATCTCTCTCTTTCACTTCATTAAATAACAATATTTCAACTACTGCCTTGCCTGTTTTCTACCTCTCTGAATAGTGGGCTGAGAAAACCGTTACGATATGAAAAAGCATCAAAACATACTGCTTCTTTGCTTTTGGATTTTAGAAGACCAAGGAGGTTTTATGCTACCTTTTTCACCCGAAGCATATTCTGTTCATTCAGAGCAATGAATGAGAGAGGTCAAGAAGCAATAAACGATCCCCCACAAATGACCAATGTACATACTACAGAGTAGTCCATTTTATGGCATTGTTTTTCTTGATTGCAGACAAGTCATGTCGGACTTCACACAAAACACGGACGCACACGAGCACCCTGTTTAGGGATAATTAGTCATTTTGTCTATTGTTACACACACCCCATAGGTAACTATGAACACGATGACTACCATCACTACTACTACCACTACCATCACTACTACTACCACTACCATCACTACTACTACCACTACCATCACTACTACTACCACTACCATCACTAGTACTACCACTACCATCACTACTACTACCACTACCATCACTACTACTACCACTACCATCACTATTACTACCACTACCATCACTATTACTACCACTACCATCACTACTACTACCACTACCATCACTACTACTACCACTACCATCACTACTACTACTGGTAATTCGGTGAATTTGACGATAAAAAGGTTAAATAGATTTGGTCGTTCAAAATTTTGACGGATCTTTTGATATATATATATAAAATATTAAATTTGACGTAAGATAAAATCACACTTATATAAGTTCCGACACAAAAAGCCGTTATAATCACCAGAAATCCACATGACGATGACTTATTTAGCAACAAGCAGTCGTAAACTCTGGCCTTAAATGTCAGCAAAAAATATCCAACTTGTACAATATTTTTTCAAATGTCTGACAAAGTTTGTGTAATAGCGACTGTTTCAGCTGCTCTGTTTCCCTATTTTCTATCAATTAATCAATACTATACAGGCTTAATGACAATAAATATGCATAGTGCAAGCGCCTAGCCGACATGGTATGGTAAGATTAAGCGAATGTTTTTAAACAGACACATTTACTTCAGCAAATCTGAAAACTGCCGTCAGAGATGTCAACAGAGGCAGATAGTAGTGTACAAATGGCCAGCGCTGGCACACTTTTACAATTACAATTTGTACAATCCTTTTTTGCGTTTGTTTCGCACACGCACAATAAATAATAAACGAAATGATCCGTTGATAAATTTGAATTCCATATCTTTATTTGTAAACTACCCTAGCATAGCTGCTGTGCTAGTACACTTGTAAAATTTAAATTAGTATGATCCTTTCTCATCACAGTAAACGATCCACTGATGAATTATGTTTTCAACTTATCTATATGTATCTACTGTACAATAACTGCTAATCATTAAGCGGATTACGAAAACACCCAACATATACGGCCCAATGGAAAATCATCTCTCACTATGTGTTTAATCACATGACCCCAACAGAAAATCAATCTATGTGTTTATTGCAACAAAAAATCAATGAGCAGTTCTCTCTGTGTTATTAGTCGACTCATTCGTTCAAGTATGTTGTGTCACCGCAACAGAAAATCAATAAAAATCGCTAGAGTTGTTGAGAGGTTTCAATGTGACTGCGCGTTAAAGTGATTCAGTGACATCACTGTCGATTTGACCTCATAAACTAATTCGATAATCCTCCCAATTGAATCAAAGCCCCGGGGGTGGTCAAGGGCACCCAAGCTAAAATTTATGATAACGGTCAGAGCTTAAATAGTAAATTACAAATACAAAATAGTTAAATATATATTAAATGATTGATATTTCAATAATCGCAATTAGCTATTAGAACTGAAATATAATGAAGACTTCTATAATTGATCAACCAATATCAAAGCAAGTGAGCAAATATAACAACCCCCTTTAATACGTGCCTCACTTAGAAAAGAATTATGGAAGATAAATCGGAAAAAAATTCAAACAGAATATCATTTTAAAAAATTCATTTTCTTTAAATTTAATTGCGAAAAGATTTTACGGCGGCATTAATCAAGATATTTTATTAACTTTTCAATTAAATTGAATATTTTTTTTCAAAAAAGATCTTAATTCGAAAAATTCGACAATGCTGTTGGGTAATATGACTATGATACTGGTAGCATTTTAGAAGAAGACTTGGCGATTTCACTACATCTGCACGACTATTTCAAGTACATCCCTCTAGCAACAGAAAATCATATACCAGACGAAAATGATTGATCAGAGTTGTAAACGAAATTAATATATGATTACAAGGGTAAGAAACCAGTTGTACCAAAACAATTGTTACATTGCAAAACAAGGAAAAATATGTGGTACATTACAGAAATGTAAAACTTTACATGTAGTTAAGTTTGAAAATGAAAATAAATGCGCAGTTTTCTTTTAACACCAATCGGAGCTTGAACCTTATATGGAGATTAATACGAGTCTGAGGCAAAAAGCCTCAAATGATTTCGAAAAAAAGACTTTTACAAATTAATAAATAAGGCTGAATTAGGTAAAAAAAAAGGAGAATTTGAGATGAGGAACAATAGTAAAAATATGTGCATATGAAAATAATTTTTTTAAATGTCAGAAGGACAAAAATATAAAATTAACTATACCGATTAATAATGGATTTACAGTGATAGAGATATCAAAATGGTTAATATACGAATTATATTACAAAATATTAAATAACCAATATGATAATAGAATGCGACTACTAATGATTTTTTTTTCTCTTTTATCCATTCATGTTGAGGCCAAATGTTTACAATGACTCGAAGGATAGAATAAAGTTCTATGACACTAGTGACTTTCCCAAGGGCAACATATTCAACATCTCACAAATGAATAAGAAACCCCTGGACATTTCAAACATGAGTTGAACGGTGTTCCAATTAGAGCGTTTGCAACGTTGAGATCCAAACTTTATTTGTCCAAAACTGATAAAGATGAACAGAAAGTCTTTAAAGGAAGCAGAAAAAAGTGTGATTAAAAAGAATTTAAATTTCAAAATATACCGGGAGTATGTATTCAATAACAAGGAAAAATATCATATTATACAATCACTAGATGCATAGTATCAAAACGAACAAGGAAGCACAGTTTATGTATGAAGACAAGAGTTTGTTAAGGGGTTGGGGGGGGGGGAGCGAAATAAATACAATACCTTACGGGCACGAGAGCATTTGTCATGAAAAGAAAACTCTAAACACATTAAAAGTTCGTTTCTCTCGTGTTTTTTTCGAAGTATCTACATTCTTTCTTTCTACATCATCTGAGATGAGATAAATTGTAGTGGGAATAGTTTAGATTTCTTTTCTTGTCCTCGAAAAACGATGAGCAAACACGGTGTTCTTTCTCTCAAATCTTTGATTACAGAGTTTTACTTTTTGCCATTACTAAACTTATATTTAAAAATGGCTGCCACTAAGAGCTAATTTGGTTAGGTCAGATGCTTTTTTTCTTGCACTGTCTAAATTCCCAGAATCGTCCATTAGAAACAAAGTGACCACTTATCCAATTTGCCTTCAAGAACTACAACCATCACCTTTTCATTTTTGTGCAACCTTTTTCTACCACGCGTCTTGTTGTGCATACAGGTTTGACATATGATACCTATATAATCGAATAGTCTTTTGTTTTCAGTCTCTATTTTGTTTGGTGCAAATATTCTTTTACCACAATTAGTCACTCCACGCATTATCATGTTATGTTTTATTTTAAATACATTTATCTATGTTTTTTATAGATGGTTGTTTTGAATATTTTACCCGACCATTCTTTAAAATAAAGCAAAAAATAGCTTGAATAATGTAGCCAATTATTTCTTTAAATTGTCAAAAGTAGCAGTACCATTCTATTAATAGTAGTCTGATAAATTGATTATTTAAGAGTGTTGGCCAAATTGTTTGTTTTCTAGTTGATCGCGTTATATTACATTAGTGATTTTATCATTTACAATGTTGATATAAACAATATACAGGGTATCAAGGAAGATACAAATTAGTGAAGCTCATCAACTTGAAAGAGCGTCTTTGCTGAAGGCGAGGTCTCCCGAATGGTAAACACTGAAGGTTCATCGTGCTTTGCACGTGTGTTGCTCTCCCTTCGGGAGACTGCTCATCTAAAGATAAAGACAAAGACACAATTCGTAATCTATTTCAAAAAGTAAACTAAAGCAGTTCCTTCACTCATTAGTATCAAAATAAATTATTGTTCCTTTATTTCATGGTCAATATTTATTTATGTAGCTTATAACTTTTAATGTGTCCTATAAACGTCTGAATATGGATTTGTATCTGTGTCTTGCTTTCCTAAAATGAATACCTCCAAAAACATTTTAACATGATCTGATACTATTGAAACAGATTGAACAATAGATGTTCTGTTTTGAACTTGTTCGCCTGATATGTAGATTGCATCAGATTGAACAATAGATGTTCTGTTTTGAACTTGTTCGCCTGATATGTAGATTGCTTAAGATTGAACAATAGATGTTCTGCTTTGAACTTGTTCGCCTGATATGTAGATTGAATAAGATTGAACAATAGATGTTCTGTTTTGAACTTGTCTGCCTAATATGTCGATTGCATAAGATTGAACAATAGATGTTCTGTTTTGAACTTGTCTGCCTAATGTGTCGATTGCATAAGATTGAAAAATAGATGTTCTGTTTTGAAATTGTTCGCCTAATATGTAGATTGCATAAGATTGAACAATAGATGTTCTGTTTTGAACTTGTTCGCCTGATATGTAGATTGCATAAGACCTTATATTTAATTTAAACTCGCAATATTTTAATATATGAGTCCGTTGCTTTCCTGATGAAAGACGTCCAGCCAGTATCGTCATCATTGTCTGTCATAGAATTCATTTCATCAGCTGATATCGTCATCTTTGTCTGTCATAGAATTCATTTCATCAGCTGATATCGTCATCTTTATCTGTCATAGAATTCATTTCATCAGCTGATATCGCCATCTCTATCTGTCATATAATTCATTTCATCAGCTGATATCGTCATCTTCGTCTGTCATAGAATTCATTTCATCAGCTGACACTGTTTTTCAGTATTCACCAGCACCTGCTCCATATATTTACGTTTTGGGCAAAAGTCATTTTACAAGAAAAGTGCTTTCAGGATTTTACCCTTTGCTTCAATCAAGGTATAGTGCGGCTTATCTTCCTCTTAGTAGTAAGTAATTTTTTGAATTATATACGTCTCAATTTTGTACTCAAGAATGAGCCAGAACTGTATTGTCATTTCCTAGAAGTAGAAAAAACGGTACTGACGTTTTCTGATTCCGTATCGCCATACTCTCAAACGAAGCTGGAAATCCTTTAGTAACATTCTATGTAGCAAATCTGTATCATCAAGTTCCAACAATTTGTCCAATTCCGCTGTAAATAACTGAAAAAAATGCTGTCATTCAAAAGTCCCCATCGGAGCCTCACACAATGTTGCCCCAAAAACAGTTCAACCGCTATTAGCCTGGTCTCGGTTAGAAACTTGCATAGTCATTCATCTGGTGAAATCTTACGTGATGCAAAACTTGGCAAATGCATAATAACTGTAAAACATATATATGGATCTGCTACCCCCATGCGTCGAAGAATTCATGTTATCAAAAAGGATCGTAGTGAAAATCAGTGACTGTTGTTTCACGCGCTTCTTTCTTAAAACTACGATAATCATATGCGTATCAGCTGATCAAAATGTACTTCGGTTCATGATTAAAGATGAATTTCGTATTAAAAAGGTTGAAATGTGAAGCAATTTCTTTTGATTTTCAGTTACGTATATGTTAAATTATCTGAAAATTTATATATATATATATATATATATATATATATATATATATATATATATATATATATATATATAAGAAAGATATAATTATTATAGTAATTCGATCTTGATTGTTTGATCACGTCTTGTTGTCAGCATTAGAAAATCTGGATTAATGATCGACGCTTCGAGTCTCGACATGATTCATATTATTTTATGCTGACAACTCGACAACTCGACTCAATCTCGAAACCAAGATCGCATTACAATGAGAGTATATATATATATATATATATATATATATATATATATATATATATATATATATATATATATATATATATATATCATCCTTGTGATTTTCACTAGCATATGCAAATTTGTTTTCTAGAGATCACATGACCACTGTTGTATCTCCTTGTTCTCGCTGTATTGATGAGATGACCAGGGTTTATTACTGGCGGGTGTCTGAAGATCGACAACCCAACCATCAATGATGTGGACTGCATAGAGCTGAGAATTATAAGGCTATAATTAAGTAATCCTGGTTATCACCCTTGTCCACAAATAATTTTGTAGTAAGACGTAGAGGCTTAATGTAAGGCCATATGACACATTAAATGACCACTCTAATAAACGGTCAAAAATGTAGGGCCACATGACACATTAAATGACAACTCTAATACACGGTCAAACCGTGTAATTTTTGGAACTGACATTTTTGAAAAGAGGAAAATAAAAGTAAAAAGACCTGACAGTAACTTGACTTTTGTGCTTACATATAGGTACAAGAGCTAGCCTTGCTATGCTCTTTTTCCGACGTAAGATAAGTAGAACAGCAAATTGAATATTATCGCTGTATGACTCTTACATCATCAATTTCCGCTTACTGTCAATCCTGTACCAAAATACCATACTTGATTTATTTCAGTTAATATCATAATAATAACCGTTAGTGGCAGAAATTACAATTACTAAACACCACTGTTTCTCGGCAACTGCTAATATTCCTTCATGTTAATCCATGCATCCATCTATCCATTGCTGGGCGCCACTGCAAAAAAATATGGATAACTAATCTTATGTTTTATTTTTTTTTAAATGTTAAATGTGTCCATTTTGTAAACAGCAATATATATATATAGATCTAATGGGTCGTATTTGTCATATTCAAGCATAGTTCGCAAGAAAAATGTTTTACTTTTTGGCTTATTTCCACACCACTTTGTTTCCTTGAAATTATTTAAGTTGTTGGACCATCAAGAACTAAAACAGAATTCGAAAAGTTTGTTTACTTTCTCAGATTCTATTGCTATGATCTTGTTTCTTTTTTTTTTTTTTTTTTTTTTTTTTTTTTTTTGTTTTTTTCTTTTTGTTGTTGTTTTTAAAATTGATCCGACACAGTGCAATATAGAATTTTTTTTTATGTTCTTCTAAAAGGAATACCGTCAAGGATATTCGACCATTCTTGTAATCTGTATTTTAAACAAATGATATTCACTGATTCTTTCTTCTGAAGTCATGTCTGTCAAAATTGTACAATAAAATATATCACTATATTGAAACTAAATACTGTTAGCTGTAGTTTATTTTGCATTCATTGATGTATATATATGGCTGAATTAATTTTCATGGAAGATCATATGGAATTATCCTTACTTCACTGATGATTGTATCAACCTTTTCTATCTTGCAAACAATTTTAATAATACTAACAGCATTTGAAAAGTGTTGAGGAAAAAATACGCTACAATGATAAATCGTTCAGGACACGGAGGGCATATCATTGCTTGCTTTAATTTGGCGTGGGTTTTAGAGGAAAGCAAAGAAAATGGCAATGAAGCAGTTAGTGCTAATGACGATGCTTTCAGTGCCATATTCTGTTATCAAAATCATCTGAATTTCAATGATATCTTTATTAGTACATAATAATCTTTTTTGAGTGTTACTTATTCGTGTACATGGGATTCGCTGTGATGTATTATCAGCCCTTTATTCTCTATATGAATATTTTAATGTGACGTAAAAATGTGGCCTTTTAGTAACATTTGGCATATAACAAAATGCGCATTATTTATTCATGTAGTCTATGCCATCAGCCCCAATTAACTCGTCTTACAATGATTAAAGCCGTTCTTAACAGTATCAAAAAGATCACAACCGCATGATGTTGCCATAACTTACCTCTAATATCTTCTACTTATCTGAGCTGAAGAAATTGTCTTTAATGGTTGTAGGCAAATAATCCCTTATTTATTTGTTGTCATGAAATAAGAGAATAGCTATCAACATAATCATACAATCATGAATGGATTTTGACTGTACCTTTTCTATAGAATGGACCAACATGTCTGTTGCAGTGTACCTTTACTTACTAAAAACTTTTCTATTCAAAATTATTGGCTTAAGTTTCATTTGAACAAGGATATATATATATATATATATATATATATATATATATATATATATATATATATATGTGTGTGTGTGTGTGTGTGTGTGTGTGTGTGTGTGTGTGTATTGAAAATGTGATTTGTACGCCCTATTTTATTTTTGCGGTCGCATGCGCCAATTGTAGCTTCCGTGATCTGTTTTGTTTTTGATTTTGGGGGGAGTGTTGTTTTGTGTCGTTTTTTTTTTTGTTGTTTTTTTTTTTTTTTTGCCTTTGGTTTTTTTTTTGTTTTGTTTTGTTGGGGGGGGGGTGCTGTTTTTTGGGGGTTTTTTTCGTTTTGCTTGTGGGTTTTTTTTTTGCTTATGGTTGCTTGTGGGGTTTTTTTGCTTGTGTTTTTTTTTTTGTTTTGTTTTGGGGTTGTTTTTTTTTTGCTTTGGGTTTTTTTTTGGTTTTTTTTTTTTGCTTAAAGCTAAATGAAGAAGTCAGAATACTGTTTTCTTTATAGTAAATCCGGTAACAAATACAAAACGCTGTTCTGATGATACACTTGCACAGTCTTCCTTAATGCCTGATCCTATCTTCAAAACAGATTTAATGCTCTTAAAATATGATTGTAATTATAATTAAGTTTTGCAACAACACCATTCAATCTCCTGCTGTGAAGGGAATTGGGAGAAAACATTATGCAAATACTGACACGCTATGACTGATAATTCCAATGGGAAAAACGTCTTGTGCGTTGGAGACTATTGAGGCCGATCCGCTTTGCGAAATTGACATCCACACTGAAAATTTCCAACTGCTGAAACTGACCGGGCTTCCGTGGATGAAACCAAGTGAAGTGAATTTGACAAAGATGATTGTATGACATGCCCTCTAACTGAACACCCACATTTGATTTGAACATAAAATAAAAATATGAATCGTAGTGAAAACAAATATTTTATAAGATGCTTAGATTGTATTGTTCCAGAAGATGGACATGTCTTTAAATCAGTTGTTTGTGAAGAACTGGAGCAAGTTATGCGACGGACTAGACGTGTCTTTTTAGAAACAGCAGAAAAGAAGAGCGAATGGAAAGCAAACTCTGGATCATTTCCTACTTACAAATGATGTGGAGATCAACAAATTGCTGAATTCGTGAATAAATGAATGTTCTGGCAGTGGACCGATCGTTTAAAACCACAAACGAATCTCAGACCGTATGCTATCTTCTTGATTCAAATACAGAGTTGTTTCTCAGAGTTTACTATTAATATACTTGTCAACCATCTTTCTGCTTTTTTGTCCTTGCTTCTTTTGTTTTCTCTGTCAAATGATTTCGTGATCATTGTATATGGAGTCATTTTTAAACAAAACAATGTAATGATAGCTTAATCAAGCCATGTTCTATTTGCAAGAATGGTGTAAATGATGATGACCTTTATGTCATGAAATATTGTGTCCTTAAATATTAACATAATGGTAAAGTGTCAATATTGTGTGCTTTTTTGGATTCTTTCGTAATGCTTTGAGACTGGAAGAGAGTAACAACTTTTCTACCATGAGAATCTTGACTGGTTTCTTAGCATATATTTGTGGTAGGTAGTAAAAAAAGCTGACATTGACATGCAAATAAAGTTGAGTGAATTTAATGACATGATTAATGAGTCAATGGCTTTTAAAATGATATTTTGCATTAGTTATTTAAGCAAAAGTAATACTTTTTTGCAAACGCATATTTAAGTAATAAATAAAATGTGTACATTAATCAACACTTTTATTTTTCGAGATGAAAGCGATAAAGACAAAATGTTCAGAAGCTTAGCTTGTTATTATATTTGCCTTGTTATTTGCACATTCGACGAAACACCTGCAAGTAAAGGAAATTAAAATCATCTATCATAGATGTCGATCAAGGCATCATTTATTACAGGCTAATTTCATATATTCAACTTTATATAAAATAGTTTAACTTATATTTGCAGCGTTCGCTACTTACCCCGAAATACATACTTTAAAGAGATTGGTTTCTATTCATGGATGGAGCCGTATTTACATTGAAGGATTCATTGTAGCGACCTTCAAGTTGCTGTATATATCTAGCCCATCACATGAAATCAGTTCTGCGACTGGGCTGAACAACCTATAGTGTAACGTTAGGATCTTCTTGAAAACATCGCGTCACAGTTTCATCGCGTCACAGTTTCATCGCGTCACAGTTTCATCGCATCACAGTTTCATCGCGTCACAGTTTCATCGCGTCACAGTTTCATCGCATCACAGTTTCATCGCGTCACAGTTTCATCGCGAAGAGATGGCATGTTTTATGAATAAACGTTATCTCTACACAATAGGCTATGTGACCTAAAAAGTTGTAAAGATCTTGAATGCAAAAAGAATGAATGGTAAAAAGTATGTATTATTGGAAAGAAAAGGATATGATAAATCGTTTAACAGTTGGGAACTCAGCTCAAAATCGTATGCTATTAAATAAATAACGTATCAAAGACACGTTTCTACTCCATAGAAGCTGTGCCAAAGACACGTTTCTACTCCATAGAAGCTGTGCCAAAGACACGCCTCTCTATTGGACACAAGACAAGAACAATATATATACAGCAACACCACGAAGCAAGAAAACTTCGAATCGTTGAGAGATATAGAGGTTCTCAAATATCACAGATGTGGTGAAAACGCTGCAAGAGGAAATGAAATAATTCAATCATGAAATACGAGAGGGAAAACGTACATGCAAATACATCTCCACTAAGCAACAAAATGATGCACATGATATACGTGATAAGGTGACTCCAATATTAACATGATATACGTGATAAGGTGACTCCAATATTAACATGATATACGTGATAAAGTGACTCCAATATTAACATGATATGCGTGATAAGGTGACTCCAATATTAACATGATATACGTGATAAGGTGACTCCAATATTAACATGATATACGTGATAAGGTGACTCCAATATTAACATGATATGCTTGATAAGGTGACTCCAATATTAACATGATATGCGTGATAAGGTGACTCCAATATTAACATGATATGCGTGATAAGGTGACTCCAATATTAACATGATATGCGTGATAAGGTGACTCCAATATTAACATGATATGCGTGATAAGGTGACTCCAATATTAACAAAGTCCTAGCAGGGTAATAAATGACATTACTGAAGAAATTAAACGGAGAAGAACTGTGTAAGCAGTTGGCCTCCGTTTTGGTCCTTAAATGTTAGCTATACAAATAAGAAAATAAATATGTTTGAATTGAACTAAGATATTAAAAGAGATAACATTAAAAAATATAAAGTTAATTTCAACTACCGTCTGCACTCGCGTATAAACCACATCCAAACGCAAACAACATATACCCTGATCTACCGTCGCATAATCTGCCGGCAGATCAGGGTCTATGTTGTTTGTACTACTGATTAGTCCGTACAAAGTTCATAGACCCAGATCTGCCGGCGCATTATGCGACGGCAGATCTGAGTCTATGCAGTTTGCAGTTGGTATCTACTTATACGTGAGTATATACGGTACATCTGAAAAAACGAATACAATTTAAAGGCTAAATGTTAGTCTATGAAAATTTGAACAAAATAAGGTGTACTGAAAATAAGAGAGACATTGATACTAATTGTTGCAGGTACTTCTGTAGTATACTTCTTGAAATAGGTTATGTACCTCTAACTCTAATATATGGTTTGTCTAAACGTCCAATCAAAAATGCACAGAACAAACCCACAAATGTCGCATGTTCAGCAAGCAAAGAAACAATTTTGCCATAACTCTTAAGCAACCAATTTATAACACTACCAATAATTCCGAGCAATGCTGCTGCTTTGTTTTGCTAACTCAAAACAATAATTATCAAGTTTTATTATATATTTCATAATGAGATATTAAAATATATCAGTGGGAGAAAAATTATATCGCCAGTGGCGATAGTACTTTGATCGCCACATTGGGGACATCACTTTTGGAACTACTTTTTTCATTTAGGAAGTATATTTGCCCTTATGTATGTTATTCAAACCTGTATTTACTTATTCAGACCTATTTCAGTTTTTCTTCTTTTTTTCATTCTCTCTCTCCCCACCCCTTCCATGAGGATGAATAGATTTTAAAATGTGTCAAGACTGTTGATCCTCTAGTATACATTTATGTAATCAATGAAAAGGTGCCATCAACAATGCCTAAAAATGAAACCCAAACAACACAAAGCAGGCTTCAGGTATTAACTTTTTTTTAATAATTGGTTTTCCACATGAATCATTCATATTGTCATTGACTGAACTTATATGACATGTTGGTATTCGATATTTTGTGTCACCCATACGGTATCATATACGTATTACACTCAACGACAAACGGTACACATTTTTAAGAAAAACTCTTGATTATATATAGTAATAAAATCATTTAAGTACCGATTTTAAGTGTCATCACAATCATAATCATGTCTGAAAATGATGGAGAAATCAGGCTGATTAACGTCGATTCCAAACCGAAATTAAGTGATAATCGAAATTTGGGTGCAGCATCTCTTACCGAAATAGATTGCAAGTTTGCCATTTGCCAACACATACAAATTCACGTCTGAATGCAGAAATAAATAAAAGTAGAAACCAAAATCCTTACAACTAAACTTATATTCGTTAAAATCATTTTGTTTAATGATGTTACGCTCTGTTGGACAGTTCTGAAATGTTTCTAGACTAATCCCACTCCAGCAATGTTCAGTGTATCAACCCGCGCAAGAAAGTATGTTAACGAAAATACGAATCTCTTCATTTTTTTATGAAAACAGTCATTAATTTGACAAAATACACAATTTAAAGCATTATATGTACAATCTAAATTTGTAAAAAGTCGCTGTCCTAAAATTATAGTAAAATTTCGGAACTTCTTTTTATCGATGTAGTAGTGCAGCCGTTATTCGCATTGATACAGAATGGAGAAACAAATCCATGCAAATTGAAGGTTAATGCCTTAAAATAATATATAATAAAAAGAAAATCGACATTTGAAGAGTAGATATAAGGAAATATTTCACTCGTGAGGTGGAAATATTTTGTATTGTCACTCGTGGCTTTGCAATATTTTCTCGTGAAATATTTCATTATATCTGCTTAGATATCCTCCATGTAATAATCATTTTTTATTTGTTCACTGAATTAATCAGCTTTGCCTCCTGATGGAACACTACCGCCACTTGTTCCTTCACCATATACTAAACAGTTTACCATAGTTACTATAGAGAAAGCAACAGTTGATATATTCATTACTACTGCAGCGGCGATTGTCCTTTTTTTAAAAATAGTTGTTTGAGCCTATCGCCTGACGGTAAGTTTTTCATTAATCCTTTCAATGTTTTCCGTGAAAACTCTCTCCAACTGTTAGATGCCCAACTAATTCCGCTTTTTTCACAGTTTCATTGCGAAGAGGCGAAGCTGCAAAGTTACGATGACGAAGATACGACGCAGTTACGATGTGAAGTTGTGATGCGATAGTAAGAAGATACAAAGTTATTATGCGAAGTCACCAAGACGCGAAGTTGAGATGTCGCGATGCGAAGAGACGGGGTTCCAGTGGAAGAGGCTGAGTTGGTACGGAAATAAGATTTTGGCATGTGCCGTTTCCTTGGTATCGAAGATGGGGATTTCAGGTTTTGAAGGTAAGGCCAACGAACCGTCAATTAAGCTGCTAATATTAATATTATTGGCTAATTATTGAATTATTTAAATTTATTCTTATTAGACTCAAACGAGGAATTTCAATTCAATTTGAAAAATATAAAATAAGTGTAAACACGTTTATCGGCTCTCTTTATCACTCTGTTTCATTGTCTGTGAATACATTTTCGTCTGTGATCATTGCTAGTAAAGCAAATAGTGACTATGGTGTAAAGCACTGGCAAACTCTGTCAGATCTATCTAGAGAAGTGGACCAGTGGCGTAGCAACCGCCCAAGAAAACCCCGGGGGAGGGTGGTGAGCAGGCCCAGTAGGAGTCCAAAAATTTTCATCAAACAACTTTTTTTTTTTATTGGGATGGGGCCCCATAATTAAATTTTGCAGGGGAACCCATACATTTTGCTACGCTACTGAAGTAGACACAATAGTGTTCAAAAAGTGGTTATGTTCACTTGTATATGTTGTGATGTAAACAATGACATGCTTGATTTCCAGGATGACGTCATTCTAGGCGTTGATATTGACTTTAAAAACACTTATATTCAAGTCTTTATGAATTCCATAGCTTCATAAGTCCAGGTAAGGACTTTGCGTTCCTTCTTCTCTTTCTCTCTCGATCTGTGTATATATATATATATATATATATATATATATATATATATATATATATATATATATATATATATATATCTATATATATATATATATATACATCTTCCAATTTCTCTATATACCATGGGAGATAAAATTGTTGATTCTCCTATATTTGTCAAGATTTGTTTTTCCCTTCAAGTCATGACTTGATAACCACTCGAGGGATTTAAATAAAGCTCGACGAACTTTACATGTAGGGACTGAGTGAAGGTAGAAATTATAATAAAACACTGGCCACTTTGATATTAGATAAAAGGTACAAACTTTAAAACACTTTTTAGCTGCCTCTGAGTTACATGAATCACTTAAGTAAACAGGTCAACAGCACACTCCAGGACCACTCTGATGTATGTAAAAGGGCTAGAGACATGTTGATACAGAGCAAGTAAGTGGGAAAATTGACAAATGTTTTTTTTATTGCTTGTAAGTATTTAACCTTGGATTTGAAAAGTAAATATTATTAATAACTACATACGTCAAGTCAGATATCAGGCATGTTCTAATATAAAAGTATTTAAGCATCTTCAGGTATGTTATGTAACAACCCCCTATGATACAAGAAACAATTTCTGATACATGAGGTACTAATTATATTAATGTATATACATTACAGGTTGCAATTTCAACAAGCCTAATGATACAGCAAGACCTCCCGCTCTAGGGGTTGTATGCCTAGCTCCCGTGCACCACACCCGTAAGTCCACTCGTTACCTGTGTGCCTAAATAGAAATCCTATGAGATTTTGCATATAGCGAAGTGTTAATTACCGCTTGTTTTACCGAGTGTCTTCCAGTGAACCTGAGCTCTTTCCTTCGACCTTGCTGCATGCTGCATCTGTTTTTGGGGGGAGGATGGGGTGGGTGGGGGAGGAGGGGGGTGAGCCCATGGCCTAGGAGGTTAAGGCGCTAATGCACGGAAACTTGGCGATAATTGTCGAAACTAGTGGGTTCGATTCCTCCTGTAAATAATTTGTAAATGAATTGTATGTAACTCTGTAACCAGTTTGATTACAAGGGTGCCATTCTATACAACTTAACTTTCTTGCACAGATTGTGGGACCGATGAAAGCGCTTTCCTTTCTATTCACTTCATGAGGATTCAACATGGCAAACACGTATAAAAAAAACAACATTATATATAAACTAGTCCTTTTACATTGCGTTTTGTCTCTCTTGAGATTACATTGTTTACTTGTAGCACATTCGGTCTTTTAGAGATGCAATATTGTTATATGCCTTGTAATTTGTAATAACGTGGGATCCAGGTATAAGACCTTCCATCTTTCTTTGGTATACAGGTGTAGATTCATGATCATGTATCTCTATATGCAATGTGTAGATTCATGATCATGTATCCCTATATACGATGTGTAGCTTCATGATCATGTATCCCTATATACGAGATGTAGCTTCATGATCATGTATCCCTATATAGGATCTGTAGCTTCATGATCATTTACCCCTATATACGATGTGTAGCTTCATGATCATGTATCCCTATATACAATGTGTAGCTTCATGATCATGAATCCCTAAAAACAATGTGTAGATTCATGATCATGTATCCCTATATACAATGTGTAGATTCATGATCATGTATCCCTATATACAATGTGTAGATTCATAATCATGTATCCCTATATACGATGTGTAGATTCATGATCATGTATCCCTATATACGATGTGTAGATTCATGATCATGTATCCCTATATACAATGTGTGATCCAGGTATAAGAACTTCCATCTTTCCTTGCTATACAGGTGTAGATTCGTGATCATGTATCCCTATATACGATGTGTAGATTCAAGATCACGTATCCCTATATACGATGTGTAGATTCAAGATCATGTATCCCTATATACGATGTGTAGATTCATGATCATGTATCCCTATATACAATGTGGGATCCAGGTAAAAGAACTTCCATCTTTCTTTGGTATACAGGTGTAGATTCATGATCATGTATCCCTATATACAATGTGTAGCTTCATGATCATGTATCCCTATATACGATGTGTAGATTCATGATCATGTATCACTATATACAATGTGTAGATTCATGATCATGTATCCCTCTATATATAATGTGTAGATTCATGATCATGTATCCCTATATACGATGTGTAGATTCATGATCATGTATCCCTATATACGATGTGTAGCTTCATGATCATGTAATTCCTATATACAATGTGTAGATTCATGATCATGTATCCCTATATACAATGTGTAGATTCATGATCATGTATTCCTATATACAATGTGTAGATTCATGATCGTTTATCCCTATATACGATGTGTAGATTCATGATCATGTATTCCTATATACAATGTGTAGATTCATGATCGTTTATCCCTATATACGATGTGTAGATTCATGATCGTGTATCCCTATATACGATGTGTAGCTTCATGATCATGTGTTCCTATATACAATGTGTAGATTCATGATCATGTATCCCTATATACGATGTGTAGATTCATGATCATGTATTCCTATATACAATGTGTAGATTCATGATCATGTATCCCTATATACAATGTGTAGATTCATGATTATGTATTCCTATATACAATGTGTAGATTCATGATCATGTATCCCTATATACAATGTGTAGATTCATGATCATGTATTTCTATATACAATGTGTGATCGAGGAAAAAGCCCTTTCCTATATATCTGGTATGCATATACCTTGCATTTATAAATAAGAAATGAGGGGGTCAATATCTACCTGCCTAGCACGTTGGTTCCCTTGTACTTCGAGCTCTTTGATTCAATCACCTGTACAACTGTTTTTTCGGGGGTGAGAGTGGGGGAACCCATGAACGAGTAGGTAAGGGCCCTGGTTCATGGGAGCCAAGTTATAGGCCCCGTAACTGGCGGTACCAATTCGATTCCAAGTTGGAACGATATATAACTCTAACCAGTTTGCGTGTATCCGACATTCTCTCTCTCTCTCTCTCTCTCTCTCTCTCTCTCTCTCTCTCTCTCTCTCTCTCTCTCTCTCTCTCTCTCAATTCAGTAACACTGAACCATTTACAAGTTTCATTTTGCCATGTCTTCAGAGTGAAATAAGAACGTAAGTTTCGTTTGAATCTTGCAAATTCTAACTGTATAATTTTAAGTGCGCCAAGATCTGATGAAGTTCCAACATAAGGGCTTTTCGTGTACACTACATAACTTAGCATGGTAATCTTTGCGTGTATACTACATAACTGAGCATGGTAATCTTTGCGTGTACACTACATAACATAGCATGGTAATCTTTGCGTGTACACTACATAACATAGCATGGTAATCTTTGCGTGTACACTACATAACTGAGCATGGTAATCTTTGCGTGTACACTACATAACTTAGCATGGTAATCTTTGCGTGTACTCTACATAACATAGCATGGTAATCTTTGCGTGTACACTACATAACATAGCATGGTAATCTTTGCGTTTATACTACCTAACTGAGTATGGTAATCTTTGCGTGTACACTACATAACTTAGCATGGTAATCTTTGCGTGTACACTACATAAGTGAGCATGGTAATCTTTGCGTGTACACTACATAGCTTAGCATGGTAATCTTTGCGTGTATACTACATAACTGAGCATGATAATCTTTGCGTGTACACTACATAACTTAGCATGGTAATCTTTGCATGTAAATTAAGCAAGTCAAAATCTTGTGAATAATCTTTCTCAGAATAAATTTGCTGGAATTGTGTTGCTAAATCCATACGGTGTCATATGGAAAACAAAAAAATACTACTGAACTGAGTTTTTATTATTCTCATCGCCACTTCTTCAGGTGTGCAACATCGGTGTATGTTATGGGGTTGGGCGTGCGATAGGAACTACCTCTGTGCCGGTGTGTACTGTGTCAGATATATATTGTGACCGGTTTATGCAGGGCCTGCACAATACAGGCAAGCTGTACAATCATATAGGCTTTATGAAGAGTTGGAAAGTTGAAACATCAACTAGAATATTTTATTTTAAGCAATTTCATTGTTTAGTCAACCTTCACATTAACCAGACTCTGGAACAAGAACGGAAATGGTGACAGCGTTAATTTTCCAAACTGTACGTGTTAAACTCGTTTTTATAAATGTAATGCTCTCTCTCTCTCTCTCTCTCTCTCTCTCTCTCTCTCTCTCTCTCTCTCTCTCTCTCTCTCTCTCTCTCTCTCTCTCTCTCTCATATAATATCTTATGGATTATATCCCCTAGGTACAAGGAATACGCCGCTGTGATTTTTGTATAAATTTTGCATACATATTTGTATAAATCGCTTTTTTTCAGTTCTTGTCGGGTCTTTTGTTAATTTGTACCGTGGATGTAACTTGAATCAGATTTTATTAAGTTGCAGGATCGATGTTGAATACCAATGTAAATATCTCGCTTCGACATCCAGGTGATGGACAAAATAAATGCAGACACCCATTCAGAGAATGGACAAGAGCCGGTGGTATGCAATGCAGTTTCATTTATTCAAGGTTTCTCATGCTGAGATGCTCAACAGCTTTTAATTGCATTATGCGCAGCCTACGTCGTGACAACCTTTCTATCGACGCATCCGTTTCTATCTTCTCCACCCTTCAGTTCCTCCTGACAATATCTCTCCTCTCATCCTCACTTAGCAATATGATCACCCAGAGCGAGCTGTTTGCCTCGCCATCTTGAGTGTACGGCGTAACGAATGTGGAATTGCGGTTAGATATTGAACCTTTGTAATGTGACTGTTCATTTCTTCTGATTTTAATAACAGCGCTTCAACGTTGCATGTTATAAATACATAAACTGTGTACTGTAATATCGCTACAGGTGAAATTAATAAACCATACTGGTAGAAATATTAAATAAAATGCATAAAGCAAACATATCCATTTTAAATATATAGAAAACCATATCCATAAAATAAAAAATCGGCAGTACCAAATTTCTTTTGAAAAATCTTGCAACTTATATGATGTATTCTAAATTGACTAGGTTTACATATCCAACCTGTTGATGCAAAGGATGCGTACTTTTATACTGTCTACTTGTGGTTCTGATCAATGCTGCAGTTCATGATTGTGCATATGGCAGTTACTGATAACGGATTATGCCACAGATTGTGCATACGGCAGGTGCTGATAATAGATTATGCCACAGATTGTGCATACGGCAGTTACTGATAATAGATTACGCCACAGATTGTGCATATGGCAGTTACTGGTAATGGGTCATGCCACATATTGTGCATGCGGCAGTTACTGGTAATGGATCATGACACAGAATGTGCATACGGCAGTTACTGGTATGGATGATGACAAATATTGTGCATGCGGCAGTTACTGGTAATGGATCATGACACAGTTTGTGCATATGACAGTTACTGGTAATGGATCATGCCACATATTGTGCATACGGTAGTTACTGGTAATGGATGATGACACAGATTGCGCATATGGCAGTTACTGGTAATGGATCATGCCACAGAGTGTGCAAATGGCAGTTACTGGTAATGGATCACGACAGACTGTGCATATGGCAGTTACTGGTAATGGATCACGACACAGTTTGTGCATATGGCAGTTACTGGTAATGGATCATGACAGAGTTTGTGCATATGGCAGTTACTGGTAATGGATCATTACAGAGTGAGCATACGGCAGTTACTGGTAATGGATCATGACAGATTGTGCATACGGCTGTTACTGGTAATGGATCATGACACAGTTTGTGCATATGGCAGTTAATGGTAATGGATCATGACAGATTGTGCATACGGCAGTTACTGGTAATGGATAACGACATAGATTGTGCATATGGGAGTTACTGGTAATGGATCATGACAGAGTGAGCATACGGCAGTTACTGGTAATGTATCATGACACAGTTTGTGCATACGGCAGTTACTGGTAATGGATCACGACATAGATTGTGCATATGGCAGTTACTGGTAATGGATCATGACAGATTGTGCATACGGCAGTTACTGGTAATGGATCACGACACAGATTGTGCATATGGCAGTTACTGGTAATGGATCACGACACAATTTGTGCATATGGCAGTTACTGGTAATGGATCACGACACAGTTTGTGCATATGGGAGTTACTGGTAATGGATCACGACAGATTGTGCATATGGCAGTTACTGGTAATGGATCACGACAGAGTTTGTGCATACAGCAGTTACTGGTAATGGATCATGACACAGTTTGTGCATATGGCAGTTACTGGTAATGGATCATTACAGAGTGAGCATACGGCAGTTACTGGTAATGGATGATGACACAGTTTGTGCATACGGCAGTTACTGGTAATGGATCATAACAAAGTTTGTGCATACGGCAGTTACTGGTAATGGATCATGACAGTTTGTACATATGGCAGTTACTGGTAATGGATCATGCTACAGAGACATATCATGATAACTAAAGCAAGAAAAGTAGGTCATGACGACCTACTTCGGTTAGGAAGTTTATTCTTCTCAGGTAGGATGCAGATATCGATCTCTTTTATTGTACCAACAAAAATTAAAAAAAAAAAAACAACAGCAAAGCATTAATAGCAAAGTTTGTCACCTAACATTGTCACTTGGTCATCAGAAAGAGCTTTATAGGCGAGACAAGTATAATGTCAACGACACGTTCAGACACTTTTTGTTTTTCCAGGTCAAATGCTTAGACATAAGTTTAAGTTGTCATTGATAATTTAACTTGTGTGATTTAATAAGACACTGATTTAACAAGACAGTGATGATACAGATAATTAAGCATGTCTTGGTAATGTAACTAATGGCAAACACAGACTTGTCCCAAAATGACGTCCTAATGACCTTCAATCTCAAAATAAAATAATGCTAAACACTTACATTTTATATAGAACAATTAATATTATACATGTGTGGTACTTAATTGCTTGGGACTACAAATAGACCCGAACTTATGGCTAGATCTCTGCGACAGACGCAAATCCCTAAGGTTTGAATATTGAATCTAATTCATAATATCAAACTTAAAAGAGACATGCGCTGGTTAAAATATCAACACTGCTTTTGTCAACGACTTTTATTCCAGTTATTACATTAGGGATTATAAAGAGAAATCCACAAATGTATTTGTACGTTCCTTTGACACTACGGTATAATTCTGAGTTCAATGTACTGTCGCTACAGTCAATATTTTTCATGACAAAAAGTATGTTTTAAGAAGAATGTTTGTTAATACTCTATGTCTGGCGGTATCTTGGTACAAAGGCCTAGTACCACGCCTATCTTATTTTTCTCCTCACAAAAGAGCGAGTATGTCCGACAGGCAGGAGTCCATTTGTTAACCATTTATTGTCAAGTGTGAATGCCAAAAATGCTTTTATAACTCAGAGTTGAAACTGTAAGCTCGCATATTTTGTTGATGAGATCGTTGAAGCACTCTCTACCTATCTCACCTCGCCACTTCTATCGTCCCAGGCTATCTCGGTGTTTCTCGAGTGCTGATGATTTTGTTATTCATAAAAATCAAGAAACTCGAAAGAAAGTTTTGAGTTTTGACATATCAGTAAAAGGCTAGTTCTCAATAGTATCTTATTAGGTAATCAAAAATGAATGCATGTAGATAGGTAGGTAAACAGGTAGATTTGTATGTATGTATAAATGCATGCATATATGTATTGGTGGATAGAAGCATTGATTGATGGGTGGATACTACTTTTGGAATAATACACATTGATTGTAGAATATCATAGTGGAGTGTTGGTTGGTTTTAACGGCACTTTGGCTATATCATGATGAGGAAATGGGAGCTAAGTGCCATTTCCAAGGAAACACCGAGGTAGCCGACCCGGGCTGGTTTGGGCGGATATGGAATCCTCAACCTTAGGATTATGAGTCCGACACTCGACCAACTGAGCTACCGAGAAAAGATTTGTGGGGTCAACCTAGTGTTACTTATTAGTACAATAAGACCTTCGCATAGAATATTCCCTAAATATGCAAATATCTCTCAGCATAGATTATACTTGATATTTATGTAACATATATTTATCGTAATACACCATTTCTAAAATTCATTGAGTTGTAATTATACATTTATATTTTAGTAGTAAATATATTGAGAAAACTAAACCACTAATTATTATTATTATTATTATTATTATTATTATTAGTTTTTAAATCCCGTATAGGGATTAAAGAACGTTAAAATCAATAGACAAATACTACTTGGGGGTATCTAGAAAATAATTAAAATTACAATTAGCAAACGTGCAAAAGCACAAAAGTAATTTCCAATGTTTTGCACATCATAAATAAGTTGTATTGAATTCAACAGTTTTCAGAGATTATATATATATATATATATATATATATATATATATATATATATATATATATATATATATATATATATATATATATAAAGTGTTGATATAAAGCAATTTGATATACCAATACTGTTCGTATATCAAATTGTAATCCGCCCATGGCGTATTAATACGCATATATAAACATGGTTTCAACGGTGGTTATTGCTTCTATACTCTCTGGATCAGTGATGAACTTCCACTTATTAATCATTATCGACATAAGACAATAACGGGAAAAAATATTAATAATCCCCATTTTCTAAATTAATTAAACATGGTACACAATTTCATTGAAATCTCCCCTGCTTTCCCTTTTTTTTTTCTTTCTCTCTCTCTCTCATGCGTAAGGGACACACATACGTGGAAAACTATGGAGAGAGAGAGAGAAAAAAAAGAATTTTGAGCTAGATGAAACCCTTGGACTTGAACGTACACCAAGTAACCTACAAGAACCTGGGTCGTCGTAATGATATTCTTACACTTTCCATGTGATTTATCTACAGCAGGGGTGTCCAAACTACGTTACGCGGGCCGGATCCAGCACGTGGCATCGATTTGTCCGGCCCGCAACCATTGAAACAAATTTGCATATATTTAAATTTTTGTCAGTCGCTTCGGCCAGCAAACCCCATTCAAAAATCTAACATGGCCGCCGTCTTATACAGTTTGGAAACCCCTGATCTACAGTGTTCACAATACCAATGATACAAAGTTTCAATAGCCTGTCGAGATTGTACGGTAAATTTCTTGGTTAAGAGGCACACACATACTGTAATCTATTTTTAATGCTTTTTTCAAAACCTATATTAGGGTTCTAAAAAACATTATTTTAAATATTAAAATGTCCCTCTCTCTCTCTCTCTCTCTCTCTCTCTCTCTCTCTCTCTCTCTCTCTCTGTTGGTTGGTCTGTCTCAGCATATCAGTTTATCAGTTTTACCACAATGTCCCTCTCTCTCTCTCTCTCTCTCTCTCTCTCTCTCTCTCTCTCTCTCTCTCTCTCTCTCTCTCTCGATGTCTCTGGACCTTTGAATGATGGTAAAATGTACAGATAAAGCGAACAACGAAAAGGGGAAAGAGATAGATGGACGATAAAAACAATGTTATGGTCGGTAGCAATGTTAATTAAAGCATAATAATGACTTAGATCAACTGTAAATAAATTTAAATGTTGAATTACCTCTTGTTGGCTCGTCATTTAGCTTAGTCTATATTCCATACTCGTTTCAATATACTCAACGGTGAATGAATGGCTGTGCGTTCAGTGTTCAAGAAACTAACCATGCTGTGTTTGTAGTGCTCTACTTTCTTCACTTAAACTATCTTTCATGTTTCAATCATAAGTGTCTCTTATATGTATTTGATCAATATGAATGAAAATAGAAGCTAAAAAAAGAAAAGAAGCAACTTATCAATTTACAAAGAGAATTGTGAATAGCCGCAATAGGTACAGAACTACATTTTGTAGCGGACACACTGGGTAGGGATGTGAAGAGTTCACTCACTTCGTCAAAGCACAGTTTCCTGTAGCCAGTCTTAACTCCTTTGGAAATGCAAGTATATGTATTTGTATGTGATATAAATAAAATATATTTATAGTTTGTACGCTGTATCTTTGTTTGATATACCACTCGTTGTATAAATTTTTCATTAAAAGAAAACTCGGCAAGCATTGTTTCTTTGTAATGAAAAATTTATACATCTCGTGGTATATCAATGTTACAGAGTACATACTATATATATATATATATATATATATATATATATATATATATATATATATATATATATATATATATAATGAACGTAACATTAAAACTATAATGTCAGTACATAGAGATAACGTGTATTTAATCTGTCTTTATCTACAAAAGTTTGGATGGGATAAAGTGTGGTTAAAGCTAATTGTGTTACCAAGTAACATACAAGAGAAATAAACTGTTAATTTCTCATTATAGTCATTTAAAAAGTTATACTACAATCATTTAGAAAAGATGCTGATTTACATTTTACATTTAATTATGATAACTTCGAGATAAGGAATATCATTCCTGATAGCAAGATGACTAAACATTGCGATGTGAAGAAGGAATAAATTACGTTTCCGCGTAAATACAAAAAAATTATGTGGCTAAATTTACAATACATTTTGAAGATATTGTAAATTTTTAAAAAATCGATCCACAAAGATCCAACAAAAACAACTATAAACTGTATAGAGAACAAATATATATTTTAAACGACATGTGATGACTCAGTATATGATGCAGATGTTTTAAAATGTATCATACGAGTGGTAACACATATAAAAAATCTGGTAATAGGGAAAGTCATTCAGAACAGTTATACAAATCAGCAATATAGAAAATCTCAGTGGCTATAGAGGGCCAAGCAAGCATGGTTTAATGTTTTCAATCTATGCTACAGTTTCCAGAAACCACAAAGCATTTCTTTGATAAACAACAAAAGCACACATACATTAGTAGCTCAAGTGCTAACATTTAACACTGATTACAATAGCATCTGGCTTTATTTCAGTAGTACACATGATACCAGATTGCATGTTAGTGGTCTTAAATTCGCTAACGTTAAACAAGGTGTTCACTTTCAATTCAACAAGAAGAAAATGTAGATGCTCATAAAATGTATAATTATATTGTGTCTGATGCTCAGATAAACAATCAAAACATCAATTATGTTTTAGCCACGTATACATGTATTTGACAGAGCATCACAACATGATAATTTGGGACTGACTAACTGTAGGAAGACTATGTTTGCACTGAATCTGATTGAGACGAAATGCATAAGTTTGTACCCTTGATTTATATATTAACTATTTCCTATACCGCAGATTATGTTGATGGTGTAGGTAAATTTGCATTTCTTCACTGATACTATAAATAATTGTAATACATGGAATTAACTTGTAATAGCCAACACTAAACACAATTTTCTTCATTCGAACACCTGGTTTTTGGGGACAACAATCGATTAAAGTCACTATCCCAGCATTTTCGCAAGATAGTTTCTTATCTTTGACTAGTAGAAAGAAACATTAACACCTAGTGCAAAAGTATATTGTATGCAACTACATTAGAACCTAAAACCAATTTTCAGTCTTGCTAATGGTTCAGACCAGGGTTTATAGCAAAATTATTATTTCACAAAAATAAATATTTTGTAGCTGCAACTACATTAGAATCCCAAATAATTTTACAATACTTCTCATGGTTCAGACTAGAGTCTATTGGATAATGTTTATCTGTCATTCATAAGGGTGGCATTAATGAAACATCTTGTCGTCTAGACTGTCGAAGAGCCAGAACCTAAAGGGAATATATAACATTTATTTACCTGGAAAAAAACCAGCAGACGACACTATATTTAACTTGTACTGCGATCGGAGCGGTCTAGTAATTTTAGTGATTTTCAAAATGCCCACAAGGTGTGCTAGTATGGTGATTTTCAATTTTTGTTTTTAATATTCTTATATCCCTATACGGGTTTTATAGATTTAAAAACGAATATATATATATATATATATATATATATATATATATATATATATATATATATATATATATATATATATATATGCAAAATAAAAATAAAAAAAGATTGACCAACTCTCTCGATTTACTTACTACCTGTTTGTAGTCAGTGCATTATTAACTTCAACCCAAACTGATGTGGTTATACCTAAACGTACTCACGTGTTTTTTCAGTCCTATCTCTGCTACAACATTTAGGGGCGACAATGAACCAACGTTCACAGTAGATTTTGAACATTAATTTTAAAAAGAAATTTGGTTAAAGTTGATTTAGGCCCCATAAAAAGCACTGAAATTACACAACAAAATATTTACCCAATATAGAGTCCTCTTATTGATAGTGCTAAAGATCTCATGGCACTCAGCAGGTTACATTTTGTTTAAATCATATAAAAAAGAAGATTCTGAAATTTGATCATACACCTTTCAACTTACATCAGGAAACGGACAATATTTCTTCCTTCTAGTATAGTTAAAAATGTATAATAAAAATGTATATAAAAAAAATGTTGAACTAAAAATAGTCACATGGGAGCGAGAAAGGAAATGTGAAGAACATCCACCATATTGAACTGAATGACATATATACACCAGATAAAGTTTTTAAATGATTTGTTTTCTTCATACAATATTTTATATCAAGTATTATGTAGAAACACACACACACACACATACACTGCAACACACTAAACCATGTAGAGACAAGCATACACCACACACAAGGAAATAAGGAGGAAATCAAAAGTCAACCATATTTAATTGTTTGTAAACTATCGGGCAGTTCTTTTAGTCATTTGACACTATATATGAAATATACTGGTTTTTCTTAGTCATTTGACATTATATATGAAATATACTGGTTTTTCTTAGTCATTTGACATTATATATGAAATATACTGGTTTTTCTTAGTCATTTGACACTAAATATGAAATATACTGGTTCTTCTTAGTCATTTGACACTAAATATGTAATATACTGGTTCTTTTCAAATTAATATACACAGCAATAAGTCTGAATATGTTAAGGGTAGCGTTTATCTCTTCTACTTGCCATGCAATTGTAAACAGTCGAGACAAAACAGGCATATTACATGAGTTTTTCCGAATGAGTAGTTGTGTTCTTTCACATCCTGTTTTCTGTAATATTTTCATGTCTCTGTCTACGTCAGTCATTGTCGTTGTTGTTTTTGTTGTTGCTGCTGTTTTGTTGTGGAGGGGGGGATTCTTCAGAAAGGCGTTTCCTTTTATGCTAGTGAAAAAATGTTTCAGATTCCTCTATCTCCTTGTGTGATGTTTTCCAGGCAGTGATTTCTATGAATGAAGTGTTGACACTTTAAAAAATTGGACCACCGGCGAGCCGTCACAAGCATGCCAGTCTGTATTACACTGCAATAAGAAGGTTAAGGCCATTATTAGGGTGAAACAGGGTGAGACAGGTGAGACAGGCAGATACTATTTTCGATTGCTGGGTCCGAGTTTGTCGTTTTTTATTACAATAAAACGTTCCTGCTAAAAAGAGGAAACCATAACCATAGATGATGCACGGAGTACAGTGACAGAAAAAATAGTTCCAAAGTTGCCTTTTAAAATAAGGATAACTGCTCAGAGTTGTAAGGCAATGTATTAATTAAGTTTATACACGAAAATAATTGTTTATCAATTGTTGGCGCACAATAAAATATTTCCTTTCTAGAGGAATACAATTTGTTGTCATAGTTTCAATGATGCATGCAATGGAATCTCTTGTTTTTTGAAATCCTTAAAATGATTATAAGATTAGAATCAATTATGTATTCACAAGCTAAGGCAAAACAGGAGAAACAAAATTTCAGGAAAATTGAAGCTGAAATACATACCTTACATGCTTCAGTGAATCAAAATAATAACCCCACTATGATGAAAAAATTGAACAAAAAACAAGCGGATTTAGAAGAAATGAGGAAAAAAGAGGTGGAAGGTTTAATGTTAAGATCAAAGGCAAGATGGTATGAGTCTGGTGAAAAAAAACTCAAAATATTTTCTTAATCTCGAAAAGAGAAATTACACAAACAAAACAATAAAAGAATTAATTACGGAAGATGGTTAGTTTCACCTGTAGTGGGTTTTTCTTAGCACCTTCACAATATTATTCTTCTACTGTGTTGGTTATAAAAAATTTTACCAACTGAATATATTCATTTTGGTTTAATAGCTTTGAATTGAATTTCCAGTACCCAGGACCTCTCGGTGATGCAGATATAGACAATTTTAGTGTTATGGCTGAATGATCTGTTTTATAGCCAGGTATAATAGAGGAGTCCATACAATTTGAAAACATGTCCTCAGAGATTAAAAATTAGTCCAGTCTACTCTGTTTCACAGGCTTTGCCTGATGCCAAGTAAATACTCTACTGTCAGGACTGACTGTTCTCCATGTTGATTCTTGATGTCCTGGACTGCTGCTCGGGCCATGGACTGTTTATCATGCAAGATATTATACGAGTCAAGCTCCATGTCCTGAACAACATTCCAGTCACCACAAATAATAACAGGAATTGTCAAAATTTATAATATCCTCTTTCAAATTTCTAAAAACTCAGCATTATCATGATTATGACCGTATAGATTCACTAGTGTAAATCTCTGTCCATTAACTGATAAATCTAAGAGAATGTATCTGCCCTGACAATCACATCTGTTTCTGTGAATAAGAAATTCAAAATTATTTCTAAACAGGATAGCAACACCAGCACTACTGCTAGATTTATGACTAAAAACACACTTATAGCTTCATTCAGCCTCCCAATACTTCTCAGTCTCAACTGTACTATGTGTCTCCTGTAAACATATAATAGATGCATTCTTTTGTTTGACCCAGCAGAAAATATCTCTTCTTTTGAGATTGGAACTGTGTAGACCCCTAACGTTCATTGACAAAATTTTAATCTGGGTATCCATTGTTAAATTATGTTTTGAATAAAGCTTTCACAGCGGTTATATAATTATGCATCACAAACCAGTATAATGAAAAACGCTTACATACACCTTGGGATACACTCTCACACACCACCACAAGATGCTTAAAAAACTGATAAGTGTAGTACAATGTCATGCACCACTGGGTACATATATGATGTTGCCCAATATAGAGATACATGAAATCAGTTCTATGCTGGAGTGTTGGTATAATTAGTAAATTTAAACATCAATACAGTGTGACTGAAAAATAACACTTTTTCCTCATCGATTTTTCTCCCTTTACCAAAAGATTTGAAGCCATTACATACGAGTTCTCTATTTGTTGGTTCTTTCTATATATTTGTATAGAATAGTAAAAAAATAAGACAAATATATTTCTTTTAGTAAATGAACCCGTGATCTAGGTTTAAAAAAAAAAGAAAAAAAAAAGATTAATTATAATGTTATGTGATCAAAGTTTTTCTTTACAAAATAAAAATAAATCTAGTGACCGAACTTTAAGGAATGATTGAAGAATATAATATATCATCATGTAAACATACTAAATGACCTTGGCAACTCTGTGCATATGAATGACCCTTTAAAAGGTTGGAACATATTGCTGTTGACTTTTCTTTCACTGACAATGCGTGTCTTTATTATTGTGATGTAGTCTGACAAATAAGCAAATTTATTTAAACGATTCTTTCTTTTTAAATCAATTTAAATTAAAATTCATTATTCTTTTTTCAAAATTTGCCTACATATATAAAATGTTCTTACTTTTTAGGGCAGTCAAATAACTGTATTTGTTGCTAAAGGATCTCATTTTTTTCTGCACACTTCGAACAAAAGTAAAATTCAAGAATCAAAAGGATGGTATTAAAAAATATTATGATCTGATGATCTGATAAGCAGTGGTTTTTCGTTTATTTTATGCTTATTCAACGAAAATAATTCAGTGTCTTCTTACAACAGGCAGCAGAGAGATTGTCAATTTAGCAAAGCTAAAATAGAAATTTACAATTTTTTTTTAATTGTACATTATAAATTTATTGATATGATTTTTTTTTAAATTAAAAATTTCTTATGAGCTTACATTTTTTTTGTGGTCAGAATCCCCTCCATCTAATTTTTCATTAAGGCCTTGCACCACAATTGTTTTGTACTATATATAATAATACTGGATTGTACATTTAATTTAGCGATTCAACAAGTACTATACACCTATGTTGTATATGAGGCAAATAAAATAAGACAGACCAATATGAATGCTAAGACAAAGATAAGAGAAATAAAAACATTTTGAAGTGATCCATCATCAAAAAAGTAATGTTCTCCTCATTCCGAAAGACATACATTCATGTGCCAGAAAAATCTGTCATCAGCTAATCAAATGTATATTTTCAAAAAACATTTCTGAAATTGTCAAATTATATAACCAAATAGCATCTGAAGTTTATACATAAATTAGTTTAAATAAATGGATAATCTTTCTTGGCATCCATGTTGTGGGTTGAATGGAAGTTACATAATAACAGATGTATAAAGGTCCTCATAATTTTATGAGTAGTGAGAACAGGGTCTTGTTTGGTTCCCTGCTAACTTCCCTTTATTCTATTGCATACCGTGAAGACAAATAGAAAGATAATTCAGGTTTTAGTGTGAAAATTAAGGGCCAAAAAAAAACCTTTACTTGATTGGTGTGATACTTTAGGTAATATCGATATCCAACGGTGACGTACTGAGACGTATCCTGACACACTCAATATTTTATGCAAACGCACAGCCACACTCAAATCAGAAGAAAAGAATAATGTGAATGTACACAATTTTTTATATTTTTTTTAAGACAAAAGGTGATAAAAGCACTAAATAAAAGCTGGTATTCGCAGTCCCAAAAATAAAAGCTGGTATTCGTAGTCCCAAAAATAAAAGATAATAGGAGGATATAATTTTCAACATTTCAGACGAACATTGATAGCAAGAAATCAGAACAAGACACAGCCATGTCCAACTAAGTTTTTCACAAATTGATTATAATTATTAGGGAACTGAAGTGTGCTCTTGTTCCATTCTCTGATTTTATTAAATGACCCCTAAGACCCGTTATTGTCCTATGAATCATGTAAATATATAGGGGTCACTACGTTTTTTGAATCCTTCAGAGTACATTTGAAGGATACTTCAAATTACGTCCGTTTCTTTACAACTTTAGGAAGCAGATAGAAACAAATGCTAACAGAGATAATATTGCATTACGTATCTTTTGTAGTAGGTTCTAATGTAAGGTTATACAGATATAAAAAAAGACGATTGCAAACAAAATCTTCTGGACACACCGTGTTACCAGAACAGTAGCTTATTGTCTTGACGAGTCAAAATTTTACAGGGGTAATTAAAAAGTTGTGAATAATTGTGCGCTATACAACGAAGTTCTTTAATATTTAACAGTATATTACTGCATCCCCTCAAAGTACTTCCCATGCACTTCTACACACTTTCTCAGTTTAATTATCCAATTATTAAATGCCATTTTGTATTCACTTTTTGTTATGTTGTTAGTACACTGGAAAATTGCACCTCCAACCTCATGGCGGCTTTCAAATTGTCTGCCCCTCAGCGAATCTTTGATAACGGGATTCAGACAAAAATCACTTGTAACTAAATCAGGGCTGTATGGAGGATGTGGCAAAGTTGGTTCCGTAGTGCTCCACAACTTTTGGCAAGACTTTGGAGGCATTCAAATATCTAGTGAGACTAGCAGAGTCAGGTACCCTTTTGTATCGAAACGATAATGCGTATAAAACTCTCTTGACAGTCAGAATTCGTCGAGCGATTTGTGGTCTCGTTTCGTTTTCTCCGCTCCAAACTTTACTATTTTCAAACGTTTCTGGGCCCTCTTTTCATATTTAGCAAGAAGCTGTTTGGCGATTTCAGCCCGAGTCCGTTTTTGATAAGCCGTCAACAAATGCGGGACTCATCTTGAACAAACGTTTTTGAGCTTCAAATGATTCTTCAATATATTAAAAACTGCCGACAAATTATTGCACGTGATAACAGAAAAATCTTCCACCGTGTATCGCACATCTTCGTCACAATTGCCCACTTCACAGCAGCACTTTCCGCTCACCAATCGCAGACAACGGTCTTCCAGAACGTGGGTCATCTTCCATGGATTCGTGACCATCTTTATCACGATCAAACCACCACAAAATTGTAGGATGTAACAGAGAATTACATCCGTAAACTTTATCCAAGTCAGCCTTGATATCAGTCAGAGAGCGTCTTAAGAGTGGTCGGATTTTACAGTATACACTTTGTTCAGTAGCAGAATTGTTTCTCCTTCTCCAACATATTTAGGTCACTGTCATTTACCTGTTTTACGTCACACGCATATAGCTGATGGTATCCGGCGTGCTGCAAGTGCAGCTGCAGATTGTTTTATAGAACGTTATTTCGTCTATCGATCGCCGTTAAATTTATTGACAGATTCAAAGAAACAAAGAAATGATAACAGGATATTCAGAACTGTTCATATACCCCTCGTATATTTTTTCATTCAGTACCTGTGACGAAGCTATATCAAACAAAAGGTTATTAACCTCTAATTTCTTGCTCACGACCTTCCCATCAAGCTCGTGGCTTGCTGTCTGAAGCAGATGAAATTTCTAAAATACATTTTATGCGTTTACATCTGATTCAACAACTGTATCCTGTATTATTTTCATTTCAAGTCTCCAGTTTTCCTTTTTCTGTTATAAAATTTATTACCGACGTAAATTACTGTTTATACTCGCTTATACGTCGGGTCCAACTGCAAACAACAGAGACCCTGATCTGTCATCGCATAATGGTCCGGCAAATCGGGATCTGTGTTATTAATTCTACTGATTACTCCTACCAAACTGTACATACCCAGATATGCCAGCGCATTATGCGACGGCAGATCATGGTCTATGCAGTTTGCAGTTAGATCCGATTTATGCGCATTCGGTATGTATGTCACGTGGCCTTGTAATGTGATTCTACGGTGCAAACGACAAGAGGGATGAATACATTTTAAAGATATTTAAAACCGTTGATAAATAATGCTTGATATAACGCAAGTGTTACATATAGTGTACTTTAGAAATACTCGACTGTTAAATTATTGCTTCGAAATTAGCAATTGTGAATAGAGCTGTACATTGTTGGAACTGAGGGGTTGAAAATCGATACTGTAACAATATACGGGAAAGAAGGACATCAGAAGATTTTGTCGTTGAGTGTTCAATGTTTTTGTCGTCATTTAATAATGTCTTCCTACATGTGCTAATTAATGTCTTCCTACATGTGCTAATTAATGTCTTCCTACATGTACTAATTACAAGTAAATGTCAATGTTAACGAAAAGATATTGTTTAATGTCTGTTGAGAAAAAAAATCACTTTTTTATTCAGGAATGAAAACACTTGAGTACATAAAAACACCTATGCAAAGCAACAGCCAGACTAAGTGTACGCATATTCTGAGTGAAGGATTTTAACATTTCCTTCCCCTTGGGTATTAATGTACTAAAAAAAACTTTATAGAGTAAAGGTACAAATGATAACTAAAATAATAAAAGTGCACGTCTAGTTAAGATGTGGTACAATGGCAGAAAGAAGAAAAATATGAACAACTAAAGATATTGATTGCAATATTTCAAAACGAATTGCTACGATAATTAAATATTATATTGATCATCAACTTTTTATCCTATTCAAGAAGATAATCCGATAACATCTTTACAAGAGGGTAAAGACGATGGTTAGATCTATACACTTACACTTATCTGAAGATTTCAATATATCTTGGACTAATTCAAACAGAAGAAGTGTATCAATGCATAAATTAAACGAATACATGCTATTCAGCTGTAGTGTACTAATGGAGGGGGGAGGGGGCGGACGGGGCGGTTGCCTCGGGCGCCAGAGGTTTTGGGGCGCCAGAACAGCTGATACAAATTTGGGCCTCATATTCTGGCCCTTTGGGCCATCATCTACGCCCCGGGCCCCATTAACCCTTAGTACGCCACTGCTATTCACAGCTCCATACCTCTCCCTTTTTTATATCTAAATGGGGCTCTCATAACAGTCTTGTACCAGAGAATATTCATGATCTGAAGGATAATAGGATAATGCAATAACACAACTGCGGCCAGTACCAGGAACAACTACTAACGTAGAAATAAACAAATGTTTGAAGGTACTGCTCGAAAGAACACGTTGATTAACGTGATAAAATCTTCGTTAGAAAAATCATTGCAATAATCTTAAGTTTACTGGTTTTTATGTTGATAAATATCGGCTGAGGCAGATAATGCAAAATACAAAAGCAGGAAGAAACAAATCTAATATATTCATTCCATGGGTAATGGTACAAGGAATAATTGAAATCCAATGGATGGCTGTCCATTCCAAAAGTATTAAATGTCGAATTCTTCTCATTTCTAAATTGTAACAATGTGAGCATTCGGTGTCCTCAGTGTCTCAACCAGCCGCAGCTGCAAGTATTTGATAGTGTGTGTGTGGGGGGGGGGGGGGGGGTACAAGCTGCCGGTAGTGTAGGCGGAAACTATACTACTACTACTTACTGCATTTAAAGAGGGTCACAAATCTCTGACTGTCTGTCTGGCTATTTATCAAACCACCTATTCTTCAACAGACCATTCTAGGTGTTCGTCTTAGACTGAAAAGTATAACTTAATCAGTATGTTTGCCTTGTTTACTTTAAGGATTAATATTGCATAGATTAAAAGAAAATGTTATCAAATTAAATAAAATTAAAATACTAAATAAATATGAGATTCTACACAATGTGTTTCTTTTTTTTTTTTTTCTTCAAAAATTGTACGTATGAAAAATGAGCTGAATAAGCAGGAAAGTAAAATATATTTGGTATTTAGTCGGCACAAAAAGAGAGTAGAATCTACTTCTAAAGTGGACTGCCTTTATTCCTATCAGAAGGGGAGACACTTAAAACATCATTAATGTTTATTTGTTATTGCTCATTACATCAGCAGCAGTAACGCGAATTAGTGTCTAGATAAATGGCGGCCCGCAGGCAATGTTGTTTGAAAGATTTAAAAAATGCTTTGAGTTTTATTCATGAAGCATAGAAATTCGTCTAAAATATGGTTTGCATTACCAGATTAATTTTGTATCAGTCGGAATCCCATTAGTGTGTAGTTTGTGTTTACTTTTGCGGGCCCTCCGACTATGGCCTCTCAATACAAACTACTACAATGAATTGGAAAAAATGAGCTTTCATATGCAGAACGCATCTTAGATGTATCATTCTATTTAGTTTGCATCAAATAGAGAACTCTGGATTTAAATATTATTTCTAAATATAACATCTACTGCCTGAAAACAACGTATTTGGATAATTCAGGGAGCCCTTTCATGTCTAAATATAAACATCTTCTGCCTGAAAACAACGTGTTTGGATAATTCAGGGAGTTGGATGATTCAGGGAGTTGGGAGTTGGATAATTCAGGAAGATGGATGATTCAGGAAGTTGGATAATTCAGGGAGATGGATGATTCAGGAAGTTGGATAATTCAGGGAGCTGGATAATTCTGGGAGTCCTTTCATGTCTAAATATAAACATCTTCTGCCTAAAACAACAACGTATTTGGATAATTCAGGGAGTCCTTTCATGTTTTTTGCTAGAGATGATAAAAGAGTATGAGAACATCAATTTCAGGGATGTTTGAAGTGAATGCAAATATACATGTAATCACAATTTTCATCCTTTATGGTTAAATAGAGAAAAAGCTTTAAATGCAATGCGAATAGTTTCATCTAATATTATTTTACATTATGTAATATCATTGACTATTAAATTGCAACGTAGTTAATAGTTTCATCTTAAATTCCTTTACAATATACAATATCACTGACTATTAAATTGCAACGTGAAGTGCATCTTGTACCCCCCCCCCCACCGATTTTAAAAAGGAAAAGCATCAAGGATGTAAAATGTGCACAAAACTTACTCATTTCATTCATTAATTTATAATTTCTAACTCGATTGTCAACAGGCGGTCCCTAACATTGTCATCTTCTTCGCGTTTGAAACCAACCGGAAGTTTTCAATGTAAACGAGGAGCCTGCTCACTGTCATTTTCCGGTTGCTGAGTCCATTTTCATTGAAGGGGTGGATACATGAACTACACATACATAGAAGGTAAACACTGTGTCGTCTGGTCAAATGTATGCAATGTCTAATTCTAATATTTCCCAGGGGAAAAAATTGAAATAAAGGGGGCAAAATATGCCTTTATATCTCAACGTTACGGAAATTTACGCAGCTACCCGGAGCTTACGGAACACTGTGAAATACATCACTTCTGTTGTGTGAAAAACACAGAATCGCCCACTCCAGTATGGACGCCGTGTTAGTGTTGAAGTTCAGTTAGACTTGAAACGCGGAGGTCACAATGTTAGGATCCTCTTGGTGGCAATCGAGTTAAAAATTATAAACATATGAATGGAATGAGTAAGTTTTGTGCATTTTTTTAAAATATCCTTGATGCTTTTCGTTTTTAAAATCGGTAGGGGGTAGGCGGAAACTATAGTATAGTAGTAGAAGTAGTTGTTATTGTAGAAGAAAAAGAAGAAAAAAAAAAGATTGGGATTGTTGTCAGAGGTAGGGATAGTAGAAAGGAGGAAAATAATTCAAATGTTTTACAATTGTACACTTAGGGATATTATTTTTCTTGAGAAAATTTGAGCAAATCCTCAACTTTGCCTCTATTGTTAAACAATATTCTTTACAGGAGAATTCAAGAAATCATAACAGTTTTTGAATTCCTGATGCCTGTTGAATATACAGCGGAAAAAAACCCCACTGCAAAACCAGCAATAGGAAAGTTATTGACATATCTTAAGCTGAGAAAGACAGTTTTAGATGTTTGGTGAAAATGGAACCTAGACGGTTGCAAAATGGGACATAGACGGTTGTAAGATGCTTCTATTGTAACCAAAATTAGCCATGTTATCTCCGGAATCACGCTGAGTGCAAAGTTGCAGTTCTCTACTGATCAAAGCAAAATCAAATTACATAAATATTATCACTGGCGGCGCGAGGGGAGAGGGGGCGGGCACTTTCACCAGGAACGCCAGGCGAAAGGGGGGCGCTGTCGGGAGTTTTTTTTTTTTTTTTTTTTTTTTGCAGCTGAAATTTTCATAGTATTTCACCTCACTTTAGTGTAACGGGGGCAATTCTTCACAAAACTTATTTTTAGGAGGGGGGAGGGAGGTTGACTTGGCAATTAACATAAAAACTGTTCTCTGTGGCAAAGTAGGGGCGCCACTAAAGAACATTTCGCCCGGGCGCCTTAGTAGCGGCGCCACTAAAGAACATTGCTCCTCGAATATTATGAGTCTTATTATTATCTGCATCTTAAATCCTTGAGTTCTTTTCTTAATTCAAGTACTAAACTCACTAAAACATTTTATATGTACTAACTACTAGTAAATATATGTAAATACAAGCTATCAGTATCAACTGTGGCAGACTTATAAAGAACTAATTCACTCTCTTCAACAACTATGTATCCCAACGGCGCTTCAAAGTACTTATCGCATTTGACAAAGGAAAGGCTTTATCAATTTATCTGGTCCCCTGCGAAAGTCCCAACTAAAAAAAGGTCATTGTTTTGACAGTGAGCCAATACACTTCCCAAAATTGTACTTGAAGTTTTTGAAAGATTATTACCTCTTGCCTACAAATGAATACACAATTACAAGGGGAATTCAGCGTCATATTAGCATTACATCTTGTATCTTCCTATATTATACGAATTGCCTATAAAAAAAAAACATATCTGAGTCGCTTTAAAGCGATTTATGTTTGGAACAGGAGTTGATGTTGATGTATATGCATTAAAGCGATTAATGTTTGGGACAGAGTTGATATATATGCATTAAAGCGATTTATGTTTGGGACAGAGTTGATATATATGCATTAAAGCGATTTATGTTTGGGACAGAGTTGATATATATGCATTAAAGCGATTTATGTTTGGGACAGATTTGATATATATGCATTAAAGCGATTTATGTTTGGGACAGAGTTGATATATATGCATTAAAGCGATTTATGTTTGGGACAGAGTTGATATATATGCATTAAAGCGATTTATGTTTGGGACAGAGTTGATATATATGCAGTAAAGCGATTCATTTTTGGGACAGATTTGATATATATGCTTTAAACTTTGGTTTTGAATGCTTATATTTGTAAGCTATTTGGAAATATAAACTGTGTTTGCATCATTTTATAGCACACGAAAGACGAGCAACGTTATTAATATCAAGATTTTAATGTGAGATATAAAGTTTTGAAGTTAATAAACAGGATGTCACACTTAAGCCATGTAAGCATGTCTTTAAAATCAAATTTACGTTATGTAGACTCGCTGTTCAATACACAATGGGAATTAATATAATAGAGGATGTGACTATAAATCAAGATATAAAAATATAAGGGTAACACAGAGTCAGGTACGGACGAAACTAGTGCACCTCGACGTTTTCCAAAATATCAATGCACCAAACTGTACTCCGAAATAAGTACACTCGCCATTTTGTACAACCAATTAGGGAAATTTCTTGGCGAATATTACAAATTCTCAAGAATATTGACATTTTATGTGTTGAAAAGATACAGTTAACGGGTACTATGTCAAAACTGAGTTTTTCAAATTGACTTTTTCCATATTTTCGTGATAGTGGAGGAAATCAAGATTTGTACCATCGGCAAGCAACTCGATTATACTAATAGATACTGCAATACTTCTGTGTATAAGGGATCAGACCACAAATTCATTGCCCATATAACTTAATGTTATTATATTTAAAAAAAATAAGTTATGAATTAGATTGGTATACAAACCACACATGGTTCCATTCATTAGAGTTAGAGAAACAAAATTTCAGCCTTGAAAAACAGGTGCTTCGCAGCATGTTATTGATCCTCGTGTTTTGCTGTACAGGGGAACTCTCTGGTCTGCACTTAATAGCCTCACACCAAGAGTCAAGATGCTGTTTTGTCAGTAGGAAATTAAATAGAGGATATCAAAATAAAAAGTTAATATTTTGTTGTCAACTATAGTACATAGATTGAAGTTTTGTAAAATTAATAATGGAAAAAACTGAACCCATTTATTAGCCAATATGCGCATCTCAAAAGATTTAGTACTCTATTTATTTATTCCCCCACCAGTAGACTGGTTCCCTGGCTGGAAAATAACGAGTGATCCGATACCTATAACACTATGAAAATAATAATAATCTAACACAAAATGAGTATGACATATACAGTTGTGACACGTAATTTCTGGATAAATACAAATCAAACAGTCATGTTTCCGCTCTAAAAGGGATCTAAAATAGATAATTCTTCATATTATATCATACCACAGCACAGTATATACTCGCTTATAAATCAAGGGACTCCGGGTGGCCGAGTGGTCTAAGGCTCTCGTCGTTACAGATCACTGACACTTCACCTCTGTCCGCGTGGGTTCGAGTCTCGGCTCGACCAACGTGGGTATGTGAGAAAGCTTGCCAGTAGCTTCCCATGGGTCAACGTTCTTCCCGCGATCTTACCTGGTTCTTCCTCCACCAAATATACTGGCCACCACGTTTAGCCTATCATGTGATGCGTTGAACCCACAAAACAAACAAACAAACAAACAAACAAGTCGAGTCCAACTGCAAACAAGATAGACCCTGATCTGCAGTCGCATAATTAGCCGGCAGATCAGAGTCTATGTTGTTTGTTCTAATGATTACTCTTAACAAACTGCAATGAGCCATATCTTCCGACGCATTATGCGACGGCAGACAGGGTCTATCTTGCAGCTGTACTGGACTTACAAGCAAGTTAATAGAGTACTAGTATCTTTTTCAAAAGTATCCAGATTTCAGGACATTTGGTGTTTCAGATTATAGCCTTATCATACGTGATACACTTTCATAGCATGACCACAATAACTCATCAACTTATCTATTTGTCATTTGCAGATGAATTTCCCATTCCATAAATGTTAAAATTTCAACAGTTGCAGCTGAATAATAATGCAACATTTATCTCAGTTTACACTTAAGCCTGACAGTGTGCTTTATTCGACTTAGCGCTTTATTCGACTTAGTCCTTTATTCGACTTAGTTCTTTTGTTTGACTTAGTGCTTTACTGTATAATCGTTCCATCTTTCCAAAGAAAGTTACCTCCTATACCTTATTTGACAAGATCAAATCAACAGTCATACGAGTGAAACTAATAAGGCTGGTTAAAAAACAATTAAAAGGCTGTATTTGGTATTGATTTGACAAATTACATATTCCAATGGAAACATAATAAAGAAGACTGCTGCAATTCAATCAGATTCAATTAGAGTAGACCTGACTAACTGAAAAAGAAATAACTAAGATCAGAACATATTATTCAATAAATGAAATCTGCAAACGCAGCAAGAAAAGCTTAAAGCTGAAAGTTCTTTTTACAGTCAGGAAGGCAATTGAAATGATTCCAGTGATATAGCATACGTATATGATTACTAGGTCGCTTTAATAATGCATGAAACAATAAAATTGTTAAGCAAAAGCCATTAATAGATAAAAGTACACTCAGTATCGGTTTAAATACGATTGAAAATTAATTTTAAAATTTTCAAATATCGAGGAGGCACAAATATTGACATTAAAAGCAAAAAAGATTATATATGATACAACACATGTATTGACCGAAAACTAATGTTTATGTTTTTATTTTGATTTTTTTGTGGGGTTTTTACGGAAACTAATTTGCTTTTTTTTTCTTTTTTCTTTAAAGTTTGAAGTAAAGAAATTTCGCAGTTTCAGAAGTAAATTATTTCACAACTTTTGCAATACGTCAACAGTATGATATAACTGATTTGAAAATTCGATGGTTTATTTGATGTTTGAATATATCGTATTGGGTAATGGAAGAAACATGCACACAATATGTTGATCAGTTTGAAACAAAAATGAAACATAACGTGTGAAAGAGAAACGTGCAGTATGTATGTATGTATGTATGTATGTATGTATGTATGTATGTATGTATGTATGTATGTATGTGGTTTAACGGCACATCAGCACGATTCAAGCTATACTGCTCCGAACAAATGTTAAGTAGCAAAAAAGGTCAAGGCAAAACTTTGCCTAAATCCAGAGGACTAAAAGCCCGCGAACCAAAAGTTAATATGGACCATGAGACAAAAGATAAACAATAAATATTTCATAAAATGTCGCAAAGAAAGGCATACAAGACAAATATAAAGGCATTCAAGACAAATATAAAGGTATTCAAGACAAATATTAAGGCATTCAAGACAAATATTAAGGCAACAAAGGTTAAAATTCTTAAAGTACAACATCAACATTTTTTACATATAAATCTGCACTCTTTTGAAAGTCCAAGACCTTAACAACTGGAACATCATCAAGGGATGCATTCAACTGCAAACAGGTTGTCTCCTTTAGTCTGCAAACAGGTTGTCTCCTTTAGTCTGCAAACAGGTTGTCTCCATTAGTATGCAAACAGGTTGTCTCCATTAGTCTGCAAACAGGTTGTCTCCATTAGCCCATTCTTACGACATGAAGGAGGGCGCATCGGGGCTATCTCTACGTCCTCGAGTCCGTAGTTGAAAGAAACGTACAGATACGGTATGGAAATTAGGACGCGTCATTTACAAATAATCTAAAGCGACGTAGTGTACATTGTGATTATTCTGAACAAGCTTTCAGATACATAGCAATTGCTTTTACACAACCTTCGACCGAAGCTTTTCGAAGAGAGTCAGTTATAATAGTGAAAATTCTAGACACCTTCACTACTAGGGGGCGTCAACTTGTGGATTCTGCAAAATTGAAGATATATTTCCATGGAACCAAGTATATAAGATATCTGCACACTGGGCGTCTGTGCAATATATGCCAAGACAAGTGGTAAGGCTGTACAGCGCCAGGTTTAAGGAACATAAGTTTCAAAATGACGTAGAGACGCCACAAAACGTTTTGCATCTACAACTTATTTTGAGAGAAACTTCGGAAATCTCAAAAGCTAAGGTTGGAAAAATCTGAAATCCAATTGCTTATTTATCTAGACTCGCTTACAAGTCGGGTCCAACTGTAAACAACGTGGACCGTGATCAGCCGTCGCATAATGCCCTGAAATATCCGGGTCTGTGTTGTATATTCTACTGATGACTCCTAACAAACTGCATGGACCCAGGTCTGCCAGCGCATGATGCAAAGGCGAATCTGGGTCTATGCAATTTATAGCTGGATAAAACTTTTACGCGAGTACAATATAAACGGAAACTGTTGACCAAAATGCAGTTTAAGCCTTTATACGATATTACCATATATTCGTCTCTGTTTTAAAGCTTTTCAGTTTTTAATTATGCATAGAGCAGAGAGCTTGCCACCACTGCTTCAAAGATTTCCAACAATTCAAAAATTTAGAACTCTGTAAAGGTGTATAAAACACGACGAAAATGACAAACATAGAATGTTTAAACTAAATTGACATCTTCTAGAAGCATCCATCAAACATATTTTATAAAAAATAAAAAAAAAAAAAAAAAAAAAAAAAAAAATCAGACCCGACCAATTTAACTTTACAAACGTATTTTATGAGGTTGATTCTGAAAATCAGTTGTATCCGAATGGTAACATATTGGCCAGTAAGAAAAGGTAAATACTCTAGCATTGATAAGTGTAAGCGGTAAATACTCTAGCTTTGGTAAGCGAGTGGCAAATAAGAGATAAATACTGTAGCATTGGTAAGAGAGTGACCAATAAGCTGTAAATACTCTTGCATTGATAATAGAGTGACTTATAAGAGGTAAATACTCTAGCTTTGGTAAGCGAGTGGCCAATAAGAGATAAATACTGTAGCATTGGTAAGCGAGTAGCCAGTAAGAGATAAATGCTCGAGCATTGGTAATAGAGTGTCCAATAAGAGGTACATACTCTAGCGTTGGTAAGAGAGTGACCAATAAGAGATAAATACTCTAGCATTGGCAATAGAGTGGCCAATAAGAGGTAAATATTCTTGCGTTGGTAAGAGAGTGGCCAATAAGAGGTAAATACTCTATCATTGGTAAGAGAATGGCCAATAAGAGATAAATACTCTGGCATTGATAAGAGAATGGCCAATAAGAGATAAATACTCTGGCATTGATAAGAGAATGGTCAATAAGAGGTAAATACTCTTGTATTGATAAGAGAATGGCCAATAAGAGGTAAATACTCTTGCATTGATAAGAGAATGGCCAATAAGAGGTAAATACTCTTGCATTGATAAGAGAATGTCCAGTAAGAGGTAAATACTTTCTAGCATTGATTGTTCATAATGAGTTTGGTACCTGCGATTCAAAATCTTTGAAATCTATGAGATTTTAAGATTTTCTTTGCCTGGAAAAGAGTACGTTAACTATAGCTATTATGAACTGGTCCACATACTTATAAAACTGTAATCTTAAAAATCTACACACATTCAAGACTTTACCCATGCATCTCATACTAGACGGAACCTATAAGACAAATTTCCTCCATTATAAAATCTGGAACTAATTTCATCCTACGATAACGTCAGTAAGCATACTTTAGCTGTTAGTTTGCTTGAAGCTTTGTCAACAGTAACAGATTACATTCAACAATATTGTTTAGTAAATCTGTCCTTGATTGTCGTAAAAGTTGTGAATTCAAAAAATAAACATTTATATACCAAAAACAGCGACATGATACACAGAGGTCAATAATCTTTCAAAAGACGAACATAAGCATAACATTCTACACACGTTCAGGTGATTATACAAAATTACCAGAGGAAGTGTCACCATGTACCACTCTACCCAGGTTTAGACTATTTACCTCGAGACGAATATACAAAGTTACCAGAGGAAGTGGCAATTTTGTACCATTCTATCCAGGTTTAGACCGTTTCACCTAAAGACGAATATACAAGGTTACCTGAGCAAGTGCCCCATTGTACCATTCTACCCACGTTCAGACTTTTTCACATTGGACGAATATATAAAGTTATCTGTGCAAATGGCACCATTTACCATTCCACCCATATCCACTATTCCACCCATATCCACCATTCCACCCATATCCACCATTCAACCCATATCCACCATTCAACCCATATCCACTATTCCACCCATATCAACCATTCCACCCATATCCACCATTCAACCCATATCCACCATTCCACCCATATCCACTATTCCACCCATATCAACCATTCCACCCTATATCTAGGCTATTTTACCTTGAAACCAATATACAAAGTTACCAGAGGAAGTGACGCCATATCCCATTCTTCCCACATTTAGGCTATTTTACCTTGAAACCAATATACAAAGTTACCAGAGGAAGTGACGCCATATCCCATTCTTCCCACATTTAGGCTATTTTACCTTGAAACCAATATACAAAGTTACCAGAGGAAGTGACGCCA